>JARHVA010000303.1:1682500-2022500 GCA_037957365.1 Torreya grandis | reverse complement strand
CTTTTTTATTTGAGCCATTATGTGACAGATACTAACCCAATACTCAAGCCATTAGAAAACATTATATATAAAATTTAGTTTCTAAATACCTCATTTATATAAAAATTCCTAGGTTACTTTATTAGCCTCTAAAATCTTTCAGTTGTCTGATTTTATAGTGCATTAGTAAGTGGTTAGCCTTGGGAAGTTATTCTCAACATACCTTAGATATGAGATGGTGTAGATATTATTTAACCCTTTTTGGATTTAATTATTTGGATAGATAATGGTGAAGGGGTTATAATATCCTAATCAAATACATGAATAAAACTATTATACATAAATCTAATTAAATTAAGTCAAATAACATAATATATTGAATATCAAAAATTACCAAATATGGAAAGTAAAAATGCCAATTGATATTCCAATAATTACAACATAATTAAGAGATTATAATTAGTTTTCATATGCATAGGAGGATATATGATATAAAGGTGTAGGAACATAAATATTGGTGCTTAGGATCTTTTCTTAAGATTCTAGAAATATTATTTCTAGAGGCTTAGACACTACCATCAACCTATGGACACTAGTGTTTATGTTCATGTCTATGTTTCAACACTTATGTCTTATACATAATATTCAATTATTTTATAATGATTGCCTAGACTTGATAAGGGTTAATGTCATATTTATGTTGATGTGTTTGGAATGTGCACACATGCTTTATATGATAGCATATAGCTTAAATCCTAGTTACTCACCTTAGTTCATGTCACCTTGCCAAAAATGGTCTAGTGGACTCATGAAGTCAAGATGAGTTCAAATAACCCTTTATTAATGAGCACTTCCTACATAGTCAAAATTTCAAGGATGGCTTTAGTCATATGTAGTTCTCAACTAAGTGTGGGTTTATGTTTACACAAGGGTGAAATATGTTATATGCAAGGGCATGGTATGATTTAGCTTGTAAATTTAAAAATAATGCTCACGTGTTATTATTTTAATGATTTAGACATATAGTATGACTTATTTTATGACTAATATATAAATAGGGAAGAATAGTGCATTAGAAATAAGTTTTAAAATTGATTGAATGAGTTTGAATAGGTCATTACTTGGTATTTTCTAGATGAACAATGATTTGCATTTGATTTTTAAATATTTCTGAAAATATCTCACAAAAGTGTTAGACAAGACCAATAGGCTAAACCATATGTTTCTAAAGATTTAAAATTTGGATGAATTTTGAGGTATCGACAGTAGGTAATGAATCTATATACTAGCATTGATGCTAGTGTCTCTATGTGAATGGTAGTGTTTGATGGGGTAGAGAACTATTAAAGATCTATAATTTAAAGTTAAGTATATAAATAATATTTTAATATTTTTTAGTATATAATTGATATGGGTTGTTTATTCCATAAGATAAGAAGTTAGGCATAGTGAGATGGTGAATATAAACCTTTCATTTATATGGATGTATAAAACTAAAAGGTAGAGCCATTTCCCCCCATTTAATATAGTAATGGATGAGGATGATGTTTCTAGTTCAAATTAAACAAATGCTTACATGGGTGTGTAAAACACACCTTGCCTTTTATTAATCCTTGGTGAATTTAATGTTTGTGTATTAACTTGTAACAAATATCATGTTATAGTATAAATTAGTGAATGTATTTTAAAATTGATTAATTGAAATGATTTAATACTAAAGAGAGAAAGGAAGGAGTACATGTGTGTGTTGATGTAAGCATGTTTCCACTTTGTAATTTTATTTGGTAAATATTCTTCATTATAAAGCATTAGAGCTAAAAGAGGTTCAAAAGTAAACCTTTGAGATTTTAAGTGTAAATATTCCCCAATCTAGTGCAAGGGTGAGTTGTGGCACAACCATTAAGATCGTTGAATCTCAATCACGTAACTCAAGTCAATTTATAATTACATGGTAAAACCAACTCAACCTAAAAAAGGGAAGTAATTATAATGCATAAAATAAAGTATAATATCAACCACAATGCTTAAATGAGCCATCTATTATAAACATGAAAGGCTCAAAATAGTGATTCTTGGTAAAATGTTTTAAAAATGTTTTTGAATTTTTTTATGCACTTACATGGCATATGTGTTGTATTAAACACACCACACCTTGTATTTATGGTGGAAAAGTGAATACCTCTTTGTTTTTAGAAGGATTTTTCATTATATGTTTGTACATGCATGTTTATCCTATTTCATTATCTATGTAAATCTCAAGATCTTTAGTATTAAATCACCTTTGTTACATCTATTTTCCTCTTGCCAATTTTCATTAGAAAAACCATTTGAAACTAATCTATTAATGGAAATTATGGAAGATTAATATGTATGATAGGTATTCATATTTACTTATTAAAATTTATTATTTAGGCTCACTTATTCGACATTATGAACTTTTGGTCTTTAGGGACATTTTACTCTTCAAGAACATTTTGGTCTTTGGGAAATTTTTGGTGGGAAACTTTCGGTCAGGATCTTTTCTTCAGGAACATTTTGGTTGACAACTTTGTGTCACTAAAATTTTCTTAGGATATTTTTTTAATCACTTATTATTTGATAGCTTTACTCCAAGAACATTTTAGTCTTTAGTAACTTCCTCTTTGGCAACTTTCATTTAGATACTTTCAATTAAAACTCTCAATTTAGGCAACTTTCCATCACAAATCATCTTGAATGACAAATTAGTCTTTGGAGAAAAGTGTTCAACATTTTGGATTTTGGGAAAATTTTCATGAATCTCCCCAAAAAATTTAGGTCTTTAGAGTCTTTTATTTATAACTCTTGGCTCACCAAACTAAATGATTTAGCCCGAACACAAGAGCTCAATCTTGACTAAACCACATATTGACAAGTGTCAAAAATAATAGCATTTTGGCACCCCTGAATGAGCAAGGATCCTACATGGCATGCCCACTATACCAAGGTTATCAAGTTTTAATTTAATGAAGGTGACAAGCTTGTATACATTGGTTATTAATGGTGCATGAACATAACATGAATGATAAAAGGTTATAACCTTGAGATGGTAACCAACTTCACATCCATTAATTATCATCAAGCTTGAGCGTATATTTCCTTCAACAAATTAAAATCCCTATTTGAGCTCAAATAATCTATAAATTGTCATTACTAGGAGTTTGAATTCTACCAAAACTAATAATTAACAATGCCATCTTCATCTAGAGCATACAAGGGAGCATAGGTACCATCTAGATTCTCCATCAAGAACTTAATAGAATAAATAGGTATAATTTTTGATGTATTATTATTTGATGGAATATACACTAATTAATCAAATTTATGAGAGTTTATAGAGAGCATCAACTCATTATACTACAAAGAAGATGTCTCTTAGCAGAATTGACAAGTTGTATCTCACCTACTATCATTGAAATGTTAATTACTTGATTATGTAGATACTAAAATAGAGGTCATGTCATGCATTGACTTGTTACAAGATTTGTTCTTTGAAGGGATGATTTTAGATAATGGGTTATTTCACTAGTTAATAACAACACTATCACATCTTACATATCTAGGGAAACATTCTAAAGGCATTTACACTTTCCCATCCAAGATGCTACCTTTAATGTGCATAGTGTATCTAGCTGGAATAAGATCAAAAATGAATAATAAACCATGTGTAAATTTATTTTCCATGGAGAGACCTTATCACTTAAAGAAGTCACCAAGAATCATGTGCCTATTACCAGATTCTAGATGGGAATCCACATTATTATGGGACTACTAAACCATTTATTTGGTCACTCGAGCATCCACTTCCTTCATTTGAAGTGGGTACCATTGCTCTACCTATTTATCACCTCAAAAATCACCTTTTCACTATGGTATATTATCAACATTTGATTAATGAATTTATATTGAAAAACATTAGGAGGCCTTGAGGTGACAATTTTTACATGATGTCCTACCTTCTAGACATAGTCATGGGAACCATCTAAAAACATAATGAGGCTTTGTGGGATCCAAATATTGAATAAATCAAGAATAGAATATGTGGCATTTATTACTTTGTCTATATCTATGCATTCATAAGAAACATATCAAGGATTTCAAAATATTTATATCCTCAAGTTTGAATGAAAATTTATAGTGAACCTTTGGCTAGAATTTCTAATAATATCACCAACACACTCATATATTTGCATGGTTAATGATTATATCTATATTATTATATTATAATGGTCATTGGACACAAGGTATATCCTTTTCACCTCCATAAGTATGTCCCAAAAAAATTAGTTGAACATGAAATTGCTTATTAGTTATGGAAGGGGATAGATGAAGACCTCACCAAAAGAAAGAAGAATACCTCTCATGTCTCCCATCTCCTAATTTTGAGGATGTTATGCACCTATATTATATGATTAATATATGATATTGGTGGAAATAAATCCTATGCCATCACTACATTTCCTCACAAGGATTGGGACCCTCATGGGAAAGTGCAGTGATGTGTTTATAATCTAGGAATTCATTACAATTATGAGCCCTTTGACCATGACTTCTTATTTCTCAATTCCAAGGATGATGAAAAGGTAAAATAAAGGGATAATAATTCTATTTTGAGTGAGTAATTTCTTAAAATAATCCAAGTAGATCCTTTCCTTACACTTTGATAATAAAAAATTAGAATCCCACCACTAGCAGATGGACATCTTCAGATTTATGGAATAGAAGACTTTTATAGCAACCACAAGACTAGAGTTAAGACCCAAAAAATCTACCCACTATGATGACAAATATAGATTAGGAGTAATGTGAATGGGATAAATTATTTTTTTATATACAAATGGAAGAGGAAAATCTTCAATTTTATGTTGAATTTAGTAAAATAAAACAAAAACAAGCATAAGAATTAATTCAGGCAAAGAACATAACTATTGGGAGAGAAGAGGAGATAATTTTCCTAGATTCATCTAATTATGAATAACTTAAACCTACTATGGTAGCACAAACAACCACATAATTTAGTGTGATGGTCCCTCTTCCTACATAGTAAGTGGATACTCCTCAAGTATAGAAGATAACAATTTGTTATAAGAGAAAGTCCAAGGTAAGAAAACCTCAAGTGCAGTCCATAGAGGGACCAAGTGAGAAGGCACAACCTTGAATTAAAGGCTAGACAATGGATAGAGTAGATGAATAAGAATTTCAAGAAGTTAAGGGTATAATATTGTAAGGTCTAAAAGGAAAGGCACCCCTTAGGGGTGACCAATCAGGTATGAATTTTCTACCCACTACTCTATTTGTCCATTCCCATATTATTTCATTGTCTATTTTCTCTTCTTTTCCTCTTTTGTCATCACATCCTTCTAGACCTATTTCTATAATTATTTATATAATTACCCCTTTAGTCTCCACCTTTATTTCTACTACCACTAACTATACCAATACCCAATTTTTAGTAGTTTATACTCAATTGAACTCACATATGCCCTCCTCAAGAGAAGTTTAGGCTATAGCAGTGGTGACCACCAAGAGAGCTCCAAAGAAGAAAATAATCTACATTTTCCATCCAATGCCACATGTAGGAAATATATACTGGTCTAAAATAATATGGGCAACCATGCCTAAGCCATCCCCTGAGATTGAGCTTGTAAAATACACCCAAATATAAGCACAACCACTAGACCCATAAAATTTGACCCTTTCAAACTAGGCCAAGGAATTATGATCATCATCATTTAAGAGTCTAGACTTGAAGATAACCAAGCTTCCCATTATGAGCTCACTCTTTAATAAGTCAACTAGCTCTATACAAAGGGTGAGGAAGAGGAAGATAAAAGACAACATTGGGTAGAGCTTAATTTTGGAAGAAAGAGAAGAGATTTACTCTCTTTCAAATAGGCAAGATAGAAAGAAGGTTAATCTCATTTCATTGAGGAATTTATTTCTTATGTGGAGACCCACACTAGAACATTTATATCCATTCATGAGGGCACTAAACAAGTAAGGAAAGTGTTGGAACATGAATTGGAAACCCTGAAAGAACAACATCAAGTAATCCATGTTCCCTCTGAAATAGAACAAGATGTCTAGAATGTTGCTTTGATTTTATACAAGATATTAGATATTATTTATTCTTTGAGGGAAAAATTTCCCCCCATGCAAATTTAATAACTAAATTGTTTAAGGCTATTAATGATGATGAGACCAAACTAATTTTATTGGTTTTGTATACCCCCATAGGGATTTCAACCATCTCAATTTGATGTTTCCCCTAGAGGAAACAAATGCATTGAATCTAGTGGTCATCAAGACCAAAGAATCCCAGGAATGGATTACATCCTCCAATGCTTTAGTCATAAAGATCACTAAATAATAAAAATAGGCAATGTATATTTTGAATGAACTAGAATTAACATATGCATGGGATGGCATAGGGAAGTTAGTAGTAAGATCTATTTTTGATCAAATGTTGTAATAAGATTTAGCTAATTTCAAATATATTTTTCAAGGGATAACTTTAGAATACATTGAGGCTAAGTTGATTTTGGTGAGGAAGAAGGCCACTAAAGTAGAAATCTTGAAGGTAGGCATCATAGCTACTAAATCTGAGCATGCAAGGTTAATAGCACAAGTAAATAACATGAACATACCATCTCTTCTTGACATAAACATAATATGGGTACAACTTGATAGTGGATACAAACAATATCAAAATATAGAGGCTAAGAATAATTCTATTTTGTCACCACCTACTAGTTTAGCAAGTGCATCAACTACCACATCTAAATCAGCTCTAGCTACCACTTTAATTCCAACCATGACAATGAGAAATACTATGTAGTCATCAAATAAGCCTTAGTTAAAGTCTAATTTTATATACAATTTTTGCATGTATTATTTATTTTAGCTAATTAATGGGTATTTAAGCTTCATTTCATTCATTTTATAATTAGTTAAATTATTTTTGCTAGCATGCACATGATGAATGACTATTATAATCTATGAGTCATAACATACAATTTTGTATTGAAATAGAACTTAGGTTTTGATTATTTTGATATAAACCAAAGTTTCACTACACTTAGAGGATGAGGTAACCCCTTACCCAATTATTTAAATACTTTTAAAACCCTCTTTCAAAGGGTTGGTTTTTTTATCAATATAGGAATAAATTGGTTCATTGATTGTCATACAACTATGTTTGTTCTTTATTCTTCCTTTTCTATGTTATTAAAATTTTAGCTTCTTTGTTAATATCAACTAAGTAATTTTTAAGGGTGTAAATGTTATGGATGAATATAGTTGTTATAATTAACGTATGCTAATCTAAGATGTGCAATAACTATTGAAGATTAGTAAATTTCATTGATTCAAGCAATTATCTTAGATTGTGTTGATATTTTGAGGTGTGTAAGAGTATTTATTTTTGGTATAGTATTATAGGCATGTGTTGTGGCTACTCTATATACCTTTCTATTCTAATTTATTATATCTCCACTAAGGGTGTGTAATAACTCTAAAGAGAAAAAACTTGAGATGTGGTCACAAACTTTCCTTTACCTATTCCCCAAACTATTTAACAATGTTTATGTGTAAATGTGAAATAAATACAAACAATAGACACTAGTCTTGGAGATACTTCTCCACTAAAGGGATAGCCTTGGAAGTAAACTTTTAAGAACATATAGCCTTCTTTTTTGCCTTACCTTTCCCTCATTTTTTGATTTTATTTGAGATCTACCCACCATAGAGTAACTCTCCACTTAGACAAGTCACCTATTATTTTCTTCTTTTAGATTTCACACATCCATCAATAAACTTGGTTCAATAACCTGCAAGCTCAACCTTCTATTCCAAAAACTAGTTTTTTAATCACATGCCTATAAATCATGTACTGGAGTGGAAATTTATTTCCATAGATATCCTAAAATGTTAGAAGCCACCTTGTTCAAGTTCTATGGTGTGCATAAAACCCACATCAATAAAAACATAAAAATTTGGCACTAGAAGGAGGGTACACTTGTGTGTTTTCTCAATAGTAGAGGTTAGTCACCACGTAGAGTTGTAATGGACACACCTAGGGCCCAAGCTATCCTTTTAGTTTCACCTTGGGTAAATCATAAGAGGCCTAGAATAGTATTGATCACCCCTGAGGAACATAGAGGCACCACATCCTCCCTATTCAAAAGCATACTTCTTATCAACCATCCTCTGGCTCAACCTTAGTTAGTCAGATCTACTATTACCAGTATTGGAGATCAACATAATTTATCAAGGAACATGGAGAAATATTTTCCTACATTTTTCCCCCTCAAGTGAGAGAATTACACTATAACATATTAAATATTTCAAGGCTACTCTAAGATTAATGAATGTCATAGATGAGGATGATGCATGTAAACTTTTACCATTCAATCTATAATACTTTGCTTATGATTGGTATCTAAATTTACAAAAAAATTCCATCATCTCATGGAATGCATGTCAAAATACTTTTATTGCACAATTTTGGCAACTTACTAATTCAATTTTGGTGTATATGCATTTCACCAACATGAAGAGGGTTCCTAATGAATAAATTAGAGATTTTAATGCAAGGTTTTAGAAGATATACACTTGGTTGAATATGGCATACAAACTACAAGTAGATCTAGCACTCAATATGTATAAGAATGATTTAGATCCCATCACTACAATATTTCTAAAGAGAGTTACAACTACCAACACTTTGGCCTTAGCATATGAAAAAGCTATCAACATTGAAAAGTAGCTTAATCTATAGCCCAATCCTCAAAATTCATGGGGGGCAAACATTTAATAATGGTTTTCCATCTTTGAATCCAAATTTACATGCTAATTAAAATATCCCTATATTCAACTAAAATTAGTCATACACTCTGCCTCCCATAACACAAAAAGTAAAAATTCAAAATTATGAGTTCTTGAAGAATCAAGAACAAATTAATGACCATCAATAGAACCATAAAAATCAGCATCTAGCTCACTCCAAAATAATAGTCACTCAAAATGCTGACTTTACCAAAGCTGATTTAGATTTTATACAAATAATGGTCTAGAAATTGAGAAATGACTTCTTGATTATGCAAAAAAGTATGGGCAATACCACCAATCATAACTATAATTAGAATTATAGATTTCTAATATATAATAGGACCTTCAATAGACCCACAAATAATGCATTAAAAAAATAGTCCACTAAGCTATCAAAAATCAATATCATGGAGATAACTTTATCTAATTAGTGTAGAGTTATAACACATCACAACATGGTGAATTGGACTGGGTGGAGTTCTATGCAACCTTTGAAATATTATAAAGGGAAATGGTTAGACAAGATAAAATGATGAATCCCCCAGATTTCCCTCATGAATCTACCCCCTCAAGTTCAGCTATGGTCTTTAAAACTTATGAGTTTCCCTTCCCTAGTGAAGATGATAGTGTTATAGAGGATAAATATAATGAAGTACAAGTGTTTTAGTAGTTCAATAGGAATAATTAAAACCTAAAGAAAATAAACTTTTACCACTTCTAATTCTCCTAATAATATAATTATTCCCTAAAATTTTAAAGCTGATAATAATCCTCCTCCCCTAAAATGGAATGCTTAGCCTCAACATAGATAAAAATAGATCAAGGGAGGATATAAAATTGTTGAGGATATAAAAAACATCAAGGCTCATATCAATCTCCATGAAATGGCACAAATCACAAAAGATAAGGAGCTCTTATGGAAGTCTATTATAGAGAAGACCAAAATGACCAACACAAATGTCATAAATAAAATCAAGCCTGAGGTTACCCCTTTCTTGCTAACCATTCAGGGATTTGGTAAGAATATACATAATTATTTGGTGGATTCCATAGATTTAGCTACTGTGATGCCAACCTTTATTTTCTAGAAGCTTGGTTTGACCCCAAATCCATCCAAGATAACTATTTCATAGCTAGACAAAATAGTAGTACCTATGATAGGATAACTTAATGATGCATGCATCAAAGTTACATCATAACCTTGAGTGTCGATGATTATCGACATACTGGTAGTAGATATTCCTAAAAGGTATGGGCTATTATTGAGTAGATATTAGTTAAAGATGATCAATGGATATCTTTCCATAGACTTCTCTCATATTTGGTTTTCATGTAGAGGCATTACCAACCAAATTAGAATTGATCAGGAGCCAAAGATAAATCACCATATTTTAGATTAAAACATTTCTATATAAGAATTTACAAATCTCCTAGTCTTGAAATTTATACATTTAATACAAAACATGAAATGTAGGAAGAAGTGTAGGGCCCTTCCCAATTATGGACCATCCAACTTAAAAAATTATGATCCAATAAAGGATCAAGTGTTGGTATTATGTTTTTTGATCCATAAGAGAAGAAATATCTAGTGACATATATGCTCCAATTCTCATGTACCAATTATAGGTCAGATTACAAGTCCCTAATTTTGGGATTGTAGTTTGCTCTCAAGAACAACATCAAGGAACTTATGGTGTATAGAGGCTTAGAACTGGTGATCAACTAAGTCAAAAAAAAGTATCAATGTAAATTTTCACACTTAAATAAATATAAACATAGATATTGGGATTTAATTGAGTCATTTTAGGCTTTTAATATAGTGGCCATTCTGAGAGAACAAAACTAGGTCATAAATTCACTAGCCACTTCAACAATAAATTTGGAACCCCTATAGGAGTTAAAAGTGTGTATGATCTCCATATAATTGGTACTTTATCTATCAGTATTGGAGAACACTAAAAAATTTTAAGTGTTCGATGATGATCAATAGATCATCCAATTTCTAACCAATTCAGGATAGTTTGAGTCCAACAAAATTGATGATGAGAAAATAAGTCATCTGTGCCATGATGAATTGGATGAAGAGGATGTCATCCAAATTAAGTAAAATCATCTCCTATTGGGGATGGTCATCTTATAAAGACCCTTTTATATGTATCCTCAAGTGTAAAAATAATGATAGCTCAATTTTAATGATTTCAATTTTAGCTCAGAGAATTTGGGTGATGAAATAAACTCACACCTCATCAATATTAGCTTAAGCTATACTCCAGACAAAAGGCAAAGGGTCAAGTACTTGATCATTAAATATAAATATGTAATTACATGGACATATGATGACTTAAGTATATTCAATCCTAGATTCAACACTCATACAAATCCACTCAAGACATATCATAATCCATTTAGGCAGAGGTAAATACCCATTAATCCTATTATGGAATCATTGATGTAGAAGGAATTAGAGAAGTTGTTAAGTGCCAGGATAGTTTTTCCTATCAGGAATTCAACTTATGTGGTGTTGGCCAAAATTGTCTTGCATAAAAATTACTTTTCTAGATGGATTATGCCACTCTCCTAGATCATTTCATGACCTTTTACCCCCATGACTAGTCTCTTTCTAGTCCTGACTTGATGATGTAGTGTAGTATCCTAAAAGGTCTTGGTGTGGTGTGAGGAACTATGTAGGGTTATTTTGTAGTGGATTATCCAATGGTGGAAAGAGAATACAAACTCATGACCCTAATTCAGGTTGCTTTCACTCTTTTGAAACACTTTATCAATTTTTAAGGTGAAATTTGAAGATTTTAAGGAAAAGGCCTAGAAATGGGTCTTGAACTACAAGTGAAGGATATAGTTGGTTTCTAAGGTGTTTGAGAATTTAGGTTAAATAAGGATGTTTTCAAAAAATTTAAAAGATTATAATGGTTTAAAAATATGTCTAATTAAGCTAATTTGTTGAAAATATCCTCAAAAGTGCATTAGATGACTTAAGGGGCTTCTAAATAGAAAATTTAAGTGAAAAACTGATTTTTTGAATAATTAAAATTGGTTTTAACTTAATTATACCTCATTATGTCTTTTTTACCCTATTTAGATATGTTAAAATCCATTTGAAGTCATTTAGAGTAGATGAGAGGAGTCTAAGAGCACGAAGATGCATTTTTGAGCCTTTTAGAGCTTTGCTTGTATATGTTTTTGAAGGTTTTGATTAATAAAAGAGATAAAATATATTATTAAGGATTATATGGTGTCCATAATATCCTTTATTAATCCTCTAAAATCATATCCAAACATAAGAACTCGTAGTGGTAAGTAAAACCTATTAGCTACAAACTAGGCATGAAACATGTTTTCTACTATTAATGGAGGTCCAAGTACTTAAAAAGGTTTAAATAAGTAATTGAATGTAATTTACATCATAAAAAATATTTCCCAAGTGTTGGATTGTATATACAATCTTTTGGTTCTCATGTTAAGGAAAAAACATTTTGGGCAGTCTTGGATAGCTCTAGGAGAGCCTTAGGTTTTCACTCGGTACAGTCAAGAGAGACATAGTTGGGATATAATATTTTGGTAATTTATAGGGACATTAGTTTCATTCCAATTTTTTTTATTTTTTTTCTTTTTCATCTCCCCATATTTATAAATAATCATTAACAGTGTAGGGGTGTTTAGATGGCCTATTCATCTAGATAGGGTCCACGCTTTCTTATATTTATTTGATTTAGGATATCATGGAAAATAATTATTTTTAATGTGTTTTATATAATTATTTTATCTCCATTTTATAGTTTTTTAAATACTTAATTCATCTCTATGAGGAATTTTCACTTGAAAGAAGGTCTTAGTGTACAAGTTGCTTTGATGAATTCTACTGCAAATCTTAATTTACCTTCATGGTAGTCACTCTCAAAAATTTCAAAACATCCATAAATCATAAATAATACTTCATCACTCATTAAATTCCCCTCAAATTCATGGATTTCATGTGTTTTGTTAAAACATGTCTCTTTGTCCATAATCTCTAAGTATCTTACACTTTGGAGAGCTTGTACTATACTTGAATGATCTTCTCCAAGTCTAAACATAATGTTAGGTTTGAATGGAAGTAATAAAACCATATTGACATGAAGGAAACACCATAAATATATTATGAGTCTTGAGGAATGAAAATAATGGTCTAAATCTATATCTTGAGCAAGTTTCCTGAAGAACTTCAAACACCTACATTCATGAACACAAATCTATGTAAGAATGTATTAACAATATGGAGAGGTAGGTGGAATATCTTATACACTAAAAACCTTGTTATAAATATATAATATCATCAAGAGACTCAATTCTCAATACATAGCTTGTAAAGTACATAGTTGATACACTTTTTTTACATAAGAGGATAGGTGTGAAAAGAACCAACAAGGTTTGATGATAGGTCTCATGTTTATATAAATTAATTAGAGTAAAAGTCACTTAGTGAAATATTATTGAAGAATAAGAGAGAAGAGACAAAGTAAGAGATTTTCAAATGTTTTCAATGAGCCAAATAAGTGCTTACATCAGTCAAAGTTTCACTATAAAATGCAGATGATCTTGATTGGTCATGGAGATCCGTCTCATAGAGGTTCAATGAGCCCACTTGAAGGAATGATCAATAAGATAAGAAGGATTAATACCAACCTAAAGCAAATTCAGTCTTGGGAGTTAGGTTGGGAGAGATAAACAACTTTGTTTCCTCTTTTTAGCATTTGTTAAGGTAGTTTTGTGGAAATTAAGGTAATTTATATCCTTTTGTATCTCCTTCACTCAATCAATCTCAAATCCAAAACCATGAGTTACCAAGAAAATTTGAGTAGATAAGGGTAGGCAGAGCATTAATACATTGTATACCTTGTAAACTAGCTTCTCAACTCCTCCTCGGTCCATATAGGTCTATAGAATCTTCACCTACGATGGAGTGTAAGAAGGTGCTCTCAAGGATGATAAAGGGGTATTTGAAATCAAGGTCATGGTGGATGAGGTAAGTTTTCAAGTTGAATGAAATAGGTCTCTAACTCCAATATACTTCATATATCTTATTTTAAAGCATCAACACTTCTCAAATCATGTTGTACGCTACTATAGTCCATACAGTAGTATGTAAGGTATGTGAAATTAGAAAATGCTTTCTTTGGATTTAGTATGGCCTTGGAAGAAGTGATAGTGATAGGAGGTTTTATGAAGTGGTTTGAAAACATAGGTTATTGAGTCCAAAATTCAAAGGATGCTTATATATGGACCTAAATAGTCCATAGTGACCTACATGCCCTAATCTTGTAGGTCCACATTTTGGTCTAAAACCATATCACCTAATCAATAAAAGTAAACCTCGTGTATGGAGGTATAACCTAAAAGAGTGAAGAGAATGTCAAAAAATTTGGAGGATCAGTTGTGTTAATTATAAACCAAGTGAAGTCATGACGCTGAATTCATAGTTCTGAATGGTCAACTACAACTATTCTTTTGGGGCTCAGATAGTGGTATTAGTGAGGTGGAGTCAAAGATGGGTTCAAGGTTAGATTGAAGAGAATGGAGTTGTTTTAAAGAAAATACAAGGTAATAAAATATTTCAAGAGGCTCAAAGAGACCTAATAATGATGAATAAGCCTCACCTCCCTCAAATTCATAGTCTAATCGCCACCTAAAACTATGGTTTGGCTCAGACAATGGTATGTAAGTAAGTTTGGCCACAAGGTTTGAAGAGGGTATGTGGGGTTATTATGAAATAATAAAGTTATAAAGGAAATATAAATAAGTTTATTCATATGAAAATGGTTACTTAACACAATTAATGAACCTAATTATCACCTACAACCAATCTAAATGAGCAATGAAGAGTAGGGTGACAAAGGTTTAAGTTATTGTGAAGAGGTTGAGGGGAGTGCTAAGAATGAAGAGATATGAGTTGAAAATAATATGGACCTATAATATACTTTACCAAATGATGAAATATTATCAATACAAGGTGATGTAATGTAGATATTCAAGGAGAAAAAGAGTTGACCTTGAAGGAGTGCACACAATCAATCATGACTTATAGGAAGGGTACAAAGTAGACATGAGTGTTTACTAGTGTGAAAAATTACATAATATTAATGAAGCCATGTTTAATTCTTGAAATCATAATAATTATACCATCATAAATATAAATTGACATCATTTTTCAACATAAGGAAGAACTAAGTATGCAAGGCTCAACCTAAAATATGCACCTACAACCATCCTCTTTTTAGCTTAAGATAAGGGTATGAAGTTGAGGTTGGATTCAAGGTGTTTGGAAAGAGAATAGAGTTTAAATGGTGATTACCAAGGTCTAAATAAAAATTAATATATAGAAAAATATATATATTAATTGGTTTTATATCTATAAGAGACTTGTGCTCAAGGTATACTTTACACCATTTGGAGATGGACTATTTAAAGGCAGAGTTATGTAAGAGAAGCTTGTGTGAAGAATAAGAAAGAGTATGGATTGAATAATGTCTATAAATGGATTATATATATGGATGAGGGTAATATATAACTTTTAGAGTTCTTATTTTGGTGTGGGAGGATCTATAACCAAAGAATTGGAGTTTAAACCTTATATATTCATACACATCTTGTAAAGAGGATACAAAGTTCTAATTTCTACTTAGTTTAGGACATATGAAGATTGTTAAATGATTATATCCTCTTTGGAAAGATGTATATTATGAATTCATACCTATAAAAAGTTTTAGTTCCATTATAAACATCTTAAAACTCAAGAAAAGGAATTTCAACACCTCTCAGCCAGTATGGGCCTGTATATTTGGTCTAGCTAGGGTTTCCAACCAAAAAAACCTATATCTCCTATTTAGACTAGTGAAAAATCATAAAAACCTGTAATAAGGTCTATTATATCATTTTTAATGATAATAAAAAGGTTTTTATTTTATACCATATGGTATAGTACGAATTTGAGGTCTAGGTAAGTGTGATAGGTTTAAGAGGCCTAATTGGAAGGATGCTGACAAAGGAAGCACCTTATAGACAAGGATTTAGAGCTTTAAAATTTATAAAGACATAAAAGGAGATAGAGGGTGGTCAAATAAGGTTTTATATCTCCAAATAAGTTTGTATAGTGGTCAAACCAAGAGAAATTGTGGAAGAAAAGGCTATAAGGGCTTGGTGGCTCTAAGGAGGATAAAGAGTGAAAATGCATGGTGGAATGAGATTGAAAGGTTTAAATGGGTTATAAAAAGTGTTATGTGATCATTATATGACATAAATTGTATAATATTGTATTTATGAGACCTATAACAAGATTGTTGTGTATACACCTTGAAGAGCTTGACTAGAATAAACTAGTGGTGATTAAAGAGTAAAAGGAGATGAATTTGTGAATAGAAATGAGTTGAGGCATGAGATTTGATATATAATAGGGGGAATAATGATATATAATAATTTATTTAAGGTATTTTATGAACAATATTATAGAAAAAGGAGCTTAAAAAGCCCAAAGTCCAAGTAAAGAGACATAGAATGAAGACTAAACCTTGAGATGAAACAATGCAATAAAGGAGAGGTTTGGGTGTTTTAGGAGAAATTGGAAATAAAGTGAGTTTTAAATAATTTTAAAGACAAATTTTACCCTTAAAACATCCAAATTCAAAGTTTAATGCATACCTACAACCATGCTAAAGTGATTTTGAGGACTGACTAGGTGTAGGTTGTAGACATGATCTCAAAGCATGAAGTGAATGCATCCAAGAGTGAAATAGGTTATTGTCACATAAAATAAAATAAAATAAATTATATATTAGTATTAAAATAATTTCCATCTTTATAAAATTAACTAAAATTGTGTTTTTTACTTTGAAGACTAGTTATGATGTTTGAAGGATAAATTGCCTAGTCATCAATGAAGATGGGGTCTATGATAAATCATGATGGATTAGTGACTCTAAAAATATTGAATGATATTTATACAAGTTTATTATGGTAAATCATCACCTATAGGGGTCCTAAATAAAATTGGTCACCTACAACTATACCAATGTATACTAAATAAGGATGGTGGCAGTGTTGGTTGTAAGTCATTGGAGGTTCTCAAAGAGCAAGTAGGACACTATATAGAAAACCAATATGGGATTAGTTTCACATTGGGAAAAAACATCCTAAATATTAAAATAAAGTTTCCACATAAATAAATAAAGAGAATATTCACCTAAAACCATGCAAAGCATAAGCCCATCTCTGAGTTTTTGAAGAGCATGAAGTGGATTGAAGCACAATAGTCTATTGTAGAAGTTCCATAGCCAAATCAAAGTTTCATAGGACAATATAAGTCTGGATAAGGTTAGGGTGTAAACTTTTTTTTTTCTTTTTATTTCACTCCAATTATAGAATGGAAATACCACCCAAACCATGGAAAATACAGTCACAGTCCTAGCTTGAGAGCAAATATGAGGAAATTGAAGGTTTTAAGGTGCTAAAGAGGTGGTCTAACCTCCAGACTTGGTAAAAAGGGTCATTATGACCTATTTTATCCCTAAATAAATCCAATTTAGAATTAAAAACAAGGGACATATCTACTATTTTTTCTTATACCTGAGGCACTCTCCATGAAAACTCAAGCAGTCATTAACAATTTTGGAGAAATTAGTGATTTTGGAGCATCTACAAGTGGATTCAAACTCTCAAACTGGGTATGAATTATATTCATGACCATAAAAAAAATTTAATTTCATCATAAAGTTAAATATAATACTGGAAACATGCACTCATTTGTTACATACCTCATGTAGTCATAATCAGTCATGCATGTAGGTAGCCCATTAGGAAATTTTGAGAAAAAATCATCTACAGGTCTCTATAGGAAAGATCTAGCTATGAAAATTGGTAAAAATTATTTAATTAGTGTTTATAATAATAAATAATATTATTTTGGTCACATACATAGTGTAAGTATCCATTATTTTGTCACATCCATGTACTTGTCTATTGGCAACCACCATTAAAGCTCAGAAGGTTTTTAAAAAGTATAGGTATGAAAGAAGTTTTTAACTTTTTGGAAGATTTTAAAGGTGTTTATAAGTATTAATACACCTGATGAAAGTATGCAAACTCTTTGTTTCATACAATGATGCCCTTAAGGGCTATCTAAAGGATGCAAAATGTAGGTTTGTGTGTATATTTTGAAACTTCTTGCTTATTTCCATTATTTTTGAAGTATAATATTATTTATGGAATTATTTAAGGTATTATGAAGGTTTTTAAAATCATATTAATACAATGGAAAAGTCTTATTGGTCTCCCAAAAATTAATTCAAACTTTTAAAGTCTTGATACCTTTTCGATCCCCCTCTTCGAATGCTCATATCTTTCACCACATAAGGATTTGGGCCAAATGATTTTAGTATATTTTAAGTACCAATATGTAACCAAAATTAATTAAGGATTGGGGTTGGTTTATGGGATGATTTTTATGAACTATCATTAAGATTATAAGTAGGTCTAGAATGCATGCAAAACCCCACAAGTAAACTTTTTACATACGCATATTTGCATAGCTTCTGCATGGGAGCCCAATATTTTTAGTAAAGTTGAAGAGGTTTATGGGATAAATATTTATGGAATGTAGGTTTATATTTTATGAACAATCATCAAAAAGGTAGGTATGCTTAGCTGCCAAAGACCTTGTTTTGACAAATTTTAATTTTTTAAACTCATAGGTCCATAAAATGACCTATAATCACTTATAAACCACATGGAACATGTAGTGAAATCTCTCAATCTCATGTTTAATTTATGTTTAGAATATATTGGCACATGTGGGTGCCTAAAAAGCCCAAAATGGACTAAAATGCCTATTTTTATATATATTCAAAGAGAGAAATAGTATAAATGCATGTAATAATCCTAATGGAACCTAAATAATAGTTATATGGAACTTTGAGCCCTTACCATTGGTTTATAGGGTGCCTTGATGAGCTAAAAGGCCAAAAACCTGAGTTTTCTAATAGTTTGTGAATGGTTACAAGTTTAATAGAGATTTACACCATTATTATAGGTCTTGAAGGTGGCCTAAATATTTATTTTATTCCTCATAATAATTCTTTGGATTCATAAAATCCTTATATATGTCCAAAAGTGGTTCACATGGTGACAAATGGCCTTGGGAACAGGTTCTAGAATAACTAGTTGGGGGTGGCTTGAGATTGAAGACCTCCATCAATGGATTCCACGGGATTTGAAAGTTTCATGGTGTATTTTACAGGTTGGAGGAGAAATTTTGAGTTGATAATGAAAGAAAACATCAAAAATTGAACACTCAAAGTTAACCTTCAAGTCAGTTACACATCAAATATGAGGATCACTAACCATGTTGTAAGGTAACTTCTAGAAGCCAAGTGGAATAGGGTGTAGAAGTCAAGTGGGGGAGTCTTTGTGAGTTGAAGAGAAAGTTGGAGAATTAAATAAGACTTTTAGATCTTTAGAAACTTTCCTCATGTTAGTGAAGTGTTACATCATATTCCACAATTGTTTTTGTCTTTTAGTGCCTTTTAAGGCCAATGGGAGAGATTAAAGACCCTTTTGACCTTTAGAGAATAATTTTATAAGAGAGGATCAGTGATTAAGTAATTTTAATGTTGTTGAGACACCATGGAAGGTGGATGAGTGACATTTATTGAATTCTGAGAGATTTCTTCTCCTCTCTCTTCCCTTTTCTCCTGTATATCCCTTTTATTCCCCATTTTTAAGAGATGCTCTCATTTGAAAAATCAAAACCCTATCAAAAATTTTAAAAACAACCTTTGAATTAATAAGACAACTTATTTTGCCTATCTCTTACTTGTATCTAGTGTTATAGTCAGTTTGTGTGTGATTGCTTTATGGAGAGGTGTTCCTCCTTGGTAATTATCTTTATTTCTTACCTTTTTATAGGTATTCCACCATTGTTTCATATGTGAAATTGTGTTTTTTTGGTCATTAATGAAGGTATAGTGTGATTTTGATACTCCTCCATGCTTCATCTTTTGTCTAGTGGGCCTAGTTTTATAAATATTAATGCAAAATGATTAGTTTAAGAGATTGTATGAGTGACGGTTGTCTTTGAACTTCCTTAGTGTTAGTTTTATGAAATTTGGAGTGTATTTAAGTTTGGTGCATCACCTTATTTATGATTTTAGTCATCCTTTGCAACCCTTCTATCCCTTTTCTAAGAATAATTAGTTGTTTATATGAGCTACCAAGAGGAACCAACCTTATCTAGAGGTTCAACCCCATCATAATATACCCACAGCCTAGGGTTGATTATATTTTATAGCCAAGGGTGAGAGAGCCTAAATAACCCTCTCACAAGGGTACAATTTTTTCTATAATAGGAGTCTAATATAGTTCTAGTCAAGAAAAAGAATGACAAAATTAGGTTGTGTGTCAACTTTAAGAACCTTAACAAAGCTTTTGAAAAAGATAACTATCCTCTACCATAATTGGATGAGGTAATAAAAATGATGAGTAGTTATAGAATTATGTATTTCTTAGATGAATTTTTGGGATATAATCAAATGTTGTTTGAATCAGAAGATAGAATGAAAACTATATTTACCATAAAATGGGTAACTTATGCATACAAGTGAATGTCATTTGGCCTAATCAATGTATGATCTAATTTCCAAAGATCCATGGATCATGTATTCCAATGGATAATGAGTAAATGCATAAACATATACATGGATGACCTCACCATTTTCTAAAAAAATAGGGCTGATCACATAGACCATCTTCAGTCCATATTTGAACAATGCAAAAAGTTTGGTATCTCACTAACCCCTAAAAAGAGAATATTAAACATTACTAAAAGTAATTTGATAGGCCACATTATCAAAAAATATGGGATCACCATTGAACTAGATATAATTCAAGGAATGTTCAAAATAATGTTCTCAAATAATAAAAAGGAGCTTAAGTCCTTCTTTGGGAAGATTAATTTTGTAAAAAAATTTATATCAAGATTTACAAAGATTATCAAACCTCTAAATGCAATGCTTAAGTAATATGACAAAGTGGAATGGACACCTAAATCCAATAATTCTTTCCAAGACATAAAAGGGCTATACCATAAGCTCCAATATTCATAACATAAAATCTCTATTGTACTCACACAAAAGAAGGAAGAGAGTAAACATCTTATTGCTTTCATGATCACCAACTTAAAGGATGTAGAGATTAAAATTTATGTGTGATAAATAGATATTTTCCCTTGTCAAAGAAATAAATAAGTTTTGACACTACATTCTTAGGAACAATACCATTGTTATTGTATTATATCCTATTATCAAGCTTATATTAGGCCAAAAAGAGTTGGGGGAGCATAGGGGGAAATGGATGGTGAAAGTGAAAGAGTTTGAAATTGAGATCAAACCTAACAAAATCATCATAGGAAAATGTATTGTTCAGTTGATGACTAAACTAGACCCATGCATCACCATTGAATAAATCTACCAAACATAAGTTTCTCAATAATAATGGTATTTAGATATCATTCAATTCCTACTCACTGAAACATGTCCCCAAGAACTCAAAAGAGAGAAAAATAGAGACTTGATTCTCAAATTTGCTCATTATATAATCAAGAATGTAATTATATATAAGAAAAAATATTAAGGCATATATTTGAGATATGTATCATGTGATGAATCCCAAAAATTTCTATAAAATCTACATCAAAAGATTGGTAGTGGTCATCCATCTGGCAATACTACAACCCATATAATCCTCAAAATGGGTTATTATTGGCCAAAGGTCTTCAAGGATGATCACTCCCACATAAGGACGTGTCATGAATACCAAGTTTTGGTAAAAAGAGAGGTGCATGAAATAATTCCATTGTAACCCTTAATCAAAGGTCGGTAATTTTCCTAATGTGGCTTAGATTTCATTGTTGTCATCAATCTGAATGCTTTAGATCAACATAAATTTGTACTCATCACCATAAATTATTGCACCAGATGGACAATAGTAGTATCCATAAAAAATTTAAGAGCACAAGATGTTATAAATTTCCTTGAAGAGCATATCAAAAGCAAGTTTGGTATTCCTATTTCAATGGTTTATGACAATGGGCTAACATTTCAATTAGCTAAATTCATAGAATAGGCCCATGATAATTAGATCACTATTAGGTCATCCTCCAATCACTACCCATAATGAAATGAATTTTCTAAATCAACCAAAAAAAACCTAATTTATGCTATGAATAAATCTATTGTGGATAAACCTAGAGAGTGGCATCTCTTACTTTTTGCATTTTCTTTTTCTTAGTCTAGTTCCTTGTTTGTTGTAACTAGTTTCCTACTTTATAGAGTAGTTTTCATTTTTGTTTCATGGTAATTTGATTGATTAATCCTAATATAACCAATAAATACCCTATTTGAGTGGTATCTCAAACTTGTGTTTTGAATTCAACTTGAATTAATGGGTGTTACATCTTGTACATGAGAATCCTAATCCAAGTAATCAATGAGAGATTTAACCATGACAATGTTATGAAGAAAATGATTTCACCAAATACATAAAAGATGTTCCCAAATCTCCATGAAAATTTAGAAAGATTTTATTATATCTTTAGATAAAATTCACATTAAATGATAATTATTTTTTGAGTTAATAACCACTAATGTGAGTGAAGTTGACATAGACATTATGATAAACCCAATTATACCAACACCAACTCAAGGTGGTCACCTTATTATGTCTTCCATTAATAAATAAATAAAAAAGAAAAGAAAAGGGAAATAATATGAAAGTCTAAAATAAAATAAAAAGGGATTAAAATCCTACATGATGAAATAATATCAATGTATCACGCATCATGAAAATATATGATGGAAGGGAGAAAGGGTGATAAAAGGTATCTTTATTAGGGCTATGGACACTTAGTTGGCATCAGAGGAATGCATGAACTCCCCAAATTTATTATGAATTAATTCCTAATCATAATTAAACCTAAAACTAATCCCATGTCTTTACTAAAATCCTTTGATGAGTAAAAGAAATCACTTTGACACACACTAATCTAAGGTATAGGTAAAGTAAGTATGTTGTATGCAGTTATCAATAGTCTCTTTCATATTTATGATCTAATTATTTATTTTATAGCATGGTTCATGATTGATATTGGGATTATGAAACTATGGATTTTGAGTTATTTAAACTCAAGAGTATTCACCCCTTTGAGTTGTCATTTTCTATATTTAACACACCCCACCTTCCATTTTTGGATGGACAAGTTGGGACCCCTTTGTTTTTAGAAGGCTTGTTCATTATATGGTTGTACAAACATGTTTAGCCTATTTCCTTATCTATGAAAATCTAAGGATATTTGGTATTAAATAACCTTTATTACATCTATTTACCTATTGAAACCCATTTTCATTAGAATGACCTTTTGGAACTAATCTATTAATGAAAATTATGGAAGCTTACTATGTATGACATGTATTCAGATTTATTTATTCAATTTTACCAATTTAGATTTAATTATTTAGATTTACCTATTTATATTTATTATTTGGGCTCACTTATTTTAAATTATGAAATTTTTGTCTTTTGGGACATTTTTCTCTTTGGGAACATTTTGGTCTTCAGGAACTTTTCAATTGGCAATTTTCGGTCAGGAGCTTTTCTTCAAGAACATTTTGGTTGGAAATTTTGTGTCAATTTTTTTTTCTTTAGATCTTTTTATTTAGCACTTATTATTAAAAAAATTTATTTAGAGAATGTTTTTCTCTTAAGTAAATTTCTCTTTGGTAGCTTTCATTTATAGAATTTTGATCATAACTCTCACTCTTTAAAACTTTCCCTAACAAATCCCCCTGAACAAGAAATTGATCTTAAAAAAAAAGTGTTTAGAATTTTGTATTTCAAGAAAAATTTCATGAATATCCTTGAAGAACATTTAGGTCTTAGGATTATTTCATTCAAAACTCTTGGCTCACCAAACCAAATGATTCAGCTTGAATGTAAGTGTTGACTCTTAGCTAAACCACATATTGATAAGTGTCAAAAAGAATAGCATCATGGCACCCCCAAATGAGCAAAAATCCTACATGGAATTCCCACTAAGATAAAGTGGTCAAGTTATAATTAAATGAAGGTGAAAATATTTTATATGTTGGTGATTAATGACACATAAACTAAACATGAATACTAAAAGACTATAACCCCAAGCTGGTAACCAACTTCACATCCATTGATTATCATCAATCTTGAGTGTATATTTCCTTCTACAATTTAAAATCCCTAAATAAATTCAAACAAACTATAATTTTCATAGAATAGTGCTAAAATTCCATTACTAAGATCTCAAATTCTACCAGCACTGATAATTAATAATGACATCATCTAGAGTATATAGGGGGGCACTATCTAGATTCTCCATTAAAGACTCAACATAATACCTGTATATAATTTTTGATGTATCATTATTTGACATTATATATGCTAATTAATCATATTTATTGGAGGTCATAGAGAGCATTGACCCATTTTCTTGTGAAGAAGATGTATCTCAAGAGGAGTGATAAGTTGAAGCTGACTTACTTCCCTTCAAATGTCAAGTACTTCATTATTTAGCTACCAAACCAAAGTTCATGCCATGCATTGACCTATTACTAGATTTATTTTTCAAAGGGAGGATTGTAGACAGTGGGTTACTTCAATATGTCAACAACAACACTATCATAGCTTACATATCCAAGGAATCATTCTAAAGGTATATATGCTTTCCCATCATATATTCCACCTTTGATTTACATAGTGTACCCAGTTTAAATAAGATCAAAACATATAACAAAACATGAGAAAATGGATTCTCCCTAGAGAGATATTCTCATTCACATAGGTTAAAAATAATCTCATGCCCATTACCAAATTCCAAATGGGAATATGCATTGATATGGTGGTACTGAATTGTTTGTTTGGTCACCCAAGCATATACTTCCTTTATTTAGAGTGGGTATAATTTCTCAACCTATTTATCACCTTAGAATTCACTTTCAAACTAAGGATATTATCAACACTCGCTTGCATGAATTAATATTACACAAAGATAATATCCTTAAGGTATAAATTTTTACATGATGTCTTTCCTTGTAGACATAATCATGGGTACCATCTATAGACACAATGGGGATTTGTGGGATCCAAATACCAAATACATCAATAATATAATCTGTGATGTTTATTCCTTTGTTCATATATATATATATTCACAAAAAACATAACATATATTGTAGAATATTAGTATCCTCAATTTTGACTAGTGATTCATGTTGAACCTCTAACTAAAATTTAAAAGAATATCTCCAACACACTCATGTATTTGGGTGATAATTGGTTGTATCTAGATTACATTATTATAATGGTCATTGGACATGATTTAAATCCTCTTCACCACCTCAAGTGCATCCCAAAAAATGTAGATGAATAATAAATTTCCTATCAGTTGTGAAAGGGGATAGATGAAAACCTCACCAAAATCAAGAAGAGTAACTTTCATGGATCCCATATCATAATTGGGAGGATGTGATACACCTACAATAGATAATTAAAATAGGTTAATGGTTATAGGAAAGCCTATTCCCTAGCTACCTTGTCCCACATGGATTGGGATCCCCATGGGAAAGTGTAGTAACATGTTCATAATCTAGGAATTCATTACAAGTATGAGCCCTTTGACCATGAATTCCTATTTCTCAATGTTAAGGATGATGCAGAGGTCAATGAAAGGGATAGGACTATTAGTGTGAGTGATAACTTACTTAATTTAATCCAAGTATATCCTTCCCTTACACTTGGACAAGCAAAATTCAAAATCTCACCACCAAAGGGATGCACATATTCAAATTTTTAGAACAATAGATTTGTCTAGTAACCAAAAGACTAGAGATAAGACCCAAAAAAACCACCCACTATGATGAAATATATAGAACAATATAAAATTGAAAGGGAGACATCAGTTTTTGTAGTACAAATGAAAGATAAAACTCCTCGAGTTTAGGTTGAATTGAGGAAAATAAAACAAGAACAATCAAAAGAATTAATTCAAGCAAAGGAAATCACTATTGGGAGAGAAGAGGAGATAATTTTATTAGAATATTATGATTAATAATACCTTTCACATAATTTTTTAGCACTAAAAACCAAAACATATAGCATGATGGTCCCTTTTCCTACCCAAGAAGTGGTTATTCCTCAAGTAGAGAAGACAACAATTTATTATAAGAGAAAGTCCAAGGTAGGAAAACCTCAAGTGTAGTTTATAGAGGGACCAAGGGAGGTGTTAAAACCTTTAATATAAGGGCATATAATAGATAAAGTATATGAATAAGAATTGTAGCGAGCTAAATTTTTATGCTTGCAAGGGTTAAAAGGAAAGGCACCCCTTGGGGTGAGAAATTAGGTAAGAATTTTATACCCACTGATCTATTTGTCCATTCTCCTATTATTTAATTTCTAGTTGTCTTTTATTTTCCTCTTGTATCATCACCTTATTATGTACCTATTTACACATTTTTTTCTACAATTACTCCTTTAGCCTCCACCTCTATTTCCACTACCACAAGCTAGTCCAACACCCAATTGTAAGAAACTTATACTCAATTGAGCTCACATATGCCCTCATCAGGAGAATTTTAGGATAAAACATTGGTGACCACTAAGAGAGATCCAAATAAGAAACTATTATACATTATCCATCCAATGTTGCATCTAGGAAATATAGACTAGTCTAAAATAATATAGCCAACCATGCCTAAGCTAACCCCTAAGACTAAGCCTAAAAATGACACCCAAATATAATCACAACCAATAGACCCATTATAATTCACCCTTATAGACTAGGTGAAGGAATCATGAGCATCAAATTTTAAGAAGATATATTTGAAGATAATTGTGTTTCCCACTATGAGCTCACTCTTTCATCAGTTGATTGGATTTATGCAAAGCGTAAGGAAGAGGAAGAGGAAGATAGAAGACAACATTTGATAGAGATTATTTTTATAAAAAAGAGAAGAGATATACTCTATTTCAAAGAGGCAAGATAGAAATAAGGGTCAGTCCCCTTTCATTGAGGACTTTAAGTTTTATATGGAGACCCACAGTGGGGAATTGATAGCCATTCATGAGAGCATTGAATAGTCAAGGAAATATTTGTAACAAGAACTATAAACCCTCAAGTAATAACAACATGTAATCAACATTTCCTCTAAAATAGAACAAGATGTCTAAAATATTACTTTGAGGTTATACAAGATATTGGATAATATTGATTCTTTGAGGGCATAATTGGAGACCCACGATGCCATTTCATTGAGTAATTTAAGTCTTATATGGAGACCCATAGTGGTGAATCGATATCCATTCATGAGGGTATTGAAAAATAAAGGAAAGAGTTATAAAAATAACTAGAAACCCTCAGTTATTAACAATAGGTAATCCATGTTCCCTCTGAAACAGAACAAGATGTCTAAAATGTTGCTTTGAGGTTATACAAGATATTGGATAATATTGATTATTTGAGGTCACAATTTGCTGCCCACATAACTTAAATGACTAAATTGTTTAATTTTATCAATTATGATGAGACCAAATTGAATTTTTTGGTTACGTATACCCTTATAAGTCTTTCAACCATCTCAATTTGATCTCACCCATGGAGGAAATAAATGCATTGAATCTAGTGGTCATCAAGACCCAAGAATCCTAGGAATGGATTAAATCCTCTAATGATTTAGTTATGAATATCATTGAGAAATAAAATTAGGTAGTGCATATTTTTAATGAATTAGAGTTAACATGTGCATGGGATGACACATGGAAATTGGTAGTAAGATTTATTATTGACCAAATGTTGCATCAAGCCTCAACTAATTTCAAAAAAAGTTTGAAAGGACTAAATTTAGAAGACATTGAGTTCAAAATATGTTTAGTGAGGAATAATTCCACTAAATTAAAAATATTTAAGGTAGGCTTTAGAGCTACTAAAGCTAAGCATGCAAGGCTGATAACACAAGTGAGCAGGGTGAATAAATCATCTCTTCTTGACATGAACATAATATGGGGGGAACATGCTAGTGGATAAAAACACTATCAAGAACTATAGGTCAAAAATAATTATATTTTGATACCACCAACCATTTCATCAAGTGCATTAGATACCACTTCCAGTTCAGCTCTAGCTACCACTTCAGTTCCAACCATGATAATGAGCAGTGCCTTGCAGTCACCAAGCAAGCCTTAGTTAAAGGATAATTGGGTATATAATTTTTTCATGTATTATTTATTAAAGACAATAGATCATTAATTAATATTAATTTCATTCATTTTATAATTAATTTAATTTTTTTTACTAGCATGCACATTTTGCATGACTATTATAATCTATGAGTTATAACATATAATTTTGTATTGAACTAGAACTTATGTTCTATTCATTTTGATGAAAACTAAGGTTCCAATAAACTTAGAGGATGAGGTGACCCCTCTCAAAATTATTTAAATAATTTTAAAACCCTCCTTCAAAGGTTTATATTTTTTTATCAATACAGGAAGAAATTGATTCATTGATTATCATACAACTATGTTTGTTCTTTCTTCTTCATTTTATGTGTCATTGAAATTTTAGCTTCTTTATCTATATCAACTTAGTAATTTTGAATTGTGCCAATTCTAAAAATGAATTTGATACTTATAATTAATGTATGGTTATCTAATATGTGTAATAACTATTGAAGATTAATAAATTTCATTGATTTGGGCAATTAACTTAGACTGTGTTAATATTTTAAGGTGCGCAAGAGTATTTATTTTCGATATAGCCTTATAGGAATGTGTTTTGGTTACTATAGATACCTTTCTAGTTAGATATGTAGTCTCTCCATTAAGGGTGTGAAACAACAACTCTAAATAGAGTAAAATTTAGCTAAGGTCACTAAGTTTATTGTACCTATTCCCCAGACTATTTAACCCTATTTTTTTGGAAGTGTGCAACATCTAAACATGGAAAATATTGGTCTTTGAGATACTTGTCTACTAAAGAGACAACCTTGGAAATACAATTTTAAAAACATAGATCCTTTTTTTCTACCTTATCTTTCCATCCTTTTTTGACTTTATTTGAGATCTACCCACCATAGAGTAATTATCCACCCAACCAACTCACCTAGTGTTTGATTATTTTTATATTTCACACATACATCCATAAACCTATTTCAACAACCTACAAGCTCAACATTCTATTCCACCAACTAGTTATTTTAACCACATACCTTAAATTCATGCCCGAAAGTGGAACTTTGTTTCTTTATAGATACTAAAATGGTAGAGGATGACTTATTCAAGTTATATGGTGTACATAAAACCCACATAAATAATATGCATCTCTAATGTCTCTAAAGATAAATTAATTGTCAAAATTTAACCTATAATTTATAATTGATTATAATATATATCAAAATATGATGAACCTATTATTACGTGAGATTACACCCTTTTGGGGGAGTTCTTCAAGCTCCTCCATTCCTAGTCACAATATGGGAACAACCCTAGGCTATGGGTAACCTGTGATGGGTCTAAACCTCTACAGAAGGTCGACTTCCTCTTGATGGATCACCTAAACTAATTATATTAAAGGAAAAATGTTAGAAATGGGGAAAGGGATCCTAATAAATTTAACCAAGTGTTGCACCAAATAAAAATGGAAGACTCCGATAAGCTTGAACCCACACTAGATCTATATAATATAATGCTAGCTCACACAAGCTCATAGACCAACTGATTGCATAAGTGTTTCATGGACTAGGCTCAGGAAGAACACTAATCTAGACCTACAATAGCTTGAAAACACCTTAAAGGAGGTCAAGAAGGAGGATAATTGATGAGGAATATTATCCTTCATAATGTCATCATGCACAACTCACTAAACACTAATCCAAAGCAAGAGATAGGTAAATAAAGTCTTTTATTACATTAAGAGGTAGTTCTTAAAAATGCTTGACAAGGTTTAGCCTAATCAAGATGAACATATTTTTTAATATCTCATAGATTCCCATACACTTCAAGATTAAAGAGTCTTTTTGAGAGTCTAAAATCTAAGAGAGAGAGAGAGAGAGAGAGAGAGAGAGAGACATTTATAAAATGGAAAAAAATGGGTAATATATAAAAAGGGAGAAGAGAGGAAGAAAGAAGCCTATGTACAAAAAATAATCAATGAAATACCACCACATTTATTAAATTCTAACCCATGTTTGATCTAATCACAACTAATCCTTCATTAACAAGATAACCTTTTTTTGATCCAATAACCTTCAAGCTCTTATCATTGGCTGAGAAATACACTAGAAGACAAAACTCTATTTTGAAGATGATGGGTCATGATCTTACCAAGAAAGGAAAATCTTAAAGGCTTCATAAAATAATTAAATGTTCCACTTTACTCTCCAATCCCAAAATCTTCTCCTTAAAATAATATGCCACCTTCCAATTAGATTTATTATAAAGACAAAAGCCTCATATCCTTGGGCCTAACAAAGCCATGACTATATCTATTTTAAGTGTCTGCAAGTAACTGTTTATCAAGGATATGACTTTATCAAAATATGAGACACTCCTTTCATTAATCACAAATCTACCCCTATTTCAAACCTAATCATAGGTTTATTATAGATGAAAACCAATCCCATTTACTAGTTTTCATATATCCATAATTAAAATGGAGATATGTAGGTTGCTTGATCTCATTTCAATAGATAACTGCCCATCTCTGATCTCTATTAGGCCTAAAATAACCTAATTTTACCTCTGGTCATTGTGGTAATCAATAATCCACTACTTACAAGGATATCCTTTCATTAAATGATGTTGAAACCATAATAAAATTGATTATAAATGCATTGGATCATCTAATATAGGTCTTGACTAAGATTCAATGGCATCTTTTAAAATATTTTCACTGGTTCAACCTTAGGTCATATTTATTCTCTACTCAAGATCTCCTAGCTTCAAATTTTAATCTTGGCCATTGATATTGAACTAGGCCTTTGAGATTAAGACACTTGGAAATTGTGCATTTATCCTCAATATATGCTATCAATTTCATCTTCTCTTGTGTTTTTACCATGTGTCAACCTTGCAATTTATATGATCTCATTAACCCTTTAACCCTACATGTACCATTGATATTCCTTTCCATGGCTAAAATGTGTACAATTGGTTTACCTGATAGTTACCATGGTCTTGACACTGGGTATATTATCACATGCTTTTAGTATTCACTGACTCACTGAATTCTCACTCACCATCAATCTGCTTTGGTATAATTAAACATAATTTATTTATTTATATGGGCCCATTATCCTTGTTAGTCAATGCATGCTATTAGATCTTCATTCAATCACTTGAGATATTGACACTTATCATCTAAATATTCATCCTTGTTAACTTTTGAATTCAAACAACTAATTCATGAGGCCCAAATTTGGTCTCTATACACACGTCTCAGACTATTAGTTCAAATTTGAATGCTTATATCTTAAGATAGAAAGTGCATCAAGATACATAATTTGTATATGATTTTTATGGCACTAAAAACATCATGTACATGTAATATTTTGGATATCAAGGCTTCTTAAGTGGATTTATCAAATATGAAACTAGATGGACTTGTTCATTCTTGTAAGATGTGTTGTGACAATCTGGTTGTATAAGATCACCAAATTTGCACTTTAATCTTACTTAAAGTGTTTCAAAAGATTACAAATGACAAGTGATATTATCCTAAAATCTATCTTCTCTTTCCACCATTATATCACCCTTTAATCAGGACTCTACTCAGCTTCTCCCTATAAACCTAGGCAAAGTTTGTATGTGGGCCAAATTTAGCCAACATCTTTGGTGACTCAACTGAGAAGCATCCCTGCTATACTTGAGAACCCAAAATATTTTCCTTATCTAATCCATTGGGCATGGAGTCACAAGCTAATATAAATTGAGTAAATTTGTCCCATTCTTGAAACATCCTCTTAAAGAAATATGGACAAAAGAAACAAAATAAAACAAAATGCCCAAGGCACTTATTGAAGGGAAACAACAGAAATAAAAGAAAAATGTGCACAAGGAACTTAGAGGAAAGCATAAAATATACTATAATATATAAAATATTATAAAACAATATATAATCACCTCCCTCCTAGGTCAAATTGGAAACTTTTAGTATCATTCATTTGTAACAAACCAAGATGAAAAATACCTTGCTTTAGAGGTACCAAAAATGGTGAACCAAGTAGCTTAATGGAAAATCCTTTTGATGTGCTCTCTAATGGATGAAATGAAACAAACATGTCTCCAATGTAGATGTATTAGTCTAATTATTCCAATCTTAGTTCATGTTGGACTGTAGGATCACTTTCGTGATGTTACTCATCACCCTTGAGAAAGCCTTACATGAAGACTTCATTTAAAATGTTTGGAGCAACTACACTTGGTTCACTTGGTGGTTCAAAAATACCATATCATTCCCCATTGTCCTTATGAAAGTTATGACTAATCATGCTTAGAGTAACATGCTTATAGGTTCTTGTAAGAAGGACATGTCTCTTAGCCTCTTTAAACTCTTTGGTTATGGCATTGAATCACTGCCACAACCCTTTAAAAATTTTAATGGTATGTTATTCAAACTACATCTCTTGATCATTTGATATGTCCCTTTCATCAACCTCACTCAATATTTCATCTTGATCTTCAAATATAAATTAGGGTTGACTTAACCATCCAAGGTCTAAAACATCACACCTATCTTGCTCAATCTCTGATCTACTTTCCTCTTCTTTATTTATGTATAATGGGCCTTCAATAGTCTAATCAAAGTCTACTTTTATCTCAATTGATTCATGAATACACATCCCTTCAAATATGAAGGCATTAATACTACCTTCAAGCTCTAATTTATCAAATCTATGCTAAGAATTTTGATCCAAACCTAATTTCTCCTCCTCTAAATGGAGTGGGTTGCCTTTCACCTCCATAATAGGTCCATGAATGCTATTCTTGGTCATGTGTAGGTGTAGAAAAAAGCATACTAATAAAAATATGTTTGATTATACATATTATATTATGATTGATTAAGCACTTAGTTAGGCTGATTGAACCAAGTAATAGATTCTCAAAGTCATCATTGGTGTTTGAACACTTGCCTCTAAAGGTTGATTAGATGAAGAGAACACCAAAACTCTTCACCAGTGAACAACATAGTAATTCCCACTGAGCATGCCAAAAAACTATTATGACATGATATTTCACCCTTATGGGGGAGTTTTTTAGGATCCTCCACTCTAATTCATAATATGGGAATAACCCCAGGCTATGGGTAACCTATAATAGGGTTAAACCTTTGGATAAGGTTGGCTTCCCTCTTGATGGATAAACTAAACTAATACTATTATAGGGGAAAGGGTTATAAAGGGGGAAAGGGATCCTAATAAAGTTAATGAGGTAATGTACCAAATAAAAATTAAATAATCCCATAATATTAAACCATCACTAGATATACAGAAGACAATGCTAGCTCACACAACCTCATAGACCAATTCATTGCATAAGTGTTTCATGGACTAGGTTCAGGTAAAACACTAATTTAGACCTAAAATAGCTTGAAAAACACCCTAAAGGAGGTCAAAAATGAGGACAATGGATTAGGAAGATTCACCTTCATAATGTCAGCATGCACAACTCACTAAAAATTTGATATAAGGTAAGAGATAGGTAGAGAAAGTCTTTTATTTCATCAATAGGTAGTTATTATAAATGCTTGATAAGGTTTAGCCCTAATCAATATGAGTATATTTTTTATTATCTCAAAGATTCCCCTAATTTTCAAGATTAAAGGAGTCTTTATGAGAGTCTAAAATCCAAGAGAGAGAAGAGAAAAAGAGAGAGAGAGAGAGAGAGAGAGAGAGAGAGAGAGAGAGAGAGAGAGAGAGAGAGAGATGGAGAGGAGAGAGGAGAGTGAGAGAGAGAGAGAGAGAGAGAGAGAGAGAGAGAGAGAGAGAGAGAGAGAGAGAGAGAGAGAGAGAACATTAAAAATGGGAAATAATGGGTAATATAGAGAAAGGGAGAAGAGAGGAAGAAATAAGCCCACATACAAAAAATAATCAATGAAATACCACCACATTTCTTGAATTATAAACCATATTTTGTCCAATTATTACTAATCCTTCATCAAAAATCTAACCTTAAGTTTCTCCAATAGTTTTCAAGCTCTTCTCATTAGTTGAGCAATACACTAAAAGAATAAGAATCTATTTTAAAGATGATGGGTCATGATCTTACCAAGAAAGGGAAATCCTAAAGGCTTTATAAAAGAATTGAATGCTCCAATATACTCTTTAACCCTTAAATCTTCTCTTTTAACTACTATGCCACCTTCCACTTGGCTTCATTATAAAGACAAAATCCACATAGCCTTAGGCCTGACAAAGCCATGACTATATCTATTTTAAGCAATTGAAAGTACCTTCTTGTCAAGGATATGACTATATTAAAAGATGAGACACTCTTTTCATTAATCATAAATATTCCCTTATTATAAACCTTATCATATGTTTACTATAGATGAAAACCAATCCCATTTATTTGTTTTCATATAGTCATAATTAGCAATGGAGATACACAAGTTGCTTGATCTCATTTTAATAGATAGTTACCTATATATGATCTTTATTAGGCTTAGAAAGACCTATTTTTGCCTTTGAACATAGTGTGAATAAATAATATAATACACATGAGGGATATAATTTCATGAAATGATATTAAAACCATAATAAAAATGAGTCTACATGCATTGGATCCTCCACTAAAGGTCTCAACTGAGCTTTAATGACATCTTTTTAAATATTTACCACTGGTTCAACCTTAGGTTACATTTGATCTCTGCTCAAAATATCTTGGCTTCAACTTTTAATCTTGGCTATTTATCTTGATCCAAAGCCTTTGAGATTAAGACACTTAGAAATTCTACATTTATCCTTAGGATATGCTATCAGTTTCATCTTCTCCTATACTTTTTCCATGTGTCAACCTCATATTTAATCTGAGCTCATTGACCCTTTAACCCTACATGCACCATCTATCTTCCTTTGTATGGCTTGAATGCATATCATTTATTGACCTAATAGTTGTCATGGTCATGACATTTGTCAGTTTCTTATTAGTTTTCAAGATTCATCGACTCACTAACTTCTCACTCACCATCAATCTACTTTGGTATGATTAAATGTGTTCCATTAATCTATTTGGGCCCATTTGCATTTTCAATCAATACACACCATTATATCTTTCATTTAGGCACCAAATATATTGACACTTATCATTTATGCATTCATCCTTGGGAACTTTTGAATCCAAATGGCTATTTCATGAGGCCCAAATTTGACATCTACACACATGTCCCAGAAATGTTAGTTTAACTTTGAATGCCTTATATATTGAGATAGAAAACTCATCAAGATACAAAAATTTTTAGAGGATGTTTATGGGACCAAAAACATCATGTCTATGTGATATTTTGGATCTGATAGGCCTCCTAACTAGATTTATCAAAAATGAAACTATATTGAACCATTCATTCTTATAAGACATGTTATGATAGTTTGGTTATCTAAGATGACCAAATTTAGACTTTAATATTTCTTAAAGTGTTTCAAAATCTTTCAAATGATAAGTGACCTTCTCTTAAAATCTATCTTCCCTTTCCACCATTAGATCACCCCTTAATCAGGACACTACATAGCTTCTCCCTCTAGACCTAGGCAAAGTTTTATATGTGGGCCAAATTTTGCCAACAAAACCTTATCCCAAATCTATAAAAAATGGTGCCAAATCTATAGTATTTAAACCTAAGTGTATATTTAAATCATGTAAACTAATTTAAATTATACCAAGTGTATGTTTGGTCATGTATCTATGACATTTCCCCATTAATATACCCTCTATTTTAGGTGAGTGGAGTGTAATATATTACTCACATTACCTTAAAAGGATAAGATAACTATTGTATATGTGTATGAATCATGTATCATATGGGATTATTATGTCTAAGTAGATATATCAATGAATATCATACTATGTGATCATAAAAATCCCTAAGATGCATGATATGGATCATGGAAACACTTATAAAGTAATAATACTATCTCAACAAATAATCAATCACACACACAAGAGGGTTTAATGTCAAACAAAATGGGTCTAAGGAGACTAAAAATAATGGGAATTTTAAAATGATGAAAACTCTAAGATTTAAATGTCCACACATAAATAAATAACACTCGGTGAAATATAGGTCCAAAAATAAGGAATATATTTAAATTAATCAAAATAAAGATAATATAAAAAAATATGTACACTCAAGGAAATAATAATGTGAATAAATGAAGTATAAGCAACCAGCATAAGCATATTATACTAGTCCATGCATATATGTGTTAGCAAAAAGTTTCATGTAACATAGTATATAAATTACATGTTATAAGATGTAAACATTAGTATAGACATGTGTAAGTGTTAGTATATAATCTCAACATGATAATTTAAAAGTGGTCATAAGATAATATAACATGTATAAACCATGATCAAATATAAGCAATATTCTCCCAAAGTAGTGTGTTATGCATGAATAGGAAAGGTCCCACATCTACATGTGCATGTATCATGGATCTAGTGTGTGCATATATCACACTCAAGTAACTATGAAGCATATATTTGTATATAAAATAAATGGTACATTATCTATTAACATAAATTAAAAAACATATATGCTAAAGAGATAGTAAATATGTGTATCCTAAATAGTTTTTACATATTTTTTTATTTGAATGTTTTTTATATTTTATTGAAATATTTAATATATTTTTATATTTTTATAGAATGATTTATTTTTTATATTTTTTGAAAATTTGGAATAAAAATTCAAGCCTATGATTCCCTCCAAGGGATGATCATAATAATATATAGAATAAAAAATATGGTACATCAAACTAGTGACACTACCAAGTAGCATGTATAACTATCATACCTGACACTTTAGAATATGTGATACTTTGAAAATTTCTCATAGGATTCTATAGTTGTGAAGAGGTAATATAAGGATTAGTGGTTCATGTAACCCATGTTTTAGGTATTTGCGGTAAATATTTGGTAGTTATTCATTTAATTTTATTTAGTGATAACTGAGGTAATCATTGTACACAATGGAATTTAGTTAGGAAGAAAAATAATCAACTATAATGATCATGTGGAAATTGTTCTTCTATTTTATATTCCAACATAATATTTGGTAAATATCTAGAAATATAGTGTATCTATTTCATTTGTATCCTTCTAACTTGCTATAGGTACCCATTATTTAAGTGTAATAAAAATAGGTGTCTAAGTATGATTGTATTATATAACATTTAGTTATACACTTCCCCCAAGTGTACCTCTAGTGAGAGCTTGATCAACTAATGGTTACTAGGTAGGATAAATGTGGGAGAGATCAATTATTGTATATTGTGTACTATTATAAATACTTATTCTAGTTTTTTTTCTTCTAAAAGGGAGTGGCATGCGATGTCTCGACCCTCTTATAGTGACCTATAGAAGTGGGAGAAAGAGACCTTGTTGTCTCATTCTAAAATTTAATAACTCCTCTATTTTCAAGTTGGGTGATTTTTTTATTTAAAGAAAAAAAATCATTATCATGATTCCCATTAATACAATTGTAAGTGAAAATGGCTTGTCCTTTCACCTTTTCAATTTTTGTGTGGTGGATGGTAATAATTTAGAGGGAGAGTAATCAACCATTTATCCAATAGTTTATGCAATATATTATGTGGTATATCTCTTAACCAATGAAACTGAAGTGGATTCCTTGTAGTAGAGATATATGTTTGAACTATAGGAGGTATTATGTATGTGGATTATTTTCCTATGCATAAAACCTTTACTATTTTTTCCTCGGTAAGAACTACTAATTTAGAAGAAGGTATTTTAAATGGCTCATGAGCCTCATTGGTTTGTTTCTTTTCTCTTTAAGAAATTTTTGTAACATGTTTACCTTTATGTGAGGATGTAGGTAATTTGGTATTAGTTTTTTTAGTTCACATGAATATTTATGCATGCCCATGTATGATCTATCAAATTTATTAAAATAACAATAAAATGATATTTATCTAAACAAAGAAATAAATCCCATAATAAATATAAATTGTACTTTAAAATATGATGGTGTATAGTTCAATGAATATAATGCATTCTTAAATTAGATAGAATAATCTCTAATACACTCCTCATCATGTTTTGTTAAGCCTCACAAATATTATAATGGTAACTTAGGTAGTTTATTATTATGGAAATTAGATAAAAATATTTCTTCATGTTTCTTTAAAGTTGTAAAAGAACCATTTTGAAGGCTATAGAACCAATCAAAATCCTCTTGTGTTAGACTTATATGAAAGGATTTTAATAATAAATGTACATATTTAGCCCAATTATCAAATGGATTCACAAATTTTTTCAAGTGTTTTGTAGGGTGTCCTTAAACATAAAATGAAGGTAACATAAACACCCCAAAATTGATAGGACAAGATTGGAAAAAACCATCTCATGTTAAAGTTTGATCCTCTAGGATGTTATCATTAAGAGTAGCCTCATGTGAAATTACTTCAAACATAAGAATCACCATTTGCTTATGAATATTTCCTATAGTAGTCATCATAGATATAATGCAACTAGGAGGAATTTTTGATGAGTTTTAAGATGCACTTATAGGTTTTAATTTACCATCCATATTAAACATAGGATTTTTTTCCTCTTTACCAATATGATTTAATTATAATGTATCATAATTACATGTTTGGAATGTATTTGGTAGGTTATCATTCATAGTACATGATGATTCGAGAGATGTAATTATATCATTTTGGATTTCCTAAAGGTTGATAAAACTATCATGGCAAAGATAATGACTACTTGAATCTTCATTACATGAAAGATAAATACAAACTGTAATTTTGTTATGTTCATCTATAATTGTAACACCTTTTGAGAAGAACATGTGAAGGAGGGAGAAAGATGAATGATTAAATTTTTTCTGTAACATCATCATAGGAAGAAAAAAATGCAAGTTTAACCTTCATTTTTTAATTCAAATAATAAAGTTAAATAATATGGAATGTCACTTCATATTTTAGATACATCATTACCATATGAGAAAGGAACATTATTTTAACTACCATGTGAATATTTAAGTGAATTAGTGTTATTTGTTTTGGGAAGTTATTTCATTATGAAACCTTTGTCAAAGATTCTTTGAAGTTTATCTTGAATTAGCATAATAGAAGAATAAAATTACATCTATTATACTTTGGCTAGTATTGTCATTTTCATCTTTCCAACCTAAAATGATAAGGAGAGAATAAGTACATGCATGTGTATCATTTATATCTAGAGAGAGAGAATTAATTTTACTATTTGAATTTTCATGAACGAAATAATGAATAAAATCTTAAAATTTGGTAAAATTTCCAATATTTTTAAAATAAAGTAAACATTCATTCTATGTAACATGTTCATCATTAAATAAAGAGGATGTACACTCTATTATTGGTTCATATTTATAATGTTTCATGCATAAAATATTATTATTTTCAACCTTTGGAATGATATTGTCATGCATGTTCATTTTATAACATTGAAGGCTATGTAATGCACTAATGAATAGTACACTTGGTATTTATTCAAGCACCTCATCATTAGATTTTAAATCAATAAATGTAGGAGAACTAGGATAAATAGGCTCCTCACACTTATATTCAAAATATGTGGAATCATAATCATAATCATAAGGGGAATAAGAAATAACACTACATTTTTTTCATATTCATGAATATTTGAATATACATTATTGATCTTTTAATTATCATAATTATAAGGATATAATATAAAGGAAGGATATGCATTACAATTTTGGATAGCCATAAGATCTTAATAAGAAATGTATTGATCATTAGGACTATTAAATAAAATATTTAAAGGATGAGACTCCTTAGGGTTTTTGATATGAGCATGATTTTTTCTAGGTTGTAAACCTAAACACCCCCAATATAGATAATATAAAGCCTAGGGAAATAAATATAATAATCATTGCTTACACTATGCTCATGAAATAAATAAATAAATCTAAAAAAAATGTAGAAAAAATAAAACCTAAAGTAAGCTACGATTTTGTTCAATTAAAACTCATAAGATAGGTTCAATGGATGTTTAACCTTTTTTATTTAATTTTTTAGATAGATAAGGTTTATGTAATTAGAATATCATAATGAAATGTATGAATAAAAATATTATAAATTAGTCCAACCAAATTAATTCATATAACAAAAATATAATAAATCTATAAAATTATCAAATATGAAAAGTACAATGCTAAATTATATTCTAATAATTGAAAAAAAAATAAGAGATAATACCTATCTATTTTTTATACATGTAGGAAAATATGAGATGTAAAGGTGTAGGAAGAATAATATTTAATCTAATCTTCCCATAGTTTGATTATGGAAATATTATTTCTAAAGGCCTGGACACTACCTTCAACTTGTGGACACTAACGTTGATGCATATGTTCATGTCTTGTATGTAATATTAGTTGTATTTAAAAGTGACCACCTAAAATTGTTATGGTTTACTACCAAATTATTGTTGATATCACATGAACTATCTTTGCAAGATTGTATATAGATCAAACCCTAGTTATTCACCTTAAGTCATGTAACCCTAAAAAAAATTTGTTAGAGGGATAATGAAATCAAGATGGCCTTAAGGACCCATATATTAATTAGTGCATTAATCACATATCCAATACTCTAAGGAGGGACTCAGATATATTTAGTTATCCTTTAAGTATAAAATTATGTGTGCACAAGGGTTCAATATGCTATATCTAAGGGCATGAAATGATCTAGCTTATAACTTGATAAATACTTGTCATAAGTTATTCTTTAAATTATATCAACCTATAATATGATTACTCCTATGAATGGTGTATAAATTGGGAAGAATAGGGTAGGATAACATAGTTGTATAATTTTATTGGCTTGAATAGGTGCTTGTTTGGTATTTGATAGATGAATAATCATTAGAATTTAATTTATATTTATACCACAACTTTTTAAAATATATCATGGAAGGTTTAAATAAGTCTAATAGGATGACCACTATGTTTTTAAATATATTCAATTCAGATGAATTTTGACTTATATATACTATATAAGAAATTTAGACATTAGCATCAATTCTAGTGTCCTTATTGTGATCATAAGAATCCAAGAAGGAAGGTTAGTAGTGTAGGGTTATATTTTAAAGTTGGTTAGTCAAACATTAGTCATGTAAACACAAAAAATGCATACAGAGCTTAACAAACTAGGCCAAACTATTCCAAAAGGGTTTGCAAAAGATAATGAAGAACAATTGAAAGAAATCAAATACCAATTACTTTACCAAGTGATTTCACCATTCAAGGGTGGATCCAAACATGTTTTTCCACTTGTTCTAGTGTTATTGTATTTATCAAAAATGGATTTCAAGCTTCTGCATCATCTCAAGATCATTATGAGTAACCTAGGCTCAAGATAAGAATTATAATTTATGCCTATCAAATGAATATTGAAAATTAAAAAAAATGATCAACACAAAATTTTTTTTGTGGAGATAATCTAACATTATCAGTTTACAATATTTTAGCTTAATAATGAGGGTTAGGGGCATTATATTGATAGATTTTTAAAATGGGCTAAGATCAACCATGATCATCCATATCAAGATTAAGATGTGTAGAAATGAATTAATATAATATTTGTAATTAAATATATAAATATATTCATAATTATTTGAAGGAAAAGTCATTAATTAGGCATGGGTGTCCATAATCTTGATATTTGTTGTATTTATGGTTTGGGGATGCCAACCCATAGATTATGTCATTAGGTGATGTAGATATTGAGAATCAATTTCCAATAATGAAATAATCAATAACCTCCATGGATAATCCACTTAAGCCCTTGATTTGAATTAATTAGCTTTAAAAAGGTTAATCAATATTAGTGCAATTCTTTAGAAATTAGTGCACAATTAATCAAAATGGTCAGAATGTCATATTACTGGGTTATAATCTGACTCAAGAGGATTTAGAAGGCAATTTTAGAATTGTATGGACCTTTATCCCATTTAGGATGTTTCCAACACAAGATAACAAAAGTACATGACATGTACTAATGAATTAGAAGAAAAGAGTGATCAAGAGCATAAAAATGAAAAATCATCATTTTGACTCTAAATAATTTGAGAAAAGTTAGGAATCACTTAAAATTCATTACCCCATTTAGGGATGCATTAGCCTATATTAGAACTTGTATATGAAAATATTGAACCATTTAATGCATGTAAAATATTTTAGCCTAAATTGTGCATTTGAGTGAAATTTGAGTAAGATTTGACAATTTCAACACAAACAATGTTAGGAATTGGATGTCTACATTTTTCCCCTATTTGAGGAGGTGTAACAAGGCATTTAGGTGAAGCAAAATATTTTCAAATAAAATAGATATCAATAATAAAATGGAAATGACCCATGATGCCCCTTCAAGAGGACATAATAGGATGAAAGAGAAGGATGGACTCTCAAAAAGAGAGGGAAAGTGAAAGATAATCTAATTCTTGCATGCATGGTTACCACTAATGACCAAAATATAATTAGAGGTATAGCAAGCCCTAAGATGGGGGAATGAGAAGGATTAAATCCAAACATATAAGTGGCACACTTTGAATGTGCCCAATTTTAGAGTGCAAGCTACATTCTTATGGAATTGATCAATCATACGATAAGTTTCATACTATAACATTGCCATCATGGTCAAAAGTGTGGAGAGCTTAGAATCAAGAGAATAGGATAAGCATGGTCTTCAAAGAGATGATAATAAGAAGTGCCCCAATAGAATATATTTTCTCATGATAAGATAGTTGTACCCCAATAGGTCTAATTTTGATCATTAATAAAGAATATATAATGGTCTTACCTTTGTAAGCCTAATTTAAATTTGTTAATCGATTTGAATGTTGTGCTCCAACATGGGTAAATTAGTAAGTAATTATCTCAAGGATATAACCTAAAACATATATTAAATTGAGTGGGCATAAACATAGATGTGATGGTTTTGGTGGTCATGAAAGACATAAATAACTAGGCATATGAAGATGCACAAAGTGATGTAAGAGATGAAAATAATAATGAAGATGGTCGAGCTAAAATATGATACATCATGTATCTAAGTGTTGCCTACATAGTCTGAATGGACCTCAAGCCAATGTAATTCACATAAAATTAGGAGACAATGGAATGAGGGATGATGAAAATTGACTAAATATTGATTAGACTCATGATGCATGTGAAGAGATGCACGTCTAAGCATAAATTCATGTGCTAAACCTATTGAGCCTAGTTTATACATAGTGATATTGAAATCTATTCATTGAAGTTGCATTGACATTAAGACTTGAATCTAGAGCACAAATTTATTTTTATAGTAAAATAGATTAGGCATCATAAGTATGAAGAATTCATAATGATATTTCATTTCAATTACACAGATCTAGTTCAAAAGTGAATACTTATAACTAAGGATAATAGTAAAACAATACCCAAAACTAGAGTTATATCTATCTACATTTAAATAAAAAAGTGAATATAAAGAAAAATATAAGCATAAATGAACCTAATAATTATCCATACATGTTAGTGCAGTTTAAAAACAAAAACTAAGTTAGTGCAGTTTAAAAATAATTGTTCATATATGTGTAGTAGAAGTGTTACTTCCCACCATAACATAACAAAAAATAAGAGCACAAAATTTGTTCCATAATTAAAGAGGAATAATAGTATAAGAAATGGGGAAGAGAAGAAAAGGAAGGGGTTGGTAGAGCTGACTCTAGATGTACAAGACATGTGGATTTTGCCTACATAGTTCCATGAATGCATGTTTCAACATGAACTTTAGGACAAATCTTGTTTCCCCAGGAAGTGGGATAGAAGAAAAAGGTGATGACCAAACATATGATTAATATTGTAGAAGAAAAGTTAAGATGGGCTCACAAAATGGTGAGATCATATAAATTAGAATGGTCATGAAAAATGACAAGCTAGTGGGATAAGATACTTGTAAAATGGCAAAAGCATGGGGATCAAAATGTACAAAAGTGTAATAAAATGTTTTTATTATTTTTTGGATCATGTTCTAATATTTTTGGTGTTTTTGGGATAAAATACATAAAAATGGGACCAAATATTCAATGATATGCTCATCTAAGAGTAGAATTTCCAATAAATAGCTAAGTTGGCTGTAATAATACATGGATATAAATAATGGCCTAGGGAACTAATGAAGAACTCCAATAATAACTAAATTTGGTTGTAATGGCACATGCTCATAAATCAGTGAGAGTGAGGGTCTTGAAAATACAACAATGTTCACCAAAGATTAGAAAATAATGATAGAATAGTGTGCATCACAAAATCAATCTAAAGAACTATGTGGTAGGCAAAGGTCATAAGCTAAAAAGATGTCCTTGTTCACTTATCCATAGAAGAAGTTATGAAATATTTTTATAGATGAAATAATTTGTATAACTAGCATTGAATGTGTTCATAATACTGATGAGACATAATTAGGTTCATAATTAGTCAAGAGACAAAAGTTTTTATGTTATAACAAGACTATGACATAACAAAGAATATGGTTTTCAAAAAGAATGGTCCAAAGAATAGGGTCCAATAGATGGATGGTCCAAATAATATGGTTCTTAAATAGAATGGTATAAGTTGCGATAAAATGTGTTCATACTATCAATAGTTCAAAATATTTCACTACCCAAAGTCATGAAAGTAATAGGAATCATGTGAGAATAGTCTAGGGTAGTATAATATGGTAAGATAAAATTAATTAAACACAAGGTTCCCCCAAGTAATGGGTTTTGTAGATAAAGGTTCAAAATTATTCATACATATAACCTCTTAAGGTGCACAATGGTCATGGCTCTAGAAGTTATTCACCATTTGAAGTAGCCTATCGATATGCCCTTGATCCATAGTTCAACATGATAACATATGGTCCTAACCAATTAGGTTGAAACTTACCTTTTTTTCTTGCATTCAATGTTCATATTCTTTTGGTTCTCTTTCAAGACAAAATCACCAATCTCAAGCTCATGAGGGATAATTCACTTGTTGTAGCTTCTCCACAATATGTTATTATAGGCTTAAAAGTTTTCTAGGGTAACCAAATGCTTACCATCAAGAAGTTATAGCTCTTTAAACCTTGAGACTCTATAATCCTCATCATACTCAATATGCTTCAATGATACTCATAATTATGATAGCTCAATCTTGATCAAGAGCCACTCCATATTCCCTTATTTATGGTAGCTTGATATTGATCAAGATAATAGATTTTATGACATAAATAAGGGAATATGGAGTGGATCTTGTTGGGTTTCAATGGTTGACTCTGTAATCTCAGAGGGTAGGAAAGATTTGTAAGTGCCAATTATGGCCAACATCATTAACAATCTTCTTTAAAATGGATACAATGGTCTTGTTTGATGCCTCATCTTGTCTAGTACCCTGTGGGTTATATGGAGTTGATTTCTTTTGTTTTATCTTGAGTTTTACATAAAGGTCATTGACATCTTTGTTTATAAATGGTCTTCCATTATCATATATAAGGCATGTTGGGATGCCATATCAATAGAAGATATGGTAATGAATGAATTTAGCATTGTGCTTCCTGATAACATAAGTGAGAGGAATGGCCTCAATCCACTTAGTAAAATACTCAGTAGCAGTTAGGATATGCTTATGTCCATCTAAAGATGTTGGGTTTATTTTCCCAAAGAGATTGAGGCCCCATGTTAAGAACGACCATGGTGTTGTGATCAGCTATAGAAATAAAGAGGGTGCATGTATCAAGTTTCCATATGGTTGACAAGGAATGCACTTACATAATTTTAAGCATCAATATCCATTTTTGGCCAATAATAGCCTATTTTGAGGATATTATTTTCTAAGAATACACTATTGGTGTGGGCCCCATACAATACTTCATAAACCTCTCTCAGTGTTATCTTGGATTATCCCAAAGATAAATAACTAATAATAATTCCATCATATCCTTTAAGGTAAAGAATGTTTCGAAGGAGGGTATAACATGATAAATAGTGAAGGAAGAGTTTTTGTTTGTTATTGAATAGGTAAGCTAGGAAAATGTGATCATGGAAGTAGTTATAAAAATCTTAGAACCATGGTAATTTAGGGGGGATTAGGACCAGCAATGGTGCATACCCTTTCTAATTTTAGCATAACATGTGCAAGATATAAAATATTCTCAATCATAAAATAGTACTCTTTATCACTACCATCAATCCATATCATGGATCCAATCATCACCATTGCATCGATAGATCTATTTTTGGCTCTTGAAACTTGTTCAAACTATAGAGATTTAAAATAACATTTGAGATTATTAATAATTTTATTATAAGTAACAATTTTTTCATCTCTGGATTGATACTAATCAATGGTTTGATTGATTATCAACTATGAACCACCATAAACCTTTATATTCTAAATATCCCACTGTATAGCAAGGTAAAGCCCTGCAATCAATGCCTCATACTAGACCATATTATTCTTATAATGAAATTGTATATGAAATACTTTTAGAATTAGATCCCACTGGGGAATAATCAACAATATGTTGGATCTAGATCCATAGGATGTAAAGGAGCCATCTAAATATAGATTCCATTATTTAGGATCCTATAATTCTTGTTCCATTTCCATAATATAATTACCTAAATATTTGAATTTGATTAGTTGAGTGTCTTTGATAGGGTCATATACAAACTACTCAGTAGTGACCTACCCCTTGATTTCTTTCTAATTTTGATACTTAATTTCAAATTCACTTAGGATCATGACCCACTTATTCATGCATCCTTAAAGAACTATTTTGAATAATAAGAATTTGAGAGGATCCACCCTAGCGATGATAATCATTTTATTGTTTAGCATATAATGTTGTAATTTTTGGGTGGAAAACACCATTTATAAACATGTCTTCTCAATAGGCATATAATTATGTTCATAAGCCATTAAAGTGTAGATTAAATAGTAGACTACATGTTCTTTACCTTGATCATCATGTTGGGCCAAAAGTACCCCCAATACATGCTCTGTCGCTGATATCTAAAGAAGTAGTGGTCATCCAATTGTTGATGGTCTCAAGATGGGTAGATTGGCCAAGTATGCCTTGAGTTTCACAAATTATATCTGATAATCTTCATACCATTAAAATACAATCCATTTCTTCAAGAGATGGGTAAATGGGTGGCACTTATCTACCAATTAAAAAATGAACCTATGTATAGATTGGATATTTCTTTGCAAGCTTTGTAATTGTTTAATATTATTTGGTGGAGGAATTTCCATAATGGATTTAACCTTGGAAGGGTTAAATTTGATCCATATTTTTAATACAATGAAACCTATAAATTTCTGTAAAGTAACTCCAAAGACACACTTCTTAGGATTCAAGTAGATTTTATATTCATGAAGCCTCTAGAAGATTATTTATAGAATGTCAAGATAACCATCTCTTATTCTTGATTTTGATAGTATGTCATCAATATAGTCCTCAACACTATCATGCATCATGTCATGGAATATGACAGTCATGGTGAGCTCATATGTGGCACCAACATTCTTCAAGCCAAATGGCATGAATTGGTAACAAAATATTCCCCATAGAGTGGTGAATGGATTCTTGTGTTGATATTTTTGGGATATCTTAATTTTTTTGTATCTAAAAAATCCATCCATTAAGGATAGCATCTCATACCCAAAAATTGAGTCGATAATCATGTTGATGTTGGGCAGAGAAAAATCATCTTTTGGGAATGATTTATTGATATCTCTTACATTAGTACAAAGAGATATACCCTAGGTCTTTTTACTCACTAGGACTATGTTTTAAATCCATTCAAAATAGTCTAATGGTCTTATGAAACCTGATCTTAGTAACTTTTATAGATTTTCTTTAACAAATATGGTGATGTGTGGATGCATCTTCCTAAATTCCTACTTGATTAGTTTGGCATTGGTATGGATAATAATGTGATGCATAACCAAATTCAAGTCTAATCCTGACATGTTAGAGTATGCCCATGAAAAAGTATCAATATAATCCTTTAGGATGGATATAATATGTTCACATTCTGCTTCAGTAAGGAGAGCTCCAAGATAAATAATTTTGGGATCCTCATAAGTTGTCAAGTTCACTTTTTTAGTGTTATTTATGAAGAGTGTGGATCCATCTTATAAAATTTTAGGCAAGGTATAATTATGATCATTTTCTTTTGCTACATCTTCTTTTTGTTCCTCCTAAAACTCTAGATAGTGTGATGAATCAAAATCTACCATCTCAGGTAAAGGCCAAGTAGTAAAACCCTCTATAAACTCAAGAGTGAGATGCTTAAACATTTGATGTTGTTTTAAAGAAATGATTATACTAGATACAGAGCTTGGGATAGATGGACCTTCTGCATCCTAATGGGATCAGAAAACTTTCTTGCCTGAGAGCACCTAAAATAGGTTTTCACTCAAAGGCTTGTCATTTTCTTTAATTTTTCCCTGATTGATGAGTGCCTCAAAGAGGTTTTCACTTGAAGATATCAATGTTTTATTTTTATTGTGACCAAAAAAGTTTTTCTTTTCTCCAAATTAGGTAGAAGGATCTAATGAAAAATCAAAGTCTTATTGGTGATCACCAATGGGAAATCCATCTCATAAGACCATGTATTCTATAATTGATTCTTAATTTTAAAACTCATCAAGCCATATGACTAAATTTTTTTGGTCCTAATCAATGAGTTTGAGATGGCAAAGGCATAGGGAATAATGAGGGTTTGATTCAAGATGGGAAAATCTAATAAAGATATGGGGTTCTACTTCAATAAGGGAAGCTGTAATAGTTAAGGTCAAAATGACATTAAAATCAAATAGATCCATGTCAAAAAGCTCATCAAAAAGGCTATAATGGGATACTATGTCATTTCTAGCTCATTTCTAGTCAATTCAAAATAATCACTATCAAAATTTATGAGGTTACCCCCAGGTAGTATAAATCTAAGACCATGATTTAAATTAGCTACTCCAGCTAATAGGGGTTCCAAGATTCCTTGTGCTCATGGGATAAGGCCTTTTCTTATATAATCGAGATGATTTATGATCTAATTAGGGATAGGATACTTTGGATTTTGAAAGCAATAAGCAAGTCCTTTAGAATATAACTAGTCTCCCTTGATAAAAAAAACCTCTTGATCTTTCTTTGGAATAATAACAGGTACAAAAACCATAGGTGGTTTTCATTATTTATTCTTCTATTTCCAAATCATGTTGGGTCCATTAGACTTCTTTGAATTTTTAGGCTTACCAAATGTTTTTGGATATTTAGGAAACTTTGAAACATAAAATCCATCCTTAAGATTGTACATGAAAATTCCCATGTCTTTAATAACAACTTGCTTTACAAGAGATACATGAAATGGATCAACAAAAGTGGAATAAATATCACTAGGGTTGATATAATTGGATGGAGGTGGATGTAAGACTATAGCCTTTTTCTTCTTCACAATGAATTCAAAACTTAGACAATAGTAATAATTGAAAAACTTAGCCTAAATATGTTTGTAGTTTTGATAAGGTTATTGATCAGTGGGGATAGTGACCTCGATCCCATCATGGTGAAACTTAAGGCACTAGTTTAAGGTGGATGAAACGGTTTGTACTTCATGGATCTAAGGATGACTAAGAAGTGTGTTATAAGGCACTTCAATGTCCATAATATGAAGCAACATATGATGTTAAATGGACCCAATAATGACTAGAAACCAAATAGTTCCAGTAGACTCCCTTTTGGTGTTGTCATAAGCCTTGATGATGACCATCTCTGGCTGAATGCCTTTTGTAGTGTAGCCCAATTTTTGTACCAGCTTAAGAGATATGATGTTTAGCCTCGAACCATTGTCTATAAAACCCCACTTGATCTTATTATTTTTAATGATTACTTCAATGTATTATGGGCTATTATGGATCAATCCAAGTGTAAACATGTCCTTTTAATAAAATGTGACTTGACAAAATGAAGACAAATGTCCCACAAGGTTCTATAACTATTCAAGATTTCTATCATTAAAAATAGTGGATTGTTGCAAAAGATTATTCAGGATAGTTTTATGAACTTTAGATGTCCATAAGAGATCCAAAATAGAACTTTGTATAGGGGTTTTACTCAATTTATCTGATAGACTATAAGGCATTTAACATAGGGACAAAATGGCTTGTCTTTGGCTAACACAATAGTCATATTTGGATCTATTATCATAATGTTCAATTGGGCTCCATGGAAGTAGTAGGTGAAGGGCCCTAAAGAGTAAATCACGTGTATCTAGTTGTGAATACGTAACCTAGAGGTGGTAAGGAGTCAGTATAATTAGAAAATGAAGGCAAAGGGCCTTGGAGGATGACTCATGGGCATCTAGTTATACTACTATAATTTTGGGTCAGCAAGGAGCCATTATAATTAGAGGAAGGATGTTGTCTAGAAATAGTAACCTATGAAAATAGATTCACAATTTAATTGTGTGAACTTTATGTGGTATTACTAGAGGGAGAGGGTATTGACCCTATAATAATGGGTCTTATATTATGAGGAGCATGTGATGGTTCACATGGTTTGATAGTAACAGTGGTAATATGTGTTACATAAAAACATCCCAAAGTGTTGTTATAGTCATAAGGCATATTGTTGTAACCCAAATTATTAGTATGGGTATTATTATCATGATTATGCTCATGTTGATTATGATTTTGACCTTGATTTTGGTTCTAATTTTTCCTTTGTCCTTGGTTTTTCCCTTAGTTTTGGTTATTTCTTGGTTGTATTTGATTATGTCAAGGAAAGGGGTCCTTGTAGATTCCAATATATTGATTAGTGTCCTAATTAGGGGCCAAATTAATGTTAACTTTACCACTCTAAATGAGATATTCAATAATATGTCACAATTGGACATAATGATAGGCACTGTGACCAATAACATGATGAAAGTTTCACCATTCATTCTCTTTGTACCGATCTGGTTTTAATGGATCTTGAGGAAATGGCCTTAGTACTGACTATATAATTAGGTTAGCTACTATGAGATTTTGGAATACCTTTTCAATTGGTTCTACCAATTTGATAAATACCCTAAAACTACTATGGTTTTTCCTCTATAGAGGTTGTCTCTACAAATTAAGTGATAGATTAGGAAGAGTTAATCATAGATTTAGGGTTGGTAGAGCCTTCACCATTTGTATGTGCCTTCTTTATATCACCCCATTTCCAACCATGTTATTTTTCTTGTTAAATCCCTTAGGATTATCTTGCAAAACCATCTTAACTAGTGATTAGGTCTGATTTAATGTTTGACCCTGCATGAAAATCTTAACAAGGCCATTAGCAATAAGATCCTTCTCGATCTATACCCCTTTGTCCATAATTTTGTCAAATGAGTTAGCACAAGCTATTCATAGATTATTCATGACCTTAATATGTAATTTATATGCAAATATATCTACCAATTATTTATCTATAAAATTATATTTAAAGCAACCCACTAATGCTCTCCATCTCTATAAGTATATGATGACACTTTCCCCATCACATTGTTTGGATTTTCACAAGTCAATAATAGTCAATTCATGATAAATGTTATATGAGAAATGGTTGATAATTTTTTTAGATAAGTCATTCCAATCTACAATAGATCCCTTGGGTAACTTAGGTAGCCAATTTAAATCTTTCCCTACTAAACTTTGTGAGAACAATCAAAGAAAATACATGCTACTATAATCAACCTCTTGGCATAATATGAAAAATGCCTAAATGTGTTCATGTGGGTCTCCCTTTCCTTTGTATTTATCACAATTTGGTTCCTTAAAATGGGATGGAAAAAGAATTTGGAGAATAGATAGATCAAATGGATATGGACATATCTCATTGAACTTATATTTCTTAATTCAATTATTCATCTCCAATCATATCACAATATTTTTCATAGATTTTTACTCTTACATTTTGGTGAATTTATGGGTGGAACATTATTTTTTTGGGGTGGTATGTGCCCCTGTTTCTATTGGGGTAGAATGTGCCCTTATTATTGTTGTTGGAGTGGAATGTGCCCTTGCTATTGCATGGATTTGGTAGGGATGTACACCATAAAATACTTGACTTAGTTTTGATTCACTCCTTGAGTTGAGTAGATCATTGGTTGATTATTAGGAATCTATTACCTTGAATCAACCATGTTCTACTAGTTTTGGGGAGTTCTTTATCTATTCACCATTATACATGTTGGTTTAGATGAAATAGCCAAATTATCTTAAGGGATTTCCATAACTCAAACCAAATATTTTAGTCTCTGATTTTAAAAAGTGATAAGAGGCTCTTGATGGTTAAATAATGCATGTTCTGTGTCTAGCAAAACATTTTACATAGCCTCTTACATCTTTCTCTATTCATTTAAGACACCTTGATCAATCATTTTTATGTTTTCAACCAATGTTTTTTGCATAGTTTCAATCATGCTTCCTTATTCCTTGGAAGCATCATTATGGATTGAATTATAAACCAGAGAGTTAGTTAAGTCCACAATAAGTTGGTCTGCATATCATTAATTTATTTTCTTAATGTTGGTGACAAGATATTGATCAGTTGGTTTTGAATCTATAAATATTTCCTTACCCTTGTTAGAAGAATAAGGTATGTTTGTGTTTTCAATGTTTATGAAAACTTTCTCTCATTATTTTTCTCCTTCTCTAACTAATATTTGAAATTTATCTATAGTAAAATCCAAGAGTATTCTAGTACCCAATTCAATCAACCTTAGAAGGGCTTCATCTTGGCTCTCTTGGTATTTAATATACTCTTCTTCAGATCCTACAGTTTTAAGAATGTACTAAAAGACAATGGAATTTTCTTGACCATCATAAAAATGCTCATCCTCATAGCTAGGTCCATAATAGACCCCACTATGAGTGAACCTTTTAGTCATGTCTAGAAATGGTTGCTCTATATTTGAAATGATGTTGTGAAAATGTTTAAACAAGGTATGGATTTTGATCTTTTTTCTAAACAAATGAATAAGGCACCAAAGAGACTATAAAAGGAGAGTGTAATTGAAACACACATAATTATAAGAATGACATTCATGAATTTACTCAACTTTGGGTAAAGTTGAAATCATATGAATTGGAAGAGGGTATGATAACTCAAAAATCCTAGATTGTAGCTAGTACACTAAAATGTAGACTTTTGAGATAAATCAATACCATAAAAAATAGTTAAAATTAGATGAGTTACTATTATGAAACTATAATAAATCCATTATAATTAGGAAGGATACAATGCAAACCAATAAACTCATGATGTGGAAACATGCAAGAATTCCTAAGTACAAAACTAAAACCAAGTGGGTAGCACAATGCCACCACATGGTAATAAGAAAGGTAGTATAAAATATGTTCTAAGAGTCAAATAATGAGTGATACATAAGATGAATTAATTCCACCAATGATGATAATTATAATGAGTCTAAAAATGGCCTTTAATCCAAATTAGAAATTGAACCCAAGTTCCCTCAATTCAAGTGTAAATGGTGAACCCAATTTAACACATCAACCTTATGAACTTATAAAAGTGAAATTTGTAATTTGAACTATCCCTAAAGTACTCTAAAAATTTTTGGAGAGTGGTTTAGACTCAAATGGGAGGGATAGTTACACCAACTAGATGATATGACACAATGTTTAAGATGATAATTTTAAACAAGGAAAAGATTGATTTTTACTTGGATAGTGTAACACCTCCTTATTCAAGAAATTATAGAAAATGTGTTTCATTATGACATTTTTTTACAAGAAATTTTTGACTCAAATCAATGACCGAGTAAGATAAAAATAATAAAATAAACCAATACAACTAATTAATCACCTGAAATCCCTAAAACTAATAAGGTTGCATGATATTGTTGAAGTCCATCTTTATAAATGCACTTGAGAGGAAATTAAGTGTTAATTCAAATTAAAATTACATTATATGGTATGGTATTTTACACCCCCCTTCTATCAAGTTACAATATGACAACATGGACCTTGGGGTGCACTTCGCATCAATTATATTTTCATGGCAAGTGGGGTTTGTCTAAAATTCTACAAGTTGTGACCATCTAAATTGATCTCATGTCTACAAACTTTCATGTTTGAACATAATATAAATAACACATAAATTAGATCCATGTCAAATGGCTTGTTGTGAAAATGTATAGTCTTTTTCATAATCACTACATCCATCAATTGCTTAGTGTAGTATAATGTCTTGAATGATCATACATTTCAGGCTAGCTTTCTAATAACGAAGATGGTTTAACCACTCAAACTACCATCCCAACAGGGTGATCCAAATTTATATACCCCCTATGAAGAGGGGTTTAATATGAAGTCAATAGATGAAGCCCTGGGTTAAATATTCCCTATGAAACTCATGGGAGGTAATGACATCCCCCTCTTAAGCCAAATTGCATGAAATAAAATCTAAGTAAAAATGATTTATATGTTATTTTTAGATCTCCCAAACCTTTTGAGTTTTGGGGAGAGCCTATTCAAATTATTTTTTATGCCTTGGACAAAGGCATAATTTACAATTAAATGATGATTTTGATCACCTGAGTTCCCTATAGGGGATGGGAGGAGAGCATACATGTGCAAATTCCTTTTTTCTGAAACAATTTTAACAAAACAAGTGATATATGATTTATATAAAATAAAATTTTGAAGTGAGTTTAGTTTTAAGCACCAAATTGAAGTGCTTAGTGATTTTATTTGGCCTCTTGGCCTTAATTTACAAAATTTAAAACTAAATTAATCAAATACATAAATATTAATAAGATTAACTAAACATTTGATTTTCCTTTTAAACACCAAAGGGAAGGAAACACCAAATGGAAGTTTAAAAGGCTTAATTATGCTAAAAAAATCACTTCTCCATGCAGGTCCCATATAGAAAGTTAGATAGTGTAGTTTAGATTTAAAGTAATTTCACTTTTGAAATAAGAAACTTTGGAAAACATGCTCTTGATTCTATGTTTTTTTGAAAACACAAAAACCAATGCCAATCACTATTGACTAGTGTCGATTCATTTAAATCCATCTCCACTCGATACCCAACCATGGCCGATCAAAAATAATTGTTGATGGTCACCTGTGAACCTAAAAGCGAAAGTGTTATGTTTCAAAATATTTTTTAGGATAAAATCTCCAGAAGATAAGCTTTTGGATCAATCCTATGTTCAAACCAGAGACTTATAAAACTTAAATTGTTAGAAACAAACTTGAATAAAATCTCAAAATGAAAATTTTTCACCATATTTCACCTATAACCTAACTGATCGTAGTTATCTCTAATTGATGGTGGTCACTAAAAATCATCATTAATCATTGTGTAACCTATGTGTGCACACAACATGTTAAAAAATGGGAAAATGAGCTTAAAAAGATGTTTAATTAATTTTTAACAACTAATCTGAAAACGTAAAATTTCCAAAATATATTCCTTACTTGAATTGACTTTATGGTCCTACTAAGCGTGCTAAGATGTAGGATTGGATTTTAAAGTTGGTTAGTCAAACATTAGTTAGATAAACACAAAGAATGCATAAAGCACTTAAAAAATTAGGCCAACCTATTCTAATGGGGTTTGTAAATGATAATGAATAATAATTTAAAGAAATCAAATACCAATTACCTTCCCAAGTAATTCCACCATCCAAGAGTATCTCCAAGCATGTTTTTCCCCTTGATCTAGTGTTCTTGTCTTTGTCAACAATGGATGCCAAGCTCCTCCATCATCTCAAGATCATTATACATAACCCAAGATCAAGATAATAAATCTAATTTATGCCTATCAAATGAAGATTGCAAATAAAAGACAATGATCAACCTAAATAAAGGTTGTGAATATAATCTTGTATTATAATTTTACAATATTTTAGATTAAAAATGAGGGCAAGGGGCCTTCTATTTATATATTTTCCAAATGGGCTAGGATCAACCATGACCATCCATCACAAAAATAAGATGTGTGGCCATAAATTAATATAATATTTGTAATTAATCTATAAATATCTTCATAATTATTTGAAGGGAAAGGCATTAATTAGGCATGGGTATCCATAATATTGATATTTATTACATTTATGGCTTGAGGATGCCACCCCATAGATTATGTCTCTAGGTAATGCAAATATTGAGAATCAATTTATAATAATGAAATAATCAATAAAATCCATGTAAAATCCACTTAAACTCTTGATTTGAATTAATTATCTTAAACAAGGTTCATTAATTTTAGTGTAATTCTTTGGAAATTGGTGCACAATTAATCAAAATGGTCAAAAAGTCATATTATTGGGTCATAATTTAACTCAAGAGGAATTATAAGATGATGTTCGATGCATATAGACCATTATCCCATTTAGGATGTTGTCGACACAAGATAACAAAGGTATGTGACATGTACTAATTAATTAGAATAAAATAGTGATCTAAAGCACAAAAATGTGAAATTATCATTTTGACTCGAAATGATTTGAGAAAAGTTAGGAATCACATTAAATTCATTGCCCTATTTAGGAATGCATTAGCTTAAATTAGCACTTTTATATTCCAGGATCAAACCATTTATCACGTTTAAGATATTTTGGCCTAAATTGTACATTTGAGTACAATTTGACTAAGATTTGACAATTTCAACACAAATACTATTAGGAATCAGATGTATACAAGTATAGTGTTATAACAAGTAAAAAAATCAAATAAAACACACTAACACTAAAAATTACAAGCCTATATCTTAGGGGTGATCTTAATGAACAAAAGACATCAAATATATTATCTTCCTTGAGATCTCCAAATGCATAATTGAGTGGTTTGCTCAGTTTGTGCTCAAAGAGTCTTTGGCAATGGAGTTTGTGTGGCTCTATCTCTCCTTGGCAACATTGTGGCTTGTGTTGGCTTCATGTGGCTTGGGTCAATATTTTTTCATTATAACATTATTGATATAAATATTATGCAATAAAACTTGCATTATAACTCTATAATTTCTAAGCTTATTAATATAATGGACAAGGGCTTGTATTTATAGAATATGGATCTAACCCCAACCCAAGGTGATTCAAGGTAGAGTTAAGGCTTGAAATGGGTTTAAACCTATTATAACTGAGTCAAGACTAACCCCAGTAGATTTAATAGTTGTCAAGTAATAATTATTTGAAATTAATAAACATGGGTCTCATTTTAGGATATTTTCCAAAAGGCTTGACAACTTGCAAAGGTAATCATGAAAAACTAAGATATTTCATATTCTTGGATTTCCTTTTTTATCTATTTATTAATTACACATGGATAATTCAACTAAGCATTTAATTTGATTCAACTTATTAATTAATTATGATTATCCATTTAGCTCTTTCAAGATTTTATTTTAAGTTCATGTGCCCCTCTTAATAGGTCCATAGGCTAAATTGACTATTGTGATGCCACAAGATGATTAGAGATGAATCCATGAGAGGTTATGATTGCATATGATAGGATACCCTAATTTGGGATGCCTCAATATGATTTTGAGATTTGACAAATGATGTACAAGAAAATTTGGGATGTTTAGTGATTCTTAGGCTTAATTTGTAATGGTTGGTATGGTCGAAGGCCAATGGTAGTCAGTTTTAGGTATCTATAGTTTTCCACTTTTTGGGAAGGTGTTGCAAGATATAGACATAGTAACATATTATGATAGAATGAAAATGTCATATATGCCTATGACTTCAATAAAAATGGATGAATTATAGGTTCCCACTCGAGGGAGTGATCAACAAAAAAGGTTGGCAATCAGTCCCTCAAAAGGAGAAATGATGGAACCAAAAAGATGAAATTGGGAGGAAAAAAATGATTTACACATAGCTGGTTATAATCAATGTCATATAGAGTTGCCTTAGTTGGGTAGACAAATAAGATGATTTGGCCACAATTAGTTATAATCATCGGTATAGGTTAGATAAAGAAAGGTAATTATTTGTCCAAAGGTAGTTATAATCATTAAAAAAGGCTTAGGATAACAAGAGAATAATTTTCCAAAAGGAGGTTATAATAATTAAAGTGAAACAATGATTTGCCCATTGGTGGTTATAATCATGTATAGGATAAAAACATGCCCCATTTGGGTGGATAGAGATAATGGTTTGCCCAAAGTTAGTTATAATCATTATCATAATGAAAATGTGCCCCAATTGGGCTGAAGATAGATAATGATTTGTCCAAAGGTGTTTCTAATCATTACCTTTCAATTAGATGGAAACATAATTATTTTCCTAAAGGTAGTTAGAATCATTGGTAATACAAGTGGGATGGTAAACAATGGTTTGCCCAGAGGTGGTTATAAGAATTATACCCCAATACTGGAAAAATGATGTGGAATATGATGGCAAATGGGTATAGAGGAGAAAGATGAATTTGGGCAACCTGTAAGTAGGGAGATGCTCATCCAAACTAGTAAAGAGGAAAATTCTTTCATTGTTTAATTATTCTATGTAGGATTTGATTTGGATTAGATCAAGAATTATTCAAGTTCCAAGGAAATATATCATTTTTTTATTGTCACATAGACTCTTAGAGCTAATTTTTATTATAGAAAATGATGGTAGGAATCATGATATAACACCATGATAACTTGGCCAAAAAATACATATGGACTGACATGTGATCCAATACTTAATTGAAAATAATGTACCAATGATAAGAACCATGACGATAATGTGGAAATATGAATATGGATGGATTCAAGAATAATGCACAAGGATTCACCTACTAAATGCACATAGACTAAATCAAGGAACAACATGAAAGCAAAAAAACATGAAAACAAAGAGATAAATAAGCAAAACAAAACATAAAGGAAAGAAATAATAAAACACAAACATAAAAAAAGAAAATAAAAACAAACAATGAGAAATTATAACATTATTACAAACAACATGAAAAAACAAAGAATGCCCCTATATGATAAGAGATAATGAAACAAACAAGAATGGGGGAATATAATAAAATGAAGGGGTGGTTGAGTTAGATCCAGATGCATTAGGCAAGTGGATACTACCTACATAGTTCCATGGATGTAATATCCAAAAAAAAACTTCAAGTCAAATGTAGTTTTCCTAGGAAATGGGATAGACGAAAAATGATGAGAAGAAAAACATAAAGGATTGTTATAGAATAATATGGGAATGTGCTCACAAAATGGTAAGAGGATGAGATGCTAGGCTAGTAAGGATGGGGAAACTAAATGACAAGTGGTTACATATGATATAGCTAAGGATCCCAAAATATTTAAGTCAAAGAAGTGGTCAATGTGTTGGGTGGGGAGGGTGAGAATAACTCAATCCATATAAAATGCATGGTATAGGAGAATGGTATAGTACAAATAAGAATGTCAATATTATGGTACAACTAAAATGGGCCTCATAGAAAATACACTATGTCACTCAAGCAAAGTAATGCTTGAGGTGTATAATGTTCATTGGCTCATCAAGATCATCCATGTCTAATGTAGTGAGCTTGTATGCTTTAGTGCCATAGTTTGCAACAATGATGAAAGGGCCTATCCAATTATTTTTAAACTTAACTTTGTGTTTCTTCTCAGTCATGGTATTTTATTTGTTTTATTTAAGGACAATATTACTAAACTCAAATTATTTATATTTGACACATTGATTATAGTGTCTATTGAGTCAAAACTAGTATGCTTAAAGGTTGTTAACTATGTTCATGTGTTTCTCATCAAGTAACTCAAGTTATTTTAGGGAAGCTACTCAATTTTCTTCATCATTCATGACATGCTTTAAAGATATGTACAAATAAGGTAACTCAACCTCAATGGGAAGAATGGCCTCAATGCCGTAAATAAGTGAATATGGAATGGCTCTTATTAGAGTATGGTGATTGGTATGGTATGTATAGAGGGTAAAAAATATTTTTAGGTGCCAACCATGGCCATTATTATTGAGGATGTTGATAATGGTTTTATTAGATGCATCTGTCTATCCATTACCTTGTGGGTAATATGCTTTAGAAAACTGTTTAGTAATCTTGTACTCAACACATAATGATTTGACATGATTATTTTTGAATGATCTACCATTAATAAATATAATGTCAAAGGGGATACCATATCATTAGATGATATGGTTGAATATGAATTTGGAAATTTGATTTCTAGTCATGTAAGTGAGGGGTATAGCTTCAACCCACTTAGTAAAGTATTTAGTGGTGGTAAGGATATGTTTATGGCCATCGAATGAGGTGGGGTTTATATTCCCAATGAGATCAAGGCCCCATGTAGTAAATAGTCATGGTATAATAATTGGTTTTAGGGTCTTAGCTAGTTTATGAATCATATTGGCATACATTTGACATTTATTACACTTTTTCACATACATGGTTGTATTTACATCTATAGTTAGCCAATAATACATAATATATTTTTGGATAGGATAATCTTGCTTATATGGGATCCACATATTCCTTTGTGAAATTCCGATAATGCTAATGTATATTTTGCCAAATTTAAACAATGAATCAAAGTTGCATCAAAACTGTGGTAGTAAAGGGTTAGTCTGAGTAAGGTATAACAAGTGGCATGGTGGATAAAGGATTTAAATTGTTTTCAAGATAGGTCTAGTGGCATTATTTTATCATGAAGATAAGTGTAAAGGTATAAATACCATATAGAGCTAGGACCAATAATATTATATATCATTGTGATGATTGAAGGTTTGGTGATAATATATTTTCAATAAGGAACTGGTATTATTTTTTCATGTTTGTATGTTAAATCAAAGATACAATGGTGTCTATGGCATCTATTATTATATTACTAGCCCTTGGTATATGTTCAAACTATATGTTGTCAAGTTGTTTTTTGAGAGTGTTGACCATGGCATTATATCTCCCTATGGTGTAATGAACAAAAGGCCTACCCCTGATCCATGTGTTATGAATGATCCATCAAAATGAATATTCTAGTGTTGCTCCTCAAGAGGTGTTTCAATGATGGTCGTAATGGATTCATCTAGGAATTTAAATATTAGAGGTTCTGTATATATAATGGGTGCTTTAACAATTTGATTTACAAGAACTTATCCCTTGATGACCTTTTGGTTGATGTATTCTATCTCAAACTCACTAATAAGCATGATCTATTTAGCCGTGTGGCCTTTTAAATCTATTTTGGATAGTAGATACTTGAGTGGATCTACTTTTGAGATAACCATGGTCTTATTTTTTAACATGTTATGTTGCATTTTTTGAGCTACAAAGACCATAGCCAAACATGAGTTTTTAATGGGCATATAATTATGTTCATACATGACCATTATATGACTTAAATAACATATGGCATGATATTTTACATTATCATTATCTTGAGCTAGAAGTTACCCCAAGTCTTTGTTCATAGCTGATAGGTATAGTAAGAATGACTTACTTGGCATTGGTGGAAATAAAATAGGTGCATTTGATAGATATTCCTTTAGTTATCAAAAAGATTTTTGGCATTCATTATCCCAATAGGATGTATTCAAAAAATGGGTAAAAGGATGGCCCTTGTCAGCTAATTGAGATATGAAGCACATGATAGAATGAATCTTACCTTGCAAACTATAGATCTACTTCAAATTAGTCGATGGTGGAATTTGAGTTATGGCTTGTACTTTAGCTAGATATACTTTAATGCCTCAGTGAGACATAATGAAGCCAATAAATTTGCCTAAAGTGACTCTAAAAAAACACTTTTTAGGATTGAGCCTAACTTTATATTCATGCAATTTTTCAAATATCCTCCTTAGTGTTGTTGGATGATTAGCCTTGGCCTTTGATTTTACCAAAATTTCATTGACATAGTATTCAATAATGCCATACATCATATGGTGAAATATGATGATCATAGATATTTGATATGTGGCCCCAATGTTTTTGAGACCAAATGGCATAACCTGGTAACAAAATGTTCCCCATAAAGTGGTGAATGTTGTTTTATGTTGGTCTTCTAATGCAATCCAGATCTAGTTGTATCCTAAAAATCCATCCATTAGTGAAAGTATTTAATAACACACTATGAAGTTAACTATCATGTTAATGTTTGGTAGATGAAATTCATCCTTTAGGTATTCCTTATTTATGTCTTTGAAATCAGTGCATATTCTGATTCCTTCTAGCTTTTTATTGACTAACATAAAATCCAAGATCCACTCTGAGTAGTCGATGGGTTGAATACATCTTAATTCCAATATATTTTCAACTCTTTATTCACTAATACAAAAATGAGAGGATGCATCTTGTGCAATTTTTGTTTTAAAAGTTTAGCATCAACATGTAGCACAAGGTGGTGTAAAACTAAGGTGGGGTCCAAACATGGCATGTTAAAATAGGCCTAGGAAAATTTATCTACAAACTCCCTCAATAGGGTGGTAAAGACTTCACCTTCCTTCTTAGTGAGGGAAATGCCTAATTTGATCCATTTTAGGTCATTAGGAACCCTGATGTTAACTTTTATAGTGTCCTTGACAAGAAGTGTTGAACCATATTCTAAAATGGTTGGTAAAGATTTAAACTAGCTTGCAATGTTAGAGTCCTTTGTTAGGACTAGATATTTAAGTTCTTTGAGGCATGAGGAATCAAAATATCCCAATGGTAGGGATGGACATGTAACAAAAAATGTTGAAAACTCTTGGATGATTCAATCAAAGGCATGTTGTTCTTCAAAACTAAACTTGGACCCATAGGTAAGTTCATCATTGGTGGTATCCTGAGCCATGTTTGAGGAAGGTTGAACACCCCCATCTAATGGTGCCTAAAACATGTTTTAATCAGTAGATTAGCCTTTTTCATTACTATTTCTCTAGTCCAAAAACACTAGAAAGAGGATTTCACTTTGGGACCTCAAGTTTTTATTTAATTATTTATGGCTAAGGGTGTTCACTTGTTCTCAAAAATAGACTTCAAGATCCAACTTGATTGAGAACCATTGTTTGTGGTCTCCCAACATAACATTGTCCCTTAGGCCTAGAAAATCATAAAAGGCCTCATCATTTTGAAATTCATTGATCGACACTATTGATTCTTATTGGTCTCATCTTATAAGTTGAGGATAATATAAAGGAAGTGGATTATGGAGAATAACTTGTCAAAGGGTACAAATGGCATTGGTATCAAATAAATTGGTATTGGTGAGATCATTTAAATGGCTATAATTGGACTCTACTTCACTGTTGGCATCATCATCAATAATCATTAGTGTTGGAACATTAATAAGGTATATGGGTTCACCCCAAGTGGTTTAAATTAAATACAATATGTTACTTTGTACTGAGTGGTAGAAATTGGCTCAAGAGGACCCTATTAATTTATCCCAAAGCCTCCTCCTTCATAGGCATGCTTATCCAAGATTTTTTTTGAAATGGGATACTTGGAATTTAGTTAACAGTCATCTAGGTTATCATTATACAACCAAGATTCATCATCTATAAGTGGGTCATGTTCTTAGCCAATGACTGGTATGAAAAGGATAGGTGATAGACTATGGAGTTTGTTTTTTCCCTTTTTTCCATTTTATACAAGGTGGCTTAGATTTAGGTATTCCATAAGACTTGGACTTTTGTGGAAGCTTGTAAATATGGAATGTACAATGGGTCAAATATTTTCTTGGGCCATTAGCCAATATAGGATAATGATTAGACATTTCAAGAGGTGACATGCGGAAAAGTGAATCAAGAGTATCTGGGTCAATACAATTGGCCTCTAGTGAATCAACAAGTATTTATTTTCCCTTGTCCTTATTGGAAACTAGATTCAAGACAAAATGGTAGTTATAACTTTGGTACTCGGCCTTGAAATGCTTTAAATATTCATATGGGTGAAAATATTTATGGATAGTAACCTACATACCTGAATGGGAAAACTTGATACAATAGTGCAATGTTGAAAAGGTTGCATGAATCTCATATATCCAAGGTCTACACAAAATCATATTATATGATATATCAAGGTTTAACACATGGCATAGTGTATCTAGGGTCAAAGATACAATGATAAATAGAAAAATAATGGTGCCTTGTGATTCCCACTCTTCATTGTCATAGGCCTTGATTGTGATCTTTTATGGTTGTAAATCAACTATTATGTACCTAAGAATCTTGATGAGATTTATAGATACAATGTTTAGACCCTATTTATTTTCTATGAAGACATGTTTCACTTTGTGCTACATTATGACAACTTCAATGTATAATGGATTTTTATGCAGAGGGCCAGGGGATGACATATCACTTTGGTCAAAGGTTAATTATTGCTTGGGGTTAAATTTCCAACCAAAGATTATAAATTATCTAGAGATATGTCATTAAGAACTTGGGATGGATGGTAGATGTATGTAACAAACCCAAAATGGAAATTTGTGCATGCATCTTCTGTAATTGTTCCATAATATTAAATGTTTTTTTCCTTTACAGTACTAAATGTCTTATTCCTATTCATAATGGTGGTTTAGATGGGTGAAGTGATAAATTGCTATGGGATTGGTATGGTAATATTTAACCCATAATTTTTTTTACATAATAAAGATTACATAAATGACCATTATTCCTAACAAAGGATGGTGTGGGGATATAGATATGACAAGTATCAATTATTGATGCACTTGTGTATGGTTATTATCTAATGATGAGTTATCAATATAGTGTCTAAAAGTGGGAATCCCTACTAGATGGTACACCTATATGTGGTCCCAAGTCAAGGAAGAATCATTAGTATGGGTTGGTTGATTGGAATTGATTAGAAATGGTCTTATTTGGTTGGTACTCAATCTCAGATTGATGGAGATGGTAGAAATGTGAACTCCCATGATATGGTTTACAACCTTGTTGTAGTCATGTGCAACTATGTGGTATGTCTATTGGTTTTTAGCATCGTTATAGCCTTGGTTATATCTATTTGGTTGATGTTGGTTACATTATTACTAATTTTGTTGGTTCTATCTCAATTGTTGATACTATTGTTACTATTGTGCTAGTTGATGTTGTTGTTATTGTTGACTTTTATTTTATAAAAATGGGTTTTAAATATTAAGGTTTTTATTGGTTATGGAAGATCCATTATCTAATGTTATTTCTCTATTTCCAACATATTCATGATAAAATGTTTAATTTTCACACAATAATGAAAATTATATCCATTAACTTGATGATACTCAAATAATTCATTTTATTAGTACTATTTTGGATAAGGAACTACTTTAGGATAATGTTTTAGAATAATCCAGATAATCAAATAAGTGGTGACAAGTTTTTAAAACATAAATTTAATGGTTTTTACAAGGTCACTAAAGATGAAATGAGTAGGTGTAATTCTCCTTAGAGAAAGGGCTTACAAAGGCAAAGGTTGTTTCATTTATTTTGCTAGTCTAGGATATTGTACTTGTTGTGTTGGCTAAAGATATTTTTGGTTAGGAGTGATTTGCATATGTAGTGTAGGCTAAGCAGATGGTGTTTACACCATTTGGAAATTTTATGAATTAGTTACTCCATTCCCAACAAAATTATTATTGTGATTAAACATCTTGGAATTTTCATAATTATTAGCCTAAGCTAGTTATAATGCTTGCACTTAGACTTGGTTTTGATTTTAGTTTTGGCCATTTCCTTTGTTTTTAGTTTGGTTATAATTTGATGATGTAAGCTTGATGATCAATTTATTAATAAGGGTTATTTCAATTAATAAACCTTTGTCAATGATTTAATTGAAAGCGTGTATACACTATAGTTCCAGATGGTAGGATATCTCACTATGAAAATTCTTGGTAAACGTAATGGATAATTGCTTATCTAGTAAAATATGGGTGAATTAGTTGGAAATTGAACTCCATCACTTCAGATATCTTGTAAAGCTTTCACTATAATTCTTTTTGGCTTTTTTAAAATCTATGAATGAAATCTCATGCTCGAGGTGGTAGGAGAAGTGTTACACAAACTTGTTTGAAAGATCATCAGAATAAAAAATTGAATTCTTAGGTAATTTTAGAAACCCCTCTAAAGCTTGTCTTTCTAGACTCCTTTAAAAGAATAGTATGAGGTATATGTTGTTGTAGGCCACTATTTGATAAGAAATAAAGAATTCAGTTAAGTGGACCTTGGGGTCGCCTTTCCCCTTGTATTTTTCAAATTTTGGGGGTTGGTACCCTAGAGGAAATGGTATATATAGATATTCCATGTTGAAGGGGTAGGAAAACACATCATCCAACTTGAACTTTTTAGTTTGTTTCCCAGCTTGGATGGTGACAATTACATCCTTCATTTGTTGCAATTCGTGGGCTAGGAAAATAGAGGGAACATTGGTCTAAGGTGGAGGCTGGGTAGTCAAAAGTGGGTTAATTTGACTGGGGTATAGTGGAGGCATGGTTTGTTTTAAAATGTTAGTTTGGTTAGGGAATTGAAAAAAATAAACACACATGGATTAAGATGTGATTGTTTGAATTCCACTTGTTGTGGTGTCATATTCTAATTAAGATTTGGTATATGGGTCTAGTTTTGGGGAAATTTTGATTAAGATGGAAGGATATGGCTAAGGGTGATGTATTGTGCTTACTAAGGTTGATTATGGACTTATTACCAACTAGTCAAACCTTGTTGATTAAGGGTAACTTGTGAACTAAGGCCCCATCACTAATTTTGTGGCACATTAAGAATAAAAGGTAATTATTGCCTAATTGGCACTTGTGGAACATTATAACATCTTGGTTATGAAAATAACTATTGGGAAGTATACATATTTTGAGGTTTTAGCATTTGTCACTAAAAAATACTCATATGCTATTGACTAGACATTATTATTGATTTCAATGGTATGTTGATATGTGATTAAAGAAGTATTTATCACTACCTGGTGAGGTTAAACATTGGTTTCCCCCTATTTAAGTGGAAAAATGTTTTTCCTCTACTACATGGGTATGTTGGATTATACCTATGGTTATGTAATATTAGTTGTCACCTGTTGTGGTGGAGTAACATTCATCATGTTTTGTTAAGGCATGTCACTAGTTGTTGTTTGACTACTTAACCCTTGCAATAATGTACTTGAAGAAGTAGTTGATTGAGGGTTAGAATTAGTCATTTATGGTTAAGAGATATAATTTCCTTCCCTCTATGTTTTTAAACCACTTGTGGTGTTAATCAAAGGCATATTTTGTTGTGGACTAGTTGTTTATGTATTTACACCACTTTGGTTTGGATTGGATGACACTTGCATATTGTCCACTTGTTTGACTCATTATTTTACATAGAGGCAAAAGACACTTCTTTGATAATTATGGCATTAAACATGTCTCCAACTAAATTTATTCAAGTAAATGGGTCTGTAACCTAATTTTATTAGCCTATCAACTTGATTAATACTCTTGTTGAAAGAACTAGCTCAATAAGAGGAGAATTTGGAATGGTCATGTTATTAAAATAATGTGCTAATTTCAAATATGTCTATTAATTTGTCTACATCTATATGAAATGGTCCTCCATAATGCCTTTTCCTATGACAAGCACATGAGAGTCTTGATATGGCATCAACATTATATCTTGAGGATTTCTAGAAGAGTTTTATTTAATGTTTTGATTATAAGGCATGTTGTATTGCACTCTTACTAATCATGGAAAATTTTCATGGGGGAATTCTGCTAGCAACTTAGCCCCTACCTCCATAGATCTGATTAAGAGTTCTTCTTTGTTTGTTATTAAGTGATGATCTAAAAAATAAGGTCCATATGCCAATGGCATTGTAACATAGTACAATTATTGTTTGACTTATTCTAAAACCAAAGGTACACTAACTAGGTATTGTGTCATTTATTATTGGTCCTACTATCAGTATGGATGTATATTGACCAAAAAGTGGGCCAAAGGATCTTGGTTTTTTTCCCTTGATTGATTTTTATAATGTGTATAAGGATCCATCTCACAAATGACATCATCTACATATGGGTCTTGAACAAAGTCTTCTTGTGTGACCACATTATTACACCCTAGATTGTACATGACCACACTATAACTATAGTGAGACATTTTCAAATCAATGTTTAATGCTTCATGAAAAAAGGGGTTAGAGTTCTAAAAATTCTAAAAAATAATGTCTAAAAAGACAAATACTTAAAAATTGGTCTAAATTGGTAAAAGGGATGGATATGTATCTCCAAAAAAGGTTTATGCAAAAACTTAGTATAAAATAATCTAATGTCAAATGTCTAATGCTAAATGTCTCACACAAAAAGGTCAAGTAGATGAACTAAAAATAGAAATCCAAACTCTAGGTTCAAAGTTTTATAAATAGGTCTAATCTAGGAAAAATAAAGGTTGCTAGGTCTTTTAGCCAAATGCAATGTCAAAAGATAGGATCAAAAAAAGTCATGTGCTAGTACTTTTGGAAAAACAAGCACAAAAGCTAGACTTAAAAACAAGGTGAATATTTAATCTAACAAATCTGAAACACTTTGGCATAAACTAGGCATTTAGCTTTAGACATAAATTTGGTCAATTGGTATAAGGAATGAAACAAAAGGCACTTGGAGATATACTATTTTTGTTAGAGGTAAAATCATTGAAGGGGGGGTGAATTAGTGGGCCCAAATAATCCAACTTTAATTTTTATCTTTAAAAAACTTAATCAACTACCACAGGCATTAATTAATCATAAACAACATTTAGTGGAATGAGCAAGAGATACAATGCAAGATCAATCACATAACACAAGACATGCATGGAAAACCCTCTTGGGGAATAAATTCCACTAGAACCTACAATCATATTACTATCCTATAAACACAAGATCCAATTTAGACCATCTTCAACTGATCAAGGAACTATAATCCCTATTTAGTAAGACTCTAATCCCATAAGGTGCTACCACACCTGTTTAGTTGAGCTATAATAACATCTAGACCTTTTAGCATGTTTTACCTTAAAAGGAGGATATAACCACCTTATATGCATATATTCCACAATAACACCTTTAAAACACTTATAACTCTGAATTGATGTCAACAACACCTAATGATGGACCTTAGCTTAACTCTCTTCACCTTTACTCACACTAAAACAACAAAATCTCTATTCTACCAATAAAACTGACTAATAGGTCATACAAATAGTCCTTAATTTTTTATACTCTTTAACTTATCCTTAGGGAAATCTACCCTTCCTTTCCTTCACTCCCCAACACATACACATGTCTCTCTCAAATCGTTCCTTAGTCTCTTACTTACAAGTCTAGAACCCAACATCTTTGGTTCCACTATTTATAAAGGAAACTTCATCAACACCATCTTGGTCTACCATTAGGCATGTATTAATTATTAATACATCTATCATATGAAGATAAGGCTTAGTACAATCTACATAGGTCAGCCATAGCATATATGGGTCACCTTTAAGTAGCTATACTTTTTAAACATGACACTTTTAGCTCTTATAGGTCTTATGGAGACCTATTCACCCATTAACACTCCCTTAAGAAAAATAAGAAAACATGACCACTTTCAATTACATAGGTCCACTCCTTATATCCCCTATGACATCTTAAATCATCACAGTCAACTTATCTTACCTCTACATATTATCAAACAAATCAAACATAAACCTTATACACATAGTCACCATGGACAAACACATAGTCAACTTCTTAAGCATTGTTAATACTTAATATAGATTAATCACACCTCCAAAATCCACACATAACATCCTCATGGAGTCTACAACATGTTCTAATATATAATTCATCATGATACATCAAAATAACATCAATACAAGCTTGATTATCCTTCTCAAGTTACTTACAAAACATATATGAAAACATAGTCAAATTTAAAGCTTCATAATTATGTCTATACACACTTTAAAATATTTAAATCTATATTTCCAAATGCATCTTGAAGTCCTCTACAAGTTTAATTTTTACTACATGAGAAAAATCATCTTCTATTGAAGGATATGATAAAAAAACAAATCTCTAGTTTTTCCTATGTAAAATTCAAATATTTGAATAACAATGATCATAGCTAACCTCTGAACACAATGCTTGACTCTTGTGGACTCTTAGCTTAGGATCAATCTTGCATCATTGATATTGTCTACACTTTAACACATAAAATTCTAAACTCAAATGTTATACCATAGTCACTCTAACCTCATCTCATGTCCTCTATAAATGTTGAATTAATATGCTACATCAATCTCTATAGATCAATAAGGACTTTATCAATCAATTCTCACCATTGATCAAACTATATGAACACCTACTCACTATTGGATCATTATCATATACTTTTATTTAGAAATTAAACGTCATGCACCTATCCTTATCTTGTTTCCTCCTAACTTCTTGGAGCAATCATGCATCATCAATATTGATTGAGATTTAACACTTGAAAAAATGACTATGGAGACCCTATCAATAAGCCTGAGTATCCATTTTTATCCTTAATAACTTCTTCTATTCTTAACTATATGATCTCAAATTTGGACCAGATGATCTATTTTCTTAGGAAAATCAAATCATATGACTCACTACTCCTATAACTCTCATGCATGTGAGATATAACTTCATTAACATGCCTTCTCACAAACTTCTATTATAGAGCCAACCATGTCTAAATTTTCTTGAGAGACCAACTTTGATGATCCATAACTTTTGCACTTTAGTGCATGATATCAAATTTAGTGCAAATCATCTATGCTCAAAACTAAACAAACCCATATGATTAGATTTTATTGACACCTTCACATTTCAAATATATAACACCATAAAAGTTCTCACTTGACTCTTTATGCCATACTAGAAAATTGGCTATGGGAAAACACAATCAATCTACTTGGGAGCCCAACTTTGCAAAAGCATATATTTTTATGCATTACATTACATTATTTGGAAATTAGCACAAATAAATTATGTCCAAAAATAAACAAAACCATATGATCATTTTATCCTCAAACCTTCATGCATGTGAACACTAACCTCATCAACATGCTTACTCAACTCTTTCTGGCCAATCTGCAAATTTGGGTAAGTATGAGAACATTGTGAAATATGACTAAGAATCCAACTTTGCACCCTTATATATTTAACCACACTTTGATGCATGAATTGAGGTATGACATATAATAATTAGAGACTATAGTGATCATAACCATATGACCATCTCCCTTTGACTCACTCCCAAATGGTAATGGTGATGCCATCAAACTACCTACTCAACTTATTTACCACTGGACCTAAAGTGTCTAGATGAGAACTATGATCAACCAGATGAATTCCACTTGTGAAAAAAAATTGTCCAAGCATGGATCACATCTAATATGACTCCTTGCGCATGCTCAATCCTCTATAATCATACTTAATCCTCTCAAGCTATGTCAATACTAAAGACTAACCAACCATACATAAATCACACTATACCAAGTACATTGCACACTTTGTCATACAAGAACAAGCATATTGCACACTTTATTATTATCACATAGACTATTAAGGCACTTAATATACTCACTAAACAAACTCCATGACACCACCATGACATCATCTTGAAAACTCTCCAACAATCTCCCCCTTTATCATTGATGTCAACACTCATCAATATGGCAATGTATAGTTCACCTTCTCTCTCTTCAAAACACTCTTATAATAGGAATAATCTCCCCAATAGTAACTTTCTCCCCCTTTAACATAATGATAAAGTGGGCAAACACTAATCCTAAGGACATAAAAATACTATAAATTTAGGAAAGGACCATCTTAGAAAGATGATACAAACTCCCCCTTACCTTGAGCCACCTCTTTTTGTCTTGACAACATCTTCTTGCTCCATGCCAACACTCCCTTCAACTAGGCACTGCAACCATTAAATAAAAAACACATAAAACCAAAAAAATCTAATCAAATACATAAATAATCATTTGATAAGGACTCCCCCTAAGATATATGAGAAAATTCACCTTCTAATCATCTTCATATATCCACACACCATGAAGAACCACCATGCAGGCCTACTAGACTTCTTTCTCAATACACTTCCATGACCACCAACTCTACATATAAACTATTAAACAATAGGAAACATGTACTAAACCAACCTGATAACATACCTTTAGATACTCATACCTTGATCTTTTGGATAAACTGAGCAAAAAACACTCTTATTCAAACAAGGCTTGTCTAGCCTCCTTGTAGCCTTACCTAAAATTTGCAAAGCCCACAATTTTTAGTAGATATATCTTCAAAACCTAAAATTAAAAATATAGATAACTCTTATATGACCCCTTAATCACACCAAATTTCATCTCCAGGATCATCTTTTACAACATACTTCCTTCATAAACCTACTAGTCAATTATCCCTCTATATTGATAAAAACTTGAATAACTAAAGAAATTAAAACTTTCAAATCTTTTTGAATATTTATTTTACCACTCATTTGGCCCATTCAACAAATTGATAATCCTTAAACCTCAATTCACAAATTAAATCACTTTTCTAGCAAAAACTAAAACCATAAAAACTCAAAGCAAATAGGATCAACAAACCTCCTCATTAACGCACACCTCTGAAACTTCTTTCACATCTAGATACAACCATCACATGTTTCTAGACCAAAATTTGAGCTTCCATACATTTGGGAACCCATACATCCTATAACCCATTTTAGGCCTACTTACCCTTAAACCAAAAATAGAGAAAACTAAGAGCACTCAAAAATCCTCAATTGGCACATACATACCTTCAGACCTCAAAAACACCTAGAGTACACTAAAAATAAAAATATATACCTTTTTTAGCACCAAAAACTTCTTGACAATGCATCAAACTCATTAAGTCACTTGGAACCACCCAATCTGACTCTGTACTATAATGCCTTCATAAATGATTGAAATAGGCTCAGAAACTTGTTATTCCCCCTTAACCAAAGACCTATAATTAGCATTATCATCTTGAGAACATAAAATTACTTCTCCACTGAATGGAGTCTCTTAAGAATCATAAATAGAGACACCTTAATTCTCTAAAATAAAAATATATCCTCATCAAATTCCATCTCATCCTTACTCATATGATATTTTTAGTTCTTCTTCTTCTTCTTTGGCTTAGGAAAACAACTTCCTCAACTACTAAAACATTATACTTTTCAATTATTATTGGATTATCAATACATGGAAACAACATGTATTCATGGCATACATTTTCATTTGAATAATCTTCCTTAAAACATGAATCCTCATCATTAGGCATTTGTTCAACAACATCAAGATGTTCACTTAGATCCATAATTACCTCAAAACTAGCCTCAACTAGTACCTTGGTATTCTCCTTGAGCATAATTTCTTCATTACCAACATGAGTATAAAATGAGACCTCTTGGGACTCTTCAAATTTAGAATCATTATCCACCATAGTAAAAAAATTACTTGGACCTATAGTCTCATTATGACTCACACTTTTCACCTTTGGCATCCATATGTTAACTTGCCTTATTTTTTGAACTCTAGGATCCTAATTAAATATACTTTGTCTTGTAGGCCTTTTATTATAGAACCTAGTAATGTGACCTCTTTTTTCACAATTATAGCACACCATATCTTTTACAAGAAATGTATCCTGCCTTATCTTATTTGGGTAGAAATTTGTAGTGTGTCTTATGTCATGACAAACAAAATAATCTCCCCTTTTTGAAGTGGAATCACCTTATCTAGTCTTATGTGGACAATGGTTTGCAAAGTTTCCCACATCAAGACAATTTAAGTACTTGATTTTTCTGACATATTTTGAATGATAACCCCTATCATAGTCTCATATAAATTCATTTCTAATAGGTCTCTTACACTCTCTAAACCTATGACCAAATTGATTACATGTATAAAAATAACCATTGAGTCTTGCATACCTCATGAAATTTAGCTATCTAATCTCATTTTCCTTTACTCTATCAGCACCTTCATTCCTTGTTTAATGATTTGTATTTAAAGTAAGATTGTCCTAGTTCACATTAGTCTTCATCTTGCCTTATGTTAGAGCCTTTTATTTATCTTCATATCCAAGACTAGTTATATCACTAACATTCTTTTGACCACTTAGAATATTGTCTAGATCACATGTGCTCTTTTCAAATATCACAAATGTCTTAACCTTACTAATTATCTTTTCTAGTTCAGATTTTAAAGATTCATTTTTAGAAACATACCTTAAACATTCATTTTATTTAGCCTTTAGGCTTGTAGAAAAAATTTCCAATTGAATGTTGAGATGCTTGATCATATCTTAATTCTCCTTGGCATCTTCATTTAATCTTGCCTCATACAGACTGAATTTCTCCTCATATTCCTTGAGATTAGATTTTATCTTCTTATTGATCTTCTTCTTAATCTTCAGTTCTTCAAGAGCATTCATCAAAATAGTCTCATAGTCTACCTCATCTTCACCATCCTCTAAATCACTCTAAGTTGAATCCTTATGATGTGATCAACTTCCTTCTTCAACCATGAACATGGATTCATATTCATTAAGACCATCATCTTCATGATAAAATTCTAAGTCACTACCTTCACTCTCATTTGATGAGCTGCAATATTCTTTGGTGTAGAGACTCTTCTAATTCTCAAAAAATCTCTTATTGTTGTTATACTTTATGAATCCTTTCTTCCTATGTGTTTTCTTATCTTCATATTGTATTTTATCATGATCTTAAACATATTTCTTCTCATGCTTATGAGGTTACTTCTGAGTAACATGTCTTATCTCTCCACAATTAACATATTTGAAGGGTAGTTTGCCCTTATACTTTCTTGAGACAATGTTCAATTTCTTAATAATCAAAGTAATTAATTCATCATCATCAATATCAGATATATCATCCTATTTTTATTTCTTACCTTGAAACTTATTCTTAGGCTTTAACTCTATCTTCAATGCATCTTTCTTCTTTGGTGGTATATCATCATTCTTCCTCATCTCATAGGTAGTAAGGGTGCCATGTAATTGATCCATATTCAATAGAGTAAGGTCATAACTCTCTTATATAACATATAATTTTAGATCAAACTTGGGGGATATAGAACTTAATACCTTTTAAACAACAATAATCTATTCATGATTCTCTCCAAGACCTCTAATGATATTCACAATCTCATCAACTCTATGTAGAAAGGATGCCATAATATCTTCTTCATTCATATTGAGACTTTCAAATTACCTTCTCTGAGTCTACAACTTGGCAAGCTTAACCTTTGAATCCCCTTCAAAAATAGTCTTCAATTTATCCCATATTTCCTTGGTAGACGTGTAATGAATTAATTTGGTGAACTCAATTTTGTAAGACCAAAAATGATGACATCCATTGACTTAGATTTGTTTTCAAATAGCTTCTTATTTGAAACACTAGATGGAGGAATAATAGGAGTAGTATAACCATCTAGAACAAAATTCCATACATCAAACCCTAGGGAAATAATGTAGGTATTCATCTTAACACTCCAAAATTCATAATTAGATCTACTGAACATCGGTACTTACTTAGTAGAGAAACCACCTTGCACATTTTTACTAGCCATTGTACCTTAGATCACCTTCAAATTGTCAAACTTTTACCAAAGGACTTCACTCTAATACCAATTGTTAGAGGTACAATCACTGAGAGGGGGAGGGATGAATTAGTGATCCAAAATAATCCAACTTCAATTTTGATCTTTAAAAAACTTAATCAGTTACCACAAGCATTTATGAAGCATAAATAACATTTATATCAATGAGTAAAGAGACAATGCAATATCAATCACATAACACAAATGGGAAACCATCTTGGGTAATAAAACCCATTGGAACCTATAATTAGACTACTATCCTATAAATATAAGATCCACTTTAGATGAGTTATAGTTGATCAAGGAACTAAAATCCCTATTTAGTGAGACTCTAATCCCATAAGGTGATACCATACCTATTTAGTTGGGCTACAATAATAACCACACCTTTTAGCAAGTTTTACCTTTCAAAAAGGCTATAACTACCTTAGATGTTGAGATAACACAAAAACACCTTTTAAAAACTTCCACCTCTAAACTGATGTCAACAACACCTAATGATGGACCTTAACTTATCTCTCTTCACCTTTACTCACACTCAAATAGTAAGCTCTATATTCTACCAATAGAATTTTGACCAATAGGTCATATAAATAGTCCTCAATCTATTCTAATATTCAACTCATCCTTAAGGTACTCTACCATTACTTCACTCCCCAACACACACACACACAAGTCTCTCTCAAATCACTCTTTAGTCTCTTTCTTACAAGTCTAAAACCTAACATCTATGGTTCCACTATTTATAGAGCAAACTTCATCAACACCATCTTGGTCAGCCATTAGAAATATATTAATCTTTAAGACATCTATCATATGAATATATATCTCAATATAATATACATAGGTTAGCCATAGCATCTATGGTTCAAATTTAAGCAACTACACCTTTTAAATAAGGCACTTGTAGCTCTTATAGGTCTTATGGAGACCTATTCACCCATTATCACTCCCTCAAGAAAAATAAGAACACATGACCACTTTAAATTACATAGGTCCAATACTTATGTCCCCTAAGACATCCTTAAATGATCATAGTCAACTTAACTTGCCTCTATGTATTCTCAAAAAATGCAAACACATACCTTATGCACATAGTCATCATGGACAAACACACTATCAACTTCTTAAGCATTTTTCATACTCAAAATATATTGATCACACCTCTAAAATATACACAAATCATCCTCATGGAGTCTGAAACATTTTATAATAGCTAATTCATCTTGAGACACTGAAACAACATCAATACAAGCTCAAAAAATCCTTCTCAAGTTACTTGTAGGAAAATACACAAAAACATAGTCAAATTAAGAGATTCATAACTATATCTATACACACTTTCAAAAATTTAAATCTATATTTCTAGATATACATTGAAGTCCTCTACAAGTTCACTTTTTACTACATGAACAAATTCATCTTCTATCGAAAGATATGATAAAAAAAATAGAGCTCTAGTTTTTCTTATGTAAAATTCAAGTTTTTGAATAACAACGGTCACAGTCAACCTCCAAACACAATGCTCAAATCTCATGGAATCTCATCTCAAGATCAATATCACACCATAAATTTTGTCCAAGATTTAACACATAAACCAAAAAACTCAAATGTTAAACCATAATTACTTTGACCTCATCTTGTGTCCTCTCAAAATGTTGACTTAATGTATTTTGTTGATCTCTGTGAATCAATAAGGACTTTATAGATCAACACTCACTATTGATAAAACTATATGAATGCCCATTTTCCATTGGATAATTATCTTGTACCTCTAATTAGACATTAAATTTCATGCACCTATCCTCATCTCACTATCTCTTGACTCTTTGAAGCAATCACACATCATTGATCTTGCTCAAGCTTACACTTGCAAAAATGACTAAGTATGGGGACTTTATCAATATGCTTGAGTAGCCATTTTTATCCTTAATAACTTAGTCTATGCTTACCCACATGATCTCAAATTTAGACCAAATGATCTCCTTACTTAGGATAATCTAACCATATGACTCACTACATTAGAAATCTTACACATGTGAGATATAATGCCATTAACGTACCTTCTCATAAAAAAATTCATAGAGCCAACCATGTCCAAATATGCCTAAGAGACCAACTTTGATCATCCATAACTTCTGTCACACTTTAATGGATGATATAAAATTTAGTGTAAATTGGCTATGCTTAAAACTAAACAAACCCATATGATCAAATTTTCCTAACACCTTCACATGTGCAAGATATAACACTATAAAATTGATCACATGGCTCTTTTTACCATACTTCAAAATTAGCTAGTATGGGAAAAGATAGTTAATCTACTTGGGGACCCAACTTTACAAAAGCATATCTTCTTACGAACTACATCGCATGATATAAAACTTAGTAAAAGTGAATTAGGTCTAAAAATAAACAAACCCATATGATCATTTTTCTTGAAACCTTTACATGTGTGAACACTAACCTCATCAACATACTTACCCAGCTCTTTCTATCTAATCTACAAATTTGGCTAAGTATGGGAAAATTGTAAAATCTGATTGAGAAGTCAAATTCTCACCCTTATATCTCTAACTTCACTTTGATGCATGACTTGAAATATAGTGAATAATAACTAGGGAATAAAATGATCAGAACCATATGACCAACTCCCCTTGACTCACTCCCATGTGGCAATGGTGTTGTCATCAAATTGCCTACTCAGCTTATCTGCCACTGCACCCAAAGTGTTAGGATGAGAACTATGATCAACTAGATGAATTCCAATAATGTACACAATGTCTCCAAGAATGTATCACATCTTATAGGATGCCTTGGACATGATTAATCCTCCACACTCATCCCTAATCCTCTCAAGTTATGTTAATACTGAAGATCAAATAACCATACATAAAGCACACTAGAACAAGCACATTGTACACTTTGTCATTGTCACATAGACTATCAAGGCACTTCATACACTCACTAGAGAACCTTCATGACACCACCATGACATAATCATGACAACTCTTCAACAATTTTCTCCTCAATAAAGACAAACAAATAGTTTTTTTATTTGAGTAAAGAATTAACCTAAGTTACACAACCCAAAAGAGAAAGATCTATGTCTAAGCCCAAATTAAATAAGGCATAAACATAAATAAATCTATGTTTATATTTAAACTTTTCAAGGTTAATTAAAAACTAAACTTAGGAAAACTAGGATTTTTTGATGAATAAGATAGACAAAGGTGAATGACATTAATAACACTAGCCGAAGACCCAAAAGTCACACATGGATTGCTTTTGAATTTATAAAGTTAGACACAAGATAAGTATATGAAATGAATTACAAAGCATAATTACTTTATCACTCTCTTAAATTAATGATCAATGGTTTGTTTCTAGACTCCAAGGCACAAAACTTTGAAATGATTTGGGTAGCGTAACATTACCCATTTCAATTGACACACACAACATTTTTGACAAAAAGTTCAAGTCAAAGGGATGGTGTTAAATGGATGTAATAATGAATCCTCAAACAAAGGAGTGATGTGGACATAAAACTCATTTTTTCATGGTATAAAAAAACAAAAGGTTTTAGACTCAAAGACCAAGCAAGTAAAGGAATAATGACAAAATGCAACTAAGTATAACTTTCAAAGCCCTAAAACTGATAAGGTTGCATCATATTATTGAATTAAATCTATATATGTGATCTTGGGAGGATTTTAAGTGTTACTAAATAAAATAAAATTTCATGAATTAATAGGGTTTTTACACCCTCCTTCTCCCAAGTGATTATAAGATGACATAGAACTTCGGGCTACTCACCCTGCATCAACAATATGTCCATAGTAAGTGGAGCTATTTTAAAACTTAAATTTTTTATTATCTAGATGGTCCCAAGTGTGATTAACACTATATATTCCTCAATTAAATTTATTTCATATCAATTAAATTACTATGTAAGGGTCTATTCCTTTGCATAGAGATTTTATCCGTGTACTCCTTAATGGAATCCCCTAGTTAACTAGACCTGATTCAAGACTTTATTATGATTAGAGAGGTTAGCTGATAAACCCCTAGAAATTGCATTATAAATATCCTAATTTATATACCTCATCATGTATTAGAGTTGAAATAATGTTGAGAAATGAAACCCTAAGTCAAAACTTCCCTAAAGAACTCGTGAGGAGGTTATGAACTCTTGCTCATAAGCTAAGTTACATAAAATAAATGACTAAATGAAAAGACTTTATAGGTTGTGTTTAGATCACCCAAACTATATGGGTTTTAGGAAAAACCTTAAAAAAAATCTTTTCATTCCTTGGATAAAGGCAAAAAATATAAGTAAGAAGTGTTTTTGGTCACTTAAGTTCTTAAAAGGAATGGGGGAGAGCATACACACATCCTTCATTTATGAAAAACACACAAGTATAAAATGATCTAGAATTTAAAAAAACACTTTAAAAAAATTTCAATTTAAGTGAATGCTTATTTTATGCACCAAATTTATATGTTTTTGAAGTTTTTGGCCCCTTAGACTTAGTTGAAAACTTTGAAAACTTTCACAAAATAATATAAGTATAAACCATCTAAATTTATTTTAAGTACCAAATGGAAATTTTCATCTTTAAGTATGTTCAAATTTTTCCCATTCCATGTGTGGCCTATATTTTTTAGAGGGTTTCCTTTTGATTTTAAGCATAATTACAAGTAATAAAATAAGGTTTGAAATGAAATCTATTGGGTTTCTCTATTTTTTTTACATAGAGACTGGCGTCTGTCAACAATGACCAATATCAGTTATAAGAGAACTGATGCTAGTTGGAAAAGAACCGATACCGATCGATAGATATGATTTCAATTACCTTTGAACCCTTAAGTAAAAAACATTTTTAGCCCTAAATTAACATAAAATCTCCAAAATCTCTGCAATAAAATGTTCAAACAAAGAATATGCAAGCTTTAAAATAAAAAATGACAACTTGTAACTTTCAAGGAAACTTAAAAACTCAATTTTTATGTCATGCTCTACCCTGAATAGGGAAATCATAATGGTTAGATAAAACTAATGATGGTTAGGCAAAATCAATTATGGTTATGTAGAACTGATGTCAGTCTCTATGTAAATCTGGGTAACACTAAAAACATAATACAAAAAAACAAAGTAAAAACTCCAATTTTTAAGATGATCAAGCATTCATTTAAAAAACTAAGAGTTATACTTTGGTCTCCTTGGTATGTGAGATTCTTTAGGTCCCACCAATTTTTCCATTTGTGATCATATAAATCCAAGAATGGAGGTTAGTAGAGTGTTATAACAAATAACAAAACTTAAATAAAACACACTAACACTAACACTTACAAGCCTAGATCTTAAGGGTGAGATTAATGAACAAAATACAAGTGGAATCACAACTAAAATACAAAATACATCATATATCTTACCTTCCTTGAGAGATCCAAATGCATTTTTGAGTGGATTACTTGGTTTGTGCTCAAAAAGACTTTGGCAATTGAGTTTGTGTGGCTCTCTCTCCTTGATACCATTGTGGCTTGTGTTGGATTCATGTGGCTTGGATCAATATTTTGGCATTATAACATTATTGATATGAATCTCATGCAAAAAAAACTACATTATAACTCTATAATTTCCAAGCCTCTTAATTCAATAGGCAAGTACTTGTATTTATAATAAATGCATCTAACCCCAATTGAAGGTGAGTCAAGGTGGAGTTAAGGCTTGGAATCGGTTCAAACCTATCATAAGTAAGTTAAGACTAACCCAAATAGAGTTAATATTTGTCAATTAATAATGATTTGTAATTAATAGGCATGGGTCTCATTTTAGGATATTTTCTAAAAGGCTTGACAACTTGCAAAACTAATCATGAAAATCTTAGTTATTTCATATTTTTGAATTTATTTTATTTATTTATTAATTACACATGGATAATTAAACTAAGAATTTAATTTGTATTATATTATTAATTAATTATAATTATCCATTTAACTCTTTAAATATTTGATTTTAAGTTCATGTGCCCCACTTAATAGGTCAATAAGCCCAATTGACTATTGTGATGCCATAAGATGATTAGGGATGAATCTGTGAGAGGTTATGATTGCATATAATAGGATACCCAAATTAGGGATGCCTCAACATTATTTTTAGCTTTGATTAATGATGCATAATCAAATTTGGGGCATGGAATTATTCCTAGCCTTTATTTTTAATAGTTACTAGAAATCAATATGAAGTCCAGTCGAAGGCCAGTGGTGGCTAGTTTTAGGTGTCTACACTTGTGTGAATGGTAGTTTCCATCATGGTAGAAAAGTGATAAAGTTATATAACTAGTAGTGAAGGATATAAAATATATTTTAATCTTTTTATAGATTACATGTGATTTGTGTCATCAAAAAGATAGTTTATGTCCATAAGATAAGAATTTATGCATTGTTAGATGGTGAATGCCATCCTTTTGGCAACAAAGAGGTATATAACTAGATGGTAGATCCCTAATTGGTATTTATCAAGTTTATATGATTGAGATGCTATATATTATCATATTTTAGTATGTATAGCTATGAGATAGTGTAATAATATACATTTAGTGCCCTTTGGTCCATTTTCACTATTCACACATATAATCTATATATATATATATATATAAGATACTATAAGTCAAACATACCCTACTTAGTTATACATCCCTACTTTGATTTTTCCTCTATTTATTGAAATTTTTAGTTTTTTCTTATATAATCTCTCATCTAGTTAGTACCATTTTATGTTGTGATAAATACATTGTCTATCCTGATACATGTTTTTATCTCCTCCAAACTACATTTACTACCTTAATACAATTTTGTGTGTTTTCCCAACTACATTAGCTAGCCCAATACAATTTTATGGGTCTTCCCAACTACATCAACCAACCTAAAAGTTTATTATTTCACTCTCATGCCAACCATTTTGGTGAACCCAATACAATTACTTTCTATGACCATATGGTATCATCTAATACAATACCATTTAATATCTCTAGTTTCAATTACCCATTATATCAGTTAACTTGATATTGTATGTTTTTATCTCTCTTTTGAAATTAACTACACCATCTAGATTAGAATAATATATATTTTCTCTTCCAATAGGGAACACATTTTGGACCAATATGAAGAGAAAACCCACCAGGAGTTCCAAGGTTTTTTAAACAATGCTAATGATATGGAATTTATAAATCCTAATAATGTCTCAAAAAATTCTAACATGTCTTATAATTTTACCATGACATAAGAGAAAATTCCAATAAATTGTCATGTGGATTGAGCTAGATCTACAATATATGAACCATATAAAAATTGTTAAACCATTAAATGAGGTCACACACTCGAAGACCATGAGGTTGAAAATGAATGTGGCATTGAGTGTACATATGAGGATATAATCTATCTCCAAGAATATATTGAACATAAGGTTGTTGTAGAAAATATCACAAAGTTATCTTACTTGATTATCAGTTCATTATAACTAGGCACAATCATGGGGTACTCCCTTTGCACTCAACATTTGAACACTCAGCTATGCCAATGCACAAGCATTTTTCACTCACTTAAAGTATATCTAAGAAGGAACTAGGGCCCATATTGGGATAGTTGTGTCATGGCACAAATTCAATAAGGGGTCTTTTTTAGTTAGATAAGAGATTTAGGTAGATCCATGGGTGCAAGACTTTTGTGAACTAATCCTAGTGTCATATAGGAACTTGAAGGGATAAAAGGCTGATTTAACTCAACTACTCTACTAGACTCATAATCCTAACAAGGATAGGAACACTCAACACAAACTCTATACACAATCTTTATGTGAAATGAAGATGATATCATGAAATTTTAGAGTGACTCTATTAAAGATGTGAATGAGTAACATGCATGAGAATTAATTATCATAATTAAAATATGACATTACAACCATTAATCATTCCAATATTAAAATTAAATACACATAAACTAGACACATTATGTTAATTCAATAACCTTCATCATTAATTAGAGTTCATATTAGAATAAATGTTTAGTTCAAACTAATTAACAACTTAGAGGCTCATAAATGAGCTTGGGCACTTAAAACTAGAGCCTTCATGGCTTACATACTATTCTTATGCCAAAAATTTTCTAATGCAATGTATACAAAATAACTTCATTTCACCAAGGATTCACTAAAATTCTCATCTCCTACTTCATTTGGTTTGAGCTCCTTAAATAACTTTTAGGAGCATCTTTGCCAAGGTAGAAAGTGCATGTCAAGTACTAAAATAGATTCTGGTCATCATAACTACCAACTCCATAACCTTTTCAACTCTATTCTATAATTTACACATCTCACCAATCCTAGAAGATTCCCTAAAAATATGCTAGATAGTTAGCTTCCTACTAGCTAGCGCAACATATGCGATGCACCTTCTAGTTGGCACCAAAATGTCAAAGGGATAACCACTTCACAAAATTATTCCTTTGCACCTAGGTGGATGTAATGTTGGCATGAACCCTTTACTTAATATACTAAATGAACCAACATTACCACATACAAAAACTTTAGTCCACCCTTAGACTACGCTATCAAGTTCTTTGGAGTGCAGAACTTGGGTGAATTTTCCTTAAGTTTGGTGCTAAAATCCTCAAATCTCATAATATCAAGCTTGATTTATTCATTATTTATATCTATTTCAATGTATTAATGAGAACAAGCACATCCATTTTCTCTAACTCCTTACAAAAATCCTCAAGATTGGCTTTTGTCTTTTCCACACTCCCATCTAAGATCACTCCTTGATCACAAACCTTAGTCTATAGAGCACAAAATAGTAATTCTAGGTTCTTATCTTGATATTTTATTTGGTTTCTAATTATGTTGATGTTCCCCATTATTTTCACCCACTCTAACTTAATTTTCAAGTACACTTACATGATCAACTTCTCCTTCTCTTCCTTTGCCTACTTTAGGTGCATGTCTATAACTAAGGCTTGGTTGGAGAAGCTTTAAAAAATGGCATCTACCTTATCTATTCCCTCTTGAAACTTGGTGAATATATCTTCTACCTCTTCAATCTTATGAGCTAGATATTTATTTGACATCATGTTGGGATCTTCTTCTTCTTCTTTCCCTAACTCTGGTTTTAACCTTGGGAGTGTTTGCTCCACCAACACACAAATTTTTTCAACCTCTAAAAGGTTTGAAGTATCGATGCTAATAACAAGAGATGGTTCAGCCATTTGTATGCAATCATAGAGTTGTTATAGCTTGAATTTGGTGGCTTTCTCTTCATCTTTGGCTTCTCCCATTTCTGAAACTTGTCATCATTTATGATGTTTTGACGTGCAACTTCTATGGCCATCCTAATTAGCACATTCATATATTGGACTGGGTTCATGGCATGAGGGTTAATAATTAGGGAGTCTTTCCCATCATTAGGCTCTTCTAAGCTTAAAGTAGACACCCTATGCACCTCAAATTGGGGCTCATCCATGTATTAGTCTATCACAAATGAGAGTTGTTTACACATTCTAGTCATGGTGGCTTGGGTGGGCATGGTGTCATACATATATATTTATTCATCCACCCATCCCTCCTATGCCTTTTTGCTTATATTAGACTTTTTTTCATCCTTCTCAATGTTAGACTTTTCTATCTATACTTATTCCTATTCTTTAGCACCACTGATCTCTTTGACACTTTCCTTAGAGGACTCACCTATTTGATCATTGGGGGTTTCTTCCTCATAATTCTCCCCCTTTTCCATTTCTTCATCCTAAGGTTTCAAAATACTCACCTCTAGGTAAATTACTTCAATTCTAGCATCACCTTATTAATATTGGGGTTTCTTTATTGTCTTTGTTTATTTCTCTAAGGTACCATTATCACCTTCTTTTTCTTTAGGCACCCCTTCACTACTTGGGCATGCTTCTTATGTAGCTTCTTCAACCTTTTTGGTGGGGGTACTTAGTACTTGGGTGACTATTTAAACTACTAGTTATGTGCTTATGGGAGCCTTTAGGGTCCTTTTATCTAACCTGGTCAATTCATTTTCCTTGGCAAGTCTCTACTTCTCTTCAAGTGCCAAAACCTTATTTATGTCCTCCTCACTCAATCCCATCTTCTTTCAAACCCTTATTTTCTCCTCTTCTATTTATGGAGGCTTCTTTACTAGATGAGGGGATTGTTGACTCCTTTATTTGCTCAAGCATGATGATTATGCCACTTTGTAGGGATTCTTATACATCCTCAATGTTAGGCTCCTCTTATCCTTCTTATATTTGTAGGATATAAGTCCCTACCTATTCTTATTTAGTTTCATCATCTATTATGGGCACAAGGGTCACCTCGTTATCCATATTTACAAGAGTGATAGTTGGGAACACAATAGGTCCCTTGGTATTTTCCTTATACCTCTTGATAGAATATGAACTCTCTAACATGAAGGTCATGTGCTTCTTGGAAAGTGGGGAAACATTATCTCTTTGGAGGTAATTTTTAATTGGATCCACTCCATGATTTCTTAAAACTTTTCTCCCTGTTTATTTTAGAGTCTTCTCCTATAGCTTCGACACATCCTTATGTTCATCACTAACTAGGAGGGTTGATCACCATCTTTTCTAGGATCTCCACCCTTCTTGTATGGATTAATTTCATAGTAGAGGTCAAATATCCTCCCATTGATTATCACTCTCTGGATGGGATAGATTCCATCTTGTCAGTGTCATCTTCCTTTTCCTTTATGGTCTTGGCTCTGGGGTACATAAATTGGTAAGTTATCTTAATTTTATCTTGATCCATGGTATTGAATAAGATCTAAAGCTATTGTGAGTTAGGGATTCTCCTTAGCATCATCATGAAATACTTGGTTGAGAACATGTAAGCCAACCAGATCCACCCTAATAGGTTCCCATCTGTGAGTGCTAGGTGTACCAAATAAAAGAGATACATTATGATAAAGGTTTTTATTCCCACCAATTATTGGGGAGTTCCTAAATAATGCACCATTCCTTCCCAAAGGATTTTATGTACCTATTGCACCACCTTTGTACTCTTATCTTATACTTTATGAGAAGTTGGGTGGGAAAATAAAGTATTTATACTTCATCACAAGGGACTCATGGTTAGGTGAAAACACTTATAGGTGGTCATCATCATAATCAAACACACCTATCTCTTATGTAACTATAAAAATAAACATATACCTCCACCTAAAGGTTTTTCATGCTCAATGGCACTCTTGTACATTCTTTAAAATCTCCTCACCAATGAACTTGGAGATGTTGAATTTCACCCATTATACCATGCCGTGGGAAATGCAGAAGAAGGTCTTACTAATGTCATACCACAAACCATTAGGGTATAGTTTGGATCTAAATAGGTAAACCACTACCCTTATGTCAAGGTCTTAGATGTCTTTGATAAGGAATACAAACCTTGAATTATAGTATCCCAATATATTTATAAATCACTCAACCTCCACTTCATCTTCCATCATTTCATAGATGTCTACCCTTGTGCTTGGTAGTCTCATGATTATCCTAATGAGGCTCATTAAGATCCTCATGCATCATCCTAATAAGTAAAACAAATCACCATGTAATTGTGAGAGGAAGAACTATACCAACTCTTCTAAATTGCCAAATCTCAACAACTTGAACAATTGTGTTATTCCTATTGTTTCCAATTTGTCTCTAATGGAGACATCAAAGAGTGTGACACCCACCTTTGTCTTCTTCCCTATGTTCACCATCTAGTCTTGATTCATTTTTTGTGTATTATTTCTTACCTAATGGTTGTATTCCTTTAGTTTTCACATGTGTGAAAATGATAACCACTTCTACCCCATCATGAAATTTGGGGGATTACATCTCTCTATAAGTGAGATTTATGTTCACTTATAAGTGTATATACACAATACTTATGCCTTCCACCATTTTCACCTTCCTTTTCATGGTGGAAACTTATTTCACCTCTTATACTTTCTTTGCATACTTTTGTACTGATGGTAGACCTGTGCTTAGCCTATTTTTTCCCATTCCAAACCTACTTCTATTAAATCATGGCTAGTTAATCTTTATGAAACTCAAAATTTTAGCTACCTCATTAATGGATGGCATCATATGGATTTATTAAAATCTTATAAACCCATAATATCCACTAAAAATTGATTATTTATTGTAGATATTTTTGCTCCTACCATCATAGCATTAATTATGCTAATGATTAATTTAGTGCAGTGATAGGTAATTCAAATGGTTATGTCCCATCAACTGGTGGATGGGTACTAGCTATCTCAATGGTCATTCTCTTATGAATGGTTAAACTTGGCATGACCTTCACCCTTCTTATGGTAACCTAGGTGTAATGCTTCACATGCACATGATTTAGCCTCCTTGGTTCCATCTTTTCTTAGTGTTGCACTTCATTACAATCATGCCTCTCTTTATTGGTCAATTTATCTATACTTTCATGTCTCTTTATTTAGCCTTCCCTAACCCATAAAAATCCTTGAATAGGTCCTCCAATGCCTCACTATCTCTCAATTTATTGCACATAAACATCTTGTGTGCCTTCCTTCATCAACTTATACTTATATCTTTCTAAATCTAACAAACTTTACTTGCCTAAAAACTTAGATATTTAGCCTTAGGTACTTATAAAGTGACTATGCTTGACTCACTTGATTGGATTTATGTGTGTAAGAAATATAAGAGATCCCCTATAGACTTGAAAGTGCCATTATTATTCACTCAACACATAAATGAAATAAACACAAGGAAAGATTTGGCTTGTGCCAAATTTTATTATGGTCAAAATGAAGAAACTGAGTTAGGATCAGGAAGTTAGTTTCTGATGGCACAAATGTCATCCTAGTGATTCTATAGTTTCAACATGTTTCTCTTGAAATACCCAGGAAGCATTTCACCCATCAATGTGTGTGGCTTGTATATACCAGTCTCTAATGTATTATGGATGATATAAGGCCCCATATACCTAATTTGTATCTTACATGGGTGTTTGAGGTATTTATAGTCATATAACAAGACCAATGCACCTTATTTAAATATCTTGTGCTTGATGTGCTTATCATGTCATACCTTTTATCATGCTTTCTATATGTGATGGCTCTACCATGCTTGGGCGCATGTCTCATCCAGGCACGCCAAGTCTTTTAGGTGTGTGCTTAAAGATTATTGGTCATCTAACCAACCAATATACATTTTGTTCTAACCAACCAATATACATGATTCACAATGAGGGAACTATGAATTCCATAGGTATAATGGCCTATACATCAAACACAAGTTGAAATGGTATAGCCTTTTTTCAAGTTCTTGTACATAGTGAAATAGGCCCACAATACTGTTGATACATGGTCATGCTAATATTTATGACCAACATATAATATTTTTGTGAGGCATGTTTGTAATATTGTATTAAATTATTATATATTTCCATTCACTTTGGGATAGTAAGGTGTCATTTTATGGTGTGCCACCATGTATTCAGTTAGTAAGATCTAAGTGGTTTTGTTGATGAACTGTGCCCCATGATTGCTAGTCAAGATAAGTGACCACCCATAATGACTAATGGTATTTATCTTGATTAATCTTGTTATTATGGTGGCTATATAATCTTTGTTTTATGTTAATTCATCCCACTTGGTTAATTAATCTATGGCGTCTAGAATGAATCATATGGCTATGCACCTCACAATGGGAGTAATAGTCTCAACAAAGTCAATAGCACATTTTCAAATGGAACCTAGGAAAGGATTGGGATAAGAGATATCTCATATTTGTGTTTTGGTTTTCCTATGCACTAGTAGATGTCACATGTTTTGGTGTGCTCTGTTACATCATGAAATAAATTTATCCACCACAAGCCTGATTATAGTACTATATACACTGTATCATCTCCAACATAATGGCCTCCTATAATCCCCTCATGTGCCTCTTATAGTAATGAGTCCCATTTGTGATCTAGGACATATAAATGCATGAATTCATTGTGGCTCAATTTATATAATTCCCCACCAATGAGTTGAAAAAGGGTGGCATGAAATATGAGTTACTTCTTATCCTTAGTGGTCATGGTTTAGGATGTAGATATAGAGGTCAAAAATTTAATGATCTCTACCAAGTATTTAGGGATGTGCTAGACTCTATAAAGAAATGTATCAGGTATATCATCTTCAATAAACACTACTGCATTCTTATAATTGATGTGAGATAGATGATCTGGACTTGAGTTTTGTTGTCTAGGCTTTATTAAAATAGAGAACTAGAACTCTTGAAATAAAATAATCCATCAATAAATACACTTGTGTAGAATGGGCTTGTTGACTAGGTACTTAAGCACCTCATGATCAGTGAAGAAGATGAAGAGGGTTGCCAACAAATATTATCAAAAATTTTACAATGCATAAACCATGGCAAGAACCTCATGCTTAGTTATGGTGTAGTTCTATTTTGCTTTGATTAGTTTTCTACTTATGAAGGAAATTAGATGATCCATTTTGCCTTCACCTAGTTGTATGAGTACAGAAACAATTACATAAATAAATTCATCAACATGGACATGAAATGGAGTCACCCAATCAATAAATTGTAATATTGAGGCACTTGCTATTTTGAGCTTCAGGGTCTCAAACACATCTTCCTATACTATGACCTAATAGAATGGGCCATACTTTCACAAGATATCTTCTAGCGGTATCACAATCTTGTCATAGTTCCTTATGAACTTCTTGTATTACCTATAATGTCCAATAAATTTGAAAATATCTTTATACATTAATGGGGTTTGGAGCTGAAGGATTATTTCAATCTTTGTTAGATCAATGAGTAGACTATCCTTGTAAATGATGTGACTGATCAAAGTGTCAAATGGTGCTATAAAAACACACTTCTTGATTTTTAATGAAATTTATAACTATCTACACATTTCAAAGATAAAGAGTAAGTTATCATAGTGATCCTTCATTATCCCATACACTATCCAATAGTATAAGTATACTTTGAATAACTTGTGAATGAAGTCTTTAAAATAAATGATCACCACTAAGGAGAACACAAATTTCACATCATTTATCCCAAAGGGAATTATGTTGCAAGAAAAATAACCCCATTCAATTAAAAATGTGTTTTTGGTATTGTTTTACTCCTCGATATGTACTTGATGGTATCCTAAGAACCCATTAGTAAAGGTGTATATCTCAAAACCTATGATTCCATCTAATACTTCATTGATGAATGGAGTTGAAAGGGGTCAATCATATAAGCAACATTAAATAGTATGTAGTTAACACAAATCCAATGTTCTTATCCTTTTTGATGTTGATGACCATGGGGATAACCCATTTAAATTTATACAAGTGTTAGATGATGCATTTGGCTATCATGTTATTGATCTTTGTCCTAACTTTGGTGTGAATATTTGTATTTATCCTATAAGGTCACTTTTTGATGTGTCTTGTGCCATTGACTAGTTTGATGTTCATCTTCCTGAGGGATGGGTGTATGCCTTTCATATCTGTATAGTTATGATGTAATGAGTCTTTTAATTCCTTTAGGAGGTCCACAATACATGTTAGTTCTGTATTAGACCAATAGGCACCTAGAGTGGCAATTTCTAGTTCTTTCTATGAACTAATATATACCTTGGTAGTTTTTAATGGCACTCAGTAGGGTTTATTTTTCTCTTGGTGTGAATCCTTGACTTGTATACTACCCTTATTTATCTCTACCCAAATATGGGTAGGGTCTTCCTCTTTTGGGACACTATCCTCAATTTGGTGCACTAACTTCCTTTTGCTTATCAAATTCTTCTAGTTGTGTGCCTTCCATGTGTCATCATCTTCATCACTAGAGTCATTATTGAGAGATTTTTCTTTAAATAAGGTTAGGAGTGCTATCCATTTTTCACTAAACATGTCTTTTATGTGATCCTCTAATATTATAGTGCCCTCAAACATAGACCTTTAGACTACTTGTAGTGGCTCAATCAATTCAAGGTTTTACAAAGAAAAGGAGAAGGTAAAAACAAACTATTCTTTAAGGACATCCCAATTGGTTGTCTCATGATGTATCTCATTAACTTTGTACCATTCCCACACCCAAGTATTCAAGGTCCTATAGAAGGAATGCACCCATAGGTTCCTTGGGTCATTTTTGTTGTAAACAGTCCATATTTCTTCACAAAGATGTACATGTGTAATAGGATCAAAGTCACCAGAGTAGGATGAAATGTCCAAATCCTCATTTATTTTTCCAAACTTGGTATAAATAGTTGTCATTAAATCCTACCAAGTTGTCAATATATACCTCTACACTACCCACCAATGAGCAACATTGCTCTTAAATATATATACTAGTGCACCCATTCTATCCACTTCTTTTGGTACACACCACTCAAGGTCATGAACATAGTCTTCTATTGGATTACTCCCTTAATATCTTGGGAGTACTAAAAGTTTGCCCTTACTAAGCCAAAACACACTTGTTACCATTTTATTGGCATGAGGGACCCATAGTTTGGAAGAACACTTGATCTATACCTAACATATTTTTATTGGTTTTGGTACCTTTGACGAGTGGTCTCATATTATTCCTTCACTCATCAATCACAATAAATGTGCTGGTGTCTAAAGCTAATTATCCATCCTCCCAAGAGATGATTCCTTGATCATTTGGGTCTACATTTTTGACACCTTATGTCATGATTTTATATATGTGGTTGATCTCATCTTCAATGTCCACGCTCTCAACATAGGGGGTCCTTAGTCATTTGAAAGGGGTATAACTACCCTCTCCTTTCCATTCTCAAATATCATGTAACACCTTTTGAAATGCATATCTACATTATTTGTATAACACCATGGAATTCCTATAAGCACCAAGTAGTTTTCCTACTCTATTAAATCTATCACTTCAAATTCAGTGCATAATTTAATGCCTATTATATCTATAACTATGCTCTTCAAAATTATAATAGGTTGTGCCCATGTCTTATTGGCCATGAAGAGTACATGAGGGGAAGGCCTCAAGGTTGGCCTACCCATTTTTATTAGTAATTCTTGGTCTACAATAACTTTATAGATATACCATCCATCAATAGTGGAATCCACTAGGATTTCTTGGCCATATTCAACATTTTTTATTTTTCAAACTTCTTATGCCCTCTCCATGTATGGCATGGCAACTTCAACTTGCTTTTGGCCTGCATGCTCTAAGATCAAGTTACTAAATAGGGGCATCATTCCATATATCTATAGGAGGTGTAAGATCTCATTTAATTATTTTATTTAAATTTATTATCTATATTTCTTATTATGAGAGGTATAAGCCTATGCTTCTATATCTCATTCTAATTGGATCTCCACTTGTAAGTTTTAGATGATACTCATAGCCTATTATAATATGTCTTTCTAGTGTGTTGGGTCTAGGTATGGCACATATTTAGGTTTAAGCCATGTTATGTGCTCATTTGGACCCTTATCCCCATATTCAAAGCATAATTTAGGTACTATCACAACTAATAGCTAAGTGGTGAATCCACTATACGTAGTTGCATGTACCTTGACTATATCTATGCGTGTAGGTTACACCTTTTGGGTAAATTTTTCTATTTTTTTCTCATACTTGATCATTCATATGCCCTTATTTATGTTATGTCTATCTTGAGTTAAATTTTTATATAGTTCAAGGTATTATTTGACCTTATGGGACCCTCAATAATACCCACACATGGGATGTGTAGGGCAGACTCACTAATAATTCTTTATTGAGCCACATTTATAACATGAGAGTGATGAGAACCTTATACCACCACATCCTCTACCTTACCCTATTATGACTCATTGCATCCCAAATATTATGTTTTTTTATTTATATCCCTCATTACCTTGGTTATCCTACCCTTCAACTACTATGGTGGCCTATTGTGCACCTCTTTCCATGTTCTTGCACATTTCATCAATCACCTGGCAATCAATAGTGGTATGGGTGTAGTCATTAAACAATTAAAATTGATGGCTGTGTTGATTTGGATGGTGTATTGAAATAAAGGGAATTTTTAGACATCATGCACCTCTCAATAGACTTCACAACTTAGAATCAAAGAGCACATATTCCTTTGTGGGTAGTTAGTTCTATTATGGCCTTCTACTTCATAGTCAATGCACCATAGTCCACTTCAAATGTCATGGGATGAGATAGAGGTAATATTATAGAGTTATAAGGCCATATATTTAACATATGCTTCCATAAATGGTTTGATCTTGATATCTACACTTTCAAGTACCTGAGCTCTGAGCATAGCTTTAAGTGTTTCTCAAGGGTCTGTAAAAGTCTTCATGGAAAGCACTCTTCAAAATGGCATGAGTAACCCCCTAATGAACAACTACACATGATAATAATGGTTAATATAATATGGGAGATTTGATAGGAGAGTTTTGAACCTTTCATCATATAGGCACAAACTTTTTGAGATTCCTTGTGTAATCTTTTTTAATGCAACAATGCTCTATTGTTCAAACTTTAGAATGTCAAATTCCTTCAAAAATGCATTCTTTAGGGTATTATAGTCAACCATGGCCTATTTAGGATCAAATTTCCTAGACCAAGTATGGTCATGATCAAGTAACATGGTCAAAAACTAGGTAGCCTTATGATCCAATTGGGTAATGCCCCACATGCACCACTATAGTTCACACTTAAGCACATATTATACAACATTCTCCATGTTGTGATACTCTATAAAGTGCATAGCCACTTCATAGTATGTTTCATGTGGGGGTGAAGTTGGTATTTTTCCCCCTAGTTCCTATCTTTTTGGTGGTCTTCTAACACCTCGAATCACTAGGTTAGGCATTGGTCCTATTGTTATTACTAGCATAGTTGATGTCATTGGCATTGTGCTACTTACTTGTGGTGTTAGACCACTTCTTATGAGTTGTTTCCCACTTTGTGTTGATGACTTTTTATAATTTAATATGTTCATGTTCAATTTATACTATGTTGAGCTATTTCCCAATGGTATATAGGTAGTTGTACTCACCTCCCTATATGGAATAATCTATTTAATCATAATGTTGTAATCCAAGTTTACAAAATGTCTAAGATCTAAGTCATCAACATAGTCAATTATTACTTTTGTACTTTCAAGTGGGGGATATAATTCATGATCATGAATTATAGGTTCAAAATTGGTAAGCATGTTAAGCATATCTATAATCACCAAATTCTATAAAAACCTAATAAATTCCACACCTATCACATGTTGAACTCGATCCATCACTTCATTATATCTATCATCCTCATTCTACTATATTTAAAGAGATATTTCCCCATTCCCTTCCTGTTTACTATAGGTTTTATCATCACTTATAAGTTATAGATCTTTCATTAATTAGTATCATCTCTTATTATACATTTGTCTTCTAAGCTCACAAGTGTCAATTTTCTCATTCCTTTCCATTATGCCTTACCTTCACATCCACTTCTCCCCCTTTGAACTAACCATAAGCAAAAGGACTTTGGCCTTCCATCCCCAAAGTTTCAAAACTATAAGCCACCATTAGCTTTTTGAACTTTGTGTTTAATTACTTAAAAAATGAACCTCTAGGATTACGTAAAAACTGATACTCCACTTCCTCAAGGCATGAATATGTTAAGATTGTAAACTCAAGTATGTAGTTATTTAGAGCTCCTTACCACCATTTATCCACTACTCTTATCCAAGAAGCATCTAGGGTCTCAATTCTCTCTAAGCACTCCATCCACTCATATGGGTTAAATATATAACCAATCACCTATACACATTCTTAGATAACTCGTAGAAAAAGACCTCATACAAAAAATCATATAGATTATCTTGAACCCATTTTATCAAATTTTGTCCTCTATAGGTTGGATGATTTAGTAAAAAAACATCTTCCACCTATTATAGCCAACACTCAATGTTTTTGAGAGAAATTTGATACATTGTTCTATCACACCATCACAATAATAAAATTTAAAATGGTTCTCGAAAATAGAACCAAAATGTTGTAGAAAAGATCAAAAAGTTGTCTTAGTTGATTCTCAATTCATTAAAACCAAGAGAAAGCATTGGGTAGCCCCTTTGTGCTCAACATTTGAACACTTATCTACACTGGCATCAATCCACATAAGGCATAGGCCTTATGTGCTCACCCAAAACATAATTAATAAGGAACTAGGGATTAAATTAGGCTATTTGTACCATGGAATAACTTCAATAAGGGGTCTTATGTAGTTAGATAAGAGCTTTAGGTAGATCCATGGGCACAATCCTTTCATGGACTAAGCCTAGTTTCATATAAGTGAGTGAAGGGATAAAATTTTACTTTCAAACAAATTACTCATACTAAACTCATGATCCTAACAAGGATAGGAACACTCAGTGCAGAATATATACACAATATTTACATAAAATGAAGATGACATCATGAATTTTTTTAGTGACTCCATTAAAGATGCAAATCAATAGTATGCATGAGCATTACTTAACATAATTGAAATATGGCATTAAAACCATTACTCATGCATAGTAGAAACATAAAATACACATAAAGTAGACACATTATGTTAATTTAATAGCCTTTATAATTAGTTAGAGTTCATATCAAAATAAATATTTTATTCACACTTTTTAATAACCCATAGACTCATAGATGAGCTTGGGCACTTACAAGTGAAGCCTTAATGGACTCCATACTATTCCTATGCCAAAAGGCTACCAAAGTAATGTATATAGAACAAATTCAATTTTATAGGGCTTCACTATAATTCTCATCTCTTGATTCATCTATTTTGAGATCCTTAAATATCTTTTATGATTATGTTTTCTAGGGTTGAAGGTGCATGTCAAGTGTTGAGATGGATCTAGGTAATCATAACCATCGACTCTATATCCTTGAAAACTCTATGATGCAATCACCACATCTCACCAATATTAGAATATGCCCTAAAAATAATAGAGATAGTTAGCCTTCTACTATTTGGTGCAAAATGTGTTTCACCCTCCATCTAGTGCCAAAATGTCAAAGGCCTAACCACTTCACAAAATGATTCCTTCATGCCTAGGTGGATGTCGTGTTGGCACAAATCCTTTACTTAACATAATAAGAGGCCCAAAAAAGGTAAAGGAACTTGTAATTGTCTATCATATCATCATGGAACCACATGTATAATTCCCTCCTCTTATTCATAACATTTCTATAAGACTTAGGGAAAATTATATTTGACTTCCTCATTTCCCTCTTTATCCAACATGCCTAGTATTTATAATGGTAGGTATATATTTTAATTATCCTAACCAAAATGCCAAAATTAATTATAAAGCCAATTCTACATCTATAATATCCTAATAGGCCAATCAACACCATAGTTATATCCATAACACTTTGAATCCTAATTAAAACATCCTACTTATATTGAGATAAATATATAACATTCAAGCCAATAATAGTTCTCAGATGATGAAAATGCAAAATAAACTTTTGCAAATGAAAAATTGACCTCATAAAATTTAGTGGGGAGTGAAAAATATAAATTAAACTCACCCTAACCCCCAACCCTTATCCCCATCCCCACCTTCCACACCCCTCCCAAACTCCCCGCAACCCACCCCTAGATATGCTCATGGGAATCTCATTATACAACCATTACTTCACAATAAAGTCATTAAATGCCTATGAAATCAAACCCTATTCCCTATAATTACAAACATTGATAGAGGTTTTAGCACTTATATTATCACCTATAATAGATCCACCAATCTTGATTTAAACTTGAATACCTTTGGTAAAATTTATAAAGACTAGATTAAAGTCAATAGTTTTTATTATACCAATATACTTTCCAATAACTAATCATGTGATGAATTAGATTAGTAACATAAAATAAAATAAAACTCCATATCTATCCTTAAATAATTAATTTATGGCTCAAATATTTTTAATCCAATGATTTTCTTTAAATTAACTTGGTTCATTTTATCAATTGTAAACAAGTGGACAATAAGATTTGGAAAGCTTTAACTAATAAATCCAAACATAGTATTTATGAAGACAACCTCTTCTTCCTCTTTAAAAATGATGAAAATACAAAATTATAATATATAATTTCAAATATTTCTCCACAATCATTGGAAGAACCCCTATATCAAGATAAACATCAAGATTTACTTATAAGACAACTTAAGCCTTCCAATCCTAGGTTGGATCTCAAATGATTATGAGATCCAAAAATAATAATGTTACATATGATGGTGTCTTATAAACTTATGATTAATAGTGACCCATAAATTATATATTTATAACAATATTTGATGAAGTGAATTTATCCTCACCTACCAAGGAAAGTCCTTTCTATCATCCTCCTCTAAAAAATAACAATTGTGAAATTCATCAATATCTCTCCCTATTTGAGCTTAGGAAATGCCTTCCTAGTGCCTCACCTAGTTTTTTTTACACTTCTCATCCTATAACTCATTGGTATGATCCTTAAAATAAATTACGCTTCTGTGAAAACTAGGGTCATTCTCACAAGACTTGGAAAATGTTTAAGAATCTTGATTTTGAGTTCTTGCCTGATCTAAACTTTAATCATGAAGACATGATTATATAATAACACTAATCCTATGATAAGCTATCTAAGGATCATTAATCCAAATTCAATTTTAATTCACTTCACCAAGACAATGATCACCTTACCCTATACTATAATTCAGCTACATACCACATTTGAAATCAAAAACCTAAAACATGAAATCAAAGACTCTCAACTAGCCCATAATGTTGTTAAAACAATAAATAATCCTCATTATTATAATGATGAGGAAAACTTAGTCAATTTGAACAAAATCAAGTGTATAGTTTCCCACATTGATCCTTATCCCCTTCAAACTCATATTCCTTATGCTACTTATATAACAATTCAAGATAATCTTCCATATATTTTTCTGGCTATTGAATCTAATGGAATTATCACTTATATGATTTTAGATAGCCAAAATGTATCATGTAACATAGTATAATTTCCTTAATAATTATATCAGCTAGTTTAATATAATTTCTTTCTCTAAAAACATTTTTTATAATTGTATTAGGTAGATTGATATAGTCTTCTATTTTCATATTTGGTTGAACTACATTGGATAAGATGATGCAGTTTATTTCATTTATTGGTTTTGTTTCTATTATATTAACGACCCTTTTAACCCCATTTCTACCCCTAAATTTTATTTTAATCTATCATCTAGGCCGAGACAATCTATTTTTGACATTTATATGAAACCAAATGCATTAGCCAAACTGATATTGTTGGATTATCCTACCTAACCTTTATTGGTATTATAAATATAGAAATCTTTTATTCCCAATTAGATTTAATCTAGGTTAGTTTATTATTAAATTGATCCACTTTATAATTTAGTTCTACATTCACAATCTTGTCTATCTCACATCATACTTGACAAATGGGATCCTATAGAATAGCTTTATAAGTTCCCATTTCAAATCCTATTTATTGATATCATGAGGAATTTTAAAACCCATATAAAATGTATTATGAAACTTACTTTTGGACATGAAAATTCTTTGACCATCACCTATGGATGCATATCTCTCTTTAAATTTGCCTAGGTTTAAAGAAATAATTTTACATCAATGTGACTAAATGTCCATCCAAGTTGATAAACTACATATGCATCTCTCTCTTTAAAGTTTATAATCACATCTATGATATATAATGAAATCTTACTTCATCTGGATGATATTCCATTATTAATGATCATCCAAGTTCATGACGTCTGAGTTAAGTAAACATTGATAGATGAAGGATATGGTACTTTTGTCACCTCCTTATAATTCATTAAAAATTTAGGATACTTGGAATGTAACCTCAATTCTACTGAAAGCACATCCTAAGGATACAATTGAAGAAAAAATACCTCTATTAGGATGTGTTTGGATCCATATAATGATACAACATATCATGGTGAGATTTAAGGTTATGATTTCAACTTCCCTCTATCGTATTACATCTTTAGTACAAGTTTAGACTCATTATAACAAGTTCATGGCCTCTTCCACATGCCAATGTATCAAATTAATTTATAACCTTGGGTGATATTTACAAGATTCAAGGTGACACTAACCCTTGGTGTTTTTAACAATTCTAAGAAAGTGTCATTTTTAAAATTTCAACCCTCGATCCTTTGCTTAGATTTATATTCTATGAATATAAACTTTTAAATTATCATATCAACTTGAAATGAGGTTACAGAGGTCACCACAAACTTATTGTAAATATTCCACCTAACCTCCTAGATTCTAATGAGGATGAGCCCAATGCAATTAATATCTAAATATAAACATAAAATAATACCTCTAGTATCATATCTTAATTTACACCCCCATTTAAATGTTTTTCACTCAATAATTTGACTAATGATTATCCTACTTTGGTGGTCTTCCTAAGAATCCCAATTCCCATACATTTTATAGTGACATAGTGGTATAATACCTTAACATAGATTTTATTATGATGATTGATAAAATTTAGATGAAACATACCTATTTGGTTACACCTAAGCTAATGATGTGTAAATCATCCATTACCATTTATCATTATGACACTATTTTGATCAACTATTGATCAAAACACAGACTAGCTAAGTAAAATATCAATAAGAATAAACTCAAAAATTATAAAAGAAAACTTATCTATTGATTCTCATTAAATGAATAAAATATTACATAAGAATATTTAAATAAATCTCAACTTAGAATTGGATTTGACATACATACTTTAAAAATTTAAATAAATCAAAATAAACTTAAAGTTCATCAACATGTGTAGTTTTCAAAAAATCGCTATTTTTAGTAACTTTAGTCTTATAGAATTTTTTCAATTGTTATTTTTAGACATTATGCATGCAATATCAGATGGACATAAAAATATCCACATATATACTAAACACTAAAAATAACCTAATGTACTAATTTCAACTCAATTTCATGTCCGAGTACAAAAATATGTTATTTTTAAAAATGGAAAAAAACTCAAAAAACTATTTAAATGTATTTTCAAACCTTTAAATGGTCAGGTATGGCCTCTAATAAATTTATTAAAACCATCCCAAAATGGATATGACCAGTTATGGATTTAATAAATTTTTTGAGATAGTCATTTTGGTGTAAACTAGAGCTCAAACAAAGTTATAAATCAAAAGTTACAGCCTCCAAAAGTTCAGTCTCCAAATCATTCATATTATTCTAGTATTAACTTAATTCACATAATTTTATCTAGTTTTGATTCTAAATTTCATAACATTATTCCAAATTTGGTTGGAATTCATAAGTATGAGATGGATTGATTTATACCTTATACCTCACATATAGCGCTTATTGTTTATGAATCTCTTTGAATCATGCTTAATGATTTCTCTATGACTATACCTTATTAGTTATCAATATTTTATGATCCATGAAGTTAAATTACTCTAAATATTTTTTATATACTCATATGACCCACATAAATAATGTCTCCCAAATAAATATTAGTACCACTTTGTTCATTCCATAGAGTTTATGGTAACTCATAGTACCAATGTTGAGTGCACTAGAGATATATAAATCAAAATAAATTTATCGAGCTAATTATTTTATGCTTCAAGAGTGATTATTTTTTGGATGATATTAAATATAGACCACACAATTATTATCCATATATATTAGATTTAGCACGATGCCTGCCCACTCAAAAGGATAAACCATGTTTCAAGATTCACAAGATATCTAGTTATTTAATTCATTAATGTAGAGATTATAATATATTTTCAAAAAAATATAAGCCATGAGGCCTATATTTTAAAATGTATTGTATACAACCTCAACCTATTAATCCTAGGGAATATTTATATTTCCATGAGATTAGTACACATTCTTTGAATCACTATCAAGATATTTAGTAGTATCTTGATGTGATTTTTCTCTAAGAATATAATTATATTAGTCTAATAAACATGCCACCTCAAAATATTATACCTAATTATATCTCCAAACATGGGTAAGTGTATTTTATTTGTCACTAGTGTTTTATGCATCCTACATATAGGTGCAAATCTATCTAACAACATTTTAGAGACTTTATAAGGCCCTAACCTCGAAGTTTATATTATCACTCACATGGTTCATCTAATATGGAGAAATTTCCTCCCATACAAATATATCCATCCATTAGACCAAAATATTATGTGACATGGTATTTCATATTCCTTGTATTGATACTCATGTTTAATAGTCTTTGCAACACCCTCATTCTAGTGTACCCTCTTTTTCATTAAATCTCATTTGCTAGGAAGTCCTAGCACAACTCCCATAAATAGTAGAGTATACCATGATCCAAGTCACACATTAGTTGTAATATGATTGGACAAATTTGATTAATGATATATGTCATGATATTTGATGACACTTATAATTAAATAATCATTTAATTCATATTGTCACATAATTGGATATCATATTATCATTATTTATGGCATATTTTGTGTTTGTTGTACATATCACTCTTATATCATGATATTTTAAATTTCATAATTTTAATTTTTATAATTTATGCTTAATTTTTATCATTTACAATCACTTTATAGTCAACCTTTGTTTCCCTTTTGGATCTTAGACATCACCTTCATGTTTATTTTTTAGTATGTTTAGCTTATTCATCTTTTGGGATGATTTTATTAAAAATTAGTTATTTTATGGTTTTTAGGTATCGCCTTCAATTTTATTTTATCACATTTTTACCATTTTCTAGATTGCCTTAGTTTTTAATGACCTTTGGCCTCTCTTTGCATCCCCCCTCTTTTAGGATGATTTCTCCTAGCACTCCTTATGTAGGTTACTATGGATTCTATAGTACATGATTAACATAATTTCATATAATTTACCTATTTTGGGTTCCATTTCAATTATTTTACCTACATTTCCATGTAATTTCAAATCCCTCTTTTATCATAGTCACTTTTGAAGAAAAGTTTTCACTTCTTATGAAAAATTACTAGCATATTAATCATTGTAACACCCATTTTCACATAGATGGATATTCCATGATCCCAGTATTTAAATTTCATTTCAAATTACACACACTTATTATGGTTTTAATATTACACTCTTTCATGTAGTATAATTCTATGAGTCTTCTAGAAACCATGGTATTTAGGTTCTTCTCTCTAGCTACTAGGTGCAAGCTCTCATGTTAGTTATCTATATCACCCATGTTTGGTATTTAAATTTTTTTAATAAGGATTAAAATATGAAAATTTAAAATATTTAAAATCCAAATCATAATAAAATTCAATTTTAAAAGGAAACTCAAATCTTAAAAGTTAGATCACACAAAAATATATGATCTTTTTGGCACATCTTCTATTCTATTCAAATCTAAAACTCCATAATTGGCCTCATGATAAATACAAAGTACACCTTGGTGTGGTAATATATTAAAATAGGCTGGTAGGTCTCATGTCATCATTATATCTTATTACATTTTAGTTCCACCTACTTTCTTACATAATTACCCAACTTCCATAGTAAATTGATGACATGAGTAGGGTACACATTATTTAAAGGTAGGATCATTTTAATTTTCATGAATATATAATTCAATGGATGATACATATACTTTACTTATTATCCAAAAATTTCACTTTTTGGTGGGGTTCTCTAGGTCCATGATGTCAAAAGCTCTTATCCTTGCCCACGTGTTTAGAGTGTCTTATCTCTGCTAAGGATTTATAAATCACATTTATGTCACATTGTATCCTTTCAATCACATAATATATTCCATGGTGTCCCTTTGATTATATATCTTTTATATGAACACATATGTATTCTTTACATACCATTTTCTATGTATTTATTTTAGGTTTGACTTTTAACTTCCCTTTATAATTCCACTTGGATTTTTCATGAGTTACATTGTAATACCTAGTGGAATAAAATTATTCCTTCTTCAAAATTTATACCACCATTCATATACACACCATATTTGTAATCATAGTCATTTATTTATATGGTTATGTGTTTCTACATTTTTCTTTCTCATAGGCACCAATTATGAGTTTTAACTCATTGATATCCCGTGATTTTTTTTACCCATGTTCTTGTTTGATTTAGGTTGACTTTAATTATATTACATAGGATGTGCCTTAAAATTATTTTTATATTTATTTATGTTAAATCCATATTAAATTTACTTATCTTACATTAAATGGAATCGTTTAGACATTTTCACATATCTTTTTTTTATTATATTTTGAATTTTCTTACAGTGGATATTTGATTTTTTACATTTATTATTTTCATCTTATTATTCCATTTTTATGAAATTTTGAAGTGATTTTTAATTTTTATTTACAATTTATTACATATCATATGTCTTTATTAAATATTTCAATTTTCTTAGAATTTTTTACATTATAATAATAATTCATTATAATGATCAAGGTCAATATTAATATGGAAACATATGTAATTTTGAAATATAGTAGTAAGTAGGAAAAGGGAGATGGTGATGGTGATGGCCAAGAGTGGGAAAATCATAGCATTCATGTCTAAACACCTAACTATTCTAGATCAAAAAGGACCCATTTGAAGAGAATAAATAAACAAGAATATTTTTAAATAATAATTGGGGGGCATGTGGGAAGAAATATTATAGGAGATAATTTTAATTCAGTGTAGCCTCATCCCAAATAAACCCTTAATTTATATCCATTGAAATTTTAATATAGTTTGCATCTTCAAATTCCATATTTGATTATGAATTATTATTTTTTTAGGTTGAAAAATGTTCTAATAGGGAATTTATTAGGCTTAAATAAAAACATAGAGGTTTTCACAAATGGGTCAAGTAAAAATGGAAACCTAAAGGTCATGTGGACATATCTACCATAAATAAGAGATTTTTATTGATTCATTTATACAATGTATAAGATTGTGCTAGAATATTAGTTGGTGCACCTTAGTTTTTTATAAGAATGAGGCTTTGTCTAAATAAATAGAGACCAAATTTGTACCTAATAAAGAAAACATTAAATTCATAAAAATATGGGTTTTTCTTATTGGGTTTCACATTAAATATTTGGAGGAGGATATTGTGATTAGGATTGATAAATAATTTGGACAATTTATATCCTTTGATGACTCCACTAAACAAGGAAGAGACTCACCCATGAAATATTCTACACCAATTAATTTATGGATAATACCCTCCTTAAATCCATTAAGATTTATTCAAAAAAATTAGATTTAGTTTGAAATATTGAATACAATAACTCATTATTTTATGGCACGTGTAATAAACTTGGTCACTCCACCAGACTTTGCCCTAGAAGGATGGATGAGCTGAAATAGAGAAATAGGGAATAAAATGAGGTAAAAAAGACAAAATGTTTGTAAAGGATGGATAAAAAAGGATACACTATAAAATAAATACTTTGATAGGATCAATAAAGAATACCAAGAAATAAAGATCCTATAAAAGGTCAAAGATAATGACTAGGCTTGGAATGAACCTCACAAGGAAAATGAGTTCCAAGAAGATTTCAAAGATAATGAAAAACATAATAAATAATATCATAAGAAAATACATCCCAATAAGATTCATTTAAATAAAAGGAACCTCAAAGTATGTAAAATTATAAAGAGCCAATGGAAGATTCAATTTGAGATCTCTTGGGAAAGTCTTTAGAAGAAGGAAAGATAGGAAGAAAACTAGTCTTGGAAGAACTAGAAGAAGGATAATTGGACCCTAAAGGTAAGTCAACTATTTATCTAATTTAATCCTCTTTGATTTTTAGATTCTTTATATTATGGTAATCCTCTTGATAGTGAGGATAAAATAAATACTTTTTGAAAGTCTGTATCCATGACACAGATGAAGTCATCCATTCTTATTTGAAGTTAAAATATTTGTTTAGAACTCCTACCAAAAAAATAATGAATTTATATAACCCTTATATATCAGATTAACCATACAAACTAAAAAATGGAATGATATTAGATCCAATATTAATAATGTCAATCCTAATAATCTAATCATGTGGATAGAGAAAGGGACACAACCTAAGAGATTGAAAATATAATTCAAAAAAACCTTGATCAGAGTGGAATCAAAGGGTCATATAAATTTAGAAAATGATTATCCTATATTGGAATATAAAGGAGATTAATAATCCTAAAAAATAGAGGTTTCTTAAATACCTAAGTAATAACTATAAATCTAATCTTATATCTATTCAAGAAACTAAGATGTTTGATCAATTATTTTTTAATCTAGTTGTAAGATTTGAAAGAAGGGATTTATTCTTTGATTTAACTATTTTAGTGCTTCTAGATGTATTGATACTTTTTGGATCCTAAGTTTACTAAAGGTGATATTTTTTATAAAAAATAATCATCATTTTTCCATTATTTTTACTAACATAAGTGAAAATATGATGTGGATCATATCCAACATATATGCTCTTAAATATCACATGGGTATAAGTAAATTATGGTAGGAACTTATTTATTGTAGGAAATCCTGCTCTAACTTAAGATGGATTTTTTCTCATGATTTTAACACCTCCTATCTTCCCTAGAAAAAAAGGATGGAATCTAGATTTTACTAATAGCATGGATGAATTAGCTTTATTTATTAATGCTAATGGGATTATTTATGTGGTTTGGAGAGGGGTTAGCTACACTTGGTCAAACAAAATAATGGGTGATAATATTATTCAACTCAAGTTGGATAGAATGTTGAAATTAAATGAATGGATCTTAAACAAAGATTTTTTATTATCTTTTCTTCCCAAAATAGGATATGTTCACAATCCTATCATCCTTAATATTTATCCCTTATTTAAATAGCCTAAACTCCTTTGAGATTAAAAATATGTGGTTGTAACATCCTGATTTGAAAGATAGAGTCAAGGATTGGTGGAAGATTTATACTAATGGTTTTGATATGTTTACAATTATTAGGAAATTTAAAATGTGAAGTTAAACATAAAAAAGTGGAATAAAGACACTTTAAAAAATATTTTCAAAAATAAATCTAGAATCAAGGAAGAAATTTTAGTAGTTGAAATTCATATCAAATTAATGTTATGAGTCAATATCTATCCACTAAATAAAATGCTCTCATAACTTATTATCACTCTATTTCTACCATAGAATAATATTTTTGGAGGCATAATTTGAGGATTTTATGGATAAGAGAGGTGGATCACAATACAAAATTTTTAATTCTATCCACCATTAGGCATAGAGGCTATAACAAAAAAATGATTTTTAAAAGAGGATGGTAACATTAGTGGAGACATAGCATTTATTAAAAAATAGAATATTCTGTTTTTGAAAAAATATTATAAGGATTTATAATTTTCAATCCACAAGTGGAAGACAAAATTTTAAATTATTTTCCATGCATTCTTAGGCAAGATGACAACAATAGTTTATTAAGGAAGGTTTTCATGGAAGAAACTAAATATGTTATATTTTAATTTGAAGGTGATAAACCTCTAGTTCCTAATATACTTATATATTTTTTCCATCACTCTTGGGAAATTATACAACTCAATGTCATAGTTTTTGTGGATGAATTATTATCTACCGATATATTTAACAGAGAGATTAAACATTCCTTCATTGATCTCATCCCTAAAACACTAGGGGATATTTATTTCAAATACTTTAGGAAAATAAGTCTTTGTAACACTTTGTATAAAAATTTTACCAAAATTTTGATCTTAGAACTTAACCTCTATTTCACTCAAGTATTTATCAACAAAAATGTGAATTCATGTGGGGAAGGTAGATACAATATGGCATCACCACTGTTAATGAAACTCTCCACTCCATGTATAAAATGAAAAAGGTAGGCATGATTCTCAACCTAAACATAAAAAAATAGTTTGACAGAGTCTCCTAGTCCTTTGTTAAGTATTTTTAGAGATTTGGCTTCATCAACAAGTTCAACAATTTAATTTATATTCTCATATCTTATCCTAGGTTTTATATTTTCATTAATTGCAACCCATAGGTTCTTTTCAAGTGAAAGAGTCTTAAGATAGGGTGATCATATTTTCCACATTATATTTATTATTATGTATAAATACTTGAGTAAAATATTATATTATTACATTAATATGGGGATAATCAAATGGATTAAACTAAATATCTCTTCAGATACTATTTCCCATTTAAAATTTGTTATAAATACTATCATATTGGCAAAATACTATGTTAAATAAGTGAAGGAAATAAATTTTATTTTGAAGGATTATGAATAGGCCTTGGGTCCAAAAATCAATATTGAAAATAGATCCTTGTTTTTCATCAATACATAAGTGTTTAAGAAAACCAAAATCTTGTGGATCGTTGGGTGTCAAATTAAATAGCTCCATTAAATTAATCTTGGGATGCCTCTTTTTTTTGCGAAAATTCTTTTGGAAACTTGGAACTCCTTATTGGATAGATTCAAATTCAAAAATTATGTCTAGAAAGTAAATTCACTTAGTCAATAAAGTAAACTCCTCTTATTAAAAATAACTCTAAAAAATATTCATATATATCCTATGTCTCTTTTAAAATTTCATACAAAAATTGTGATCAAGCTAAAAAAATTAAAATTAAAATAAGATTTTTATGGATAGGTACTAAATAAAAATAAAAATTTTATCTTGTTATTTAGGATAAAGTTTGTATCCTAAAATATATGGGGGGATATACAATCATAAAATAAGTAACATGAATAAATCTTTAATATCCAAATTTGGTTGGAGACTCATAAAATAAAGGATTCAACGTACTAAAATTATATGAGACATTTATCTTGACACATAGAACATTGTCATATTATTTTTAGTGGATTATGTCCTTAAGGTATCCAATTTATATAATTTTTTATTAAAAATAAAAAATATATATTACAAAAAGGATCTAGGTGGAAGATTGGTATTGGTGTCAATTTGTGGTCCGCAACAGAACATATATTAGATTAATTGTTCTGATGAAGACAAAGGGAGATAAAAACATATAGGATGAATTTACCCTTATTTTTATGATTCATTTGGTTGAATATAAGGGCCAAGAAATTTCCAATCATTTATCTAGGTTAGTAATGGAAATTAACCACCAAAATTTAAATCTAATTCATATTTCTTGATAATTATTTATGATGTTTTCTTAAATCCTTTTACCTCCTCATTCACATGGGTATTAGACTATAGTAAAATGGGTAGAATATTCATCATGAAAAAAATATATATGGGAATATTATTTAAGGAAATTAAGTGGTTTATTGATTGATATAATATTATTAATGTTAAAAATCAAAAGCATGCATGATCATAATTATACCATTGTGTACTAGGTCTAGCTATAGTAGAAACCAAAACAACTCAAAGAACATGATTATAAGGAATTAAGTGGATATATTAATATGAAACTATATTAAATAAAATAATATTAAAGTCTTATAGATATAATAAACAATGGCTTTCAAGTTAAATAAAATGGAAATTCATAACTAATTAAACTAGGTGTTGCACAAGATAACATCATATTCATTAGTAAAAAATAATTACAATATTTTATTGACATTAATAAATACTATTGAATTAATAATATCATTACTAAGTAATAACATTAATTTTATACCATAATCGTATCTATTTCAATTTTTATTACAAAAGCATTTGAGCGTGTCTTCCACATAGACAATCACAGGCCAAAATAAGACAATAAAAAGAGATTACTAAGATTATCATGATTTTTGTAAAAAATTTTGGTGCATAATATCTTCCACTAAAAATAAGAGTGTAAAATACCTTATATATAAAATAAAATGGGATTTGTCTTCAAGTAGTGCAAGGCTCCCATATCTCATCATGATTGCCACTCTAGGTTGTTGCAATTATAATCCATTAGAATATTCGCTCTATCCTCAAATGAAATCCAAATTTTACTTTGTATTATCTCCATGGTTCTGACACATATCCAATTTAAATTATCTCCTAACTTCACCCTTTTGGTCCAATTATTTTGGATTATTGTTTTTTTTTGCCATCATAGGATAATATTTAAGCCCAAAAGTCACCAACTTACTCCACATGTCCTCCCTAACCAATCAGAACTTCCTATAATCCAACATATTTTTTCATTATACTATTATCCTTAATTTTATCCATTTTCATAATTTCATAGGCCATAAAATTTAGGCCTACACCGTACAAATGTTATCAAGTTCCATGTATCTTTTACTCACTCTTACATGATGACCTAATTAGATGATGTATTAATAAATTCCACTTGTATCTCATATAAAATATCTTGGGTATATTCATTAGCCACATTATCTTCCCCTCTAGTTCCCAATTCCACTTGTCTACTGTGTTGGCCCTAGGCTCATTTTCTCTAGTTCTGTTAGCTCTAGGCTCATGAAATGGTGCCATGTGCTACAATCTCACTGAAATGAAGGCTTAGGAATATATATACCACCCTAATATTATAGGCTAGTAATATGATGCCATGTGAAAAAATCCTTATAACCTAGAGTCCTAAAAGGTATTCGAGAAACATTTGGCTTTTAGGTTACTAGGTCACTAATATGATGCCATATGGCATCATCTCAGTAACCTAGAGACCCAAAATCATTAGATTATATCTTGAATTCTAAATACTTGGGTCATCAAGATGATTCTATGTGTCATCATCTCAATGACTTAGAAGCCTAGAGCCATTATATTCTTACTAACTCTTGTACCCCCAAGTTCATGCCACATGGTATTAACCTAGTGATTCAAAGGTTTGAGGATTTTCCAAAATAATGGATAAGTATTTTTTGAATTACCCTAGGCATATGAGTTAATTTTATTGTTCCATGTGGCATGATATCATTCATTCAAAGGGATTAGGTAGAAAAAACCTAAAAAATATTAAGCAAACACCATAAAAAATTTAACATTGTTAGTTCATAAAAATGAGAAAATTGACTAAGTATAAAATGAAAGAATGAATATTATTATTAATGGACATCAAAATTATAGAAAAGTATTGACCATGCCTCATTAAAAATCACTCAAATATTCCTATTTTAAAATCCTAGAATCAATGAAATAAAAAATTTGAAGGGCCACATTAGACATATAACTTAAATATATTAAAAATGCCAAAATCTCAAGAACTCACATTTTACACTCAGGAAATTTACAAGAGATCTCATAATATTAAAAATTGGTTGAGTTATAAAGTAAGACATTAAAAAATCTTATTCATTTTTTAGTGTAATGAAACAATCATGAATTAGACTATTAAAGCAAGTTCTTGGGAAAGCTCTAAAAGTTACACCAATTACATAAGTCTTAGTCAAATTTTACCCAAAAAAGGATTTTCAAGATAATTTAAAATGCACTATCTAAAATGGTTAAAATTTGTAGGTTTAAGAAAATTCAAATATTCACATCAAAGACCAATCAATTGATTAAGAGTATAATAAGGAAGTAGTCATGTTAAACTAAAAGGTTCCCCACTTGAAATTTGATAATATAGTCTGTTAGACCCAAAAAACTGGTGACCTATATGATGAGAATTTTGTATAGGAATTTGAAACCCAAAATATTTGGTTAAAGCACTCCAAAATTTAGAATACAAATATTAACATTTAAACATAAGTATAGACTACAAACAATTCTCTTCAAATAAAATTAGAAAGATGAAAGTACTAAATTATAATTCAAAATGTGACATACAAAGTTTCAATTATATTAAATGACATAAATAAGTAAAAGTGATAAATTCCTTTATAGTTATAGAATTCACATTAAATAATCTATACCTACTTAGACAACCAAAACTTCTATGTGTCTATAGCCCAAAAAAATACACCTCTAATCCCACTAAAGGCCTTGCTCCATTACCAACCAAGATAAAAATCTTGCAATGGAAATTGCCCAAATCACCCTTTCGAGGAAGAATTTATATTTTTGAATTTTTTTATGAAAATATTTATATGTTAACTCCATTAAAGGTTAGGAAACAATCCATGGATAAAATGATAGACTCATAAAATTCATATTAACAAGATAGATTCAAACCAAAGAAATGTTTATTAATTATTTAATATATTCAATTGAGTGAAATTGATGGCTTTAGATAAGAAAATAAACATTTCTAAAATCAACATGTTATTTTTAGAATCACAAGCTTCCAAAATTTAGAATATGCATTAAAAAATTAAAGCAAGTTATGTCATTATTCAAATGTGACTTATCATTTTCTAAATTTTAAGTCTTAAATAAATTACATTATTCCATCAACCATTTGAGGTCATTTATCCCACTAACATAAGGGAAGGAAATTCACAAGGGCCAACTCTCCACTTAATTATTTTAATTTTAGAATAGGGCTCATTGTTTCAAAGGGATGTCTAGGATAAAGAAGATACATAGTATTAAATTAAAACCTAGTAAAATTATATAAAATAAAACCTATTATAAAACAATCATGTATATAATTCATAAGTAGAGAAAGTTAACTAAGAAATTAAATGCCAAAAGTAAGAAACTATGTTAACTAGTCTTAAAATGGCATGTCCAACACAATTGGGAGGGTGGGTATGGAAACCCAGTGCAACATTATTTCCACTTTCTATTAATAACAAGGTTATAATTAGCATCCTTAGGAAGGCAATGACATATTTAAATTCATTTAAAATCTCTTTGACTTTCCATCCTATAAAACCAATGTCATTATAAAGCATGCATTCAAAATAACTACGTGTCTCAATTCCAAAATTAGAATGAACATAGGTTTGGAATGAGTTCACCTCAAATTATAGACAAGTAAAATCAAGATATACATGACATAACTCATCAAATTTTTAATCAAATAAACCCATGATTGGACAAATGTATGAGTCATTTTATTGAAAAATATAACCACTGGTTAAGTCAAAATTCTCAAGGAAGGGAAACACTCTTGTAAATATTTAAACATCAAGACATATATTTTTTTGGGGACTACTAAGGTGTATAAGTTCACCATTGGTACTTGAATCCATAAGAAGGAATGCATTAGACAAGTAATCCTAAAACATATCACTTAGTAGGGAAGTGTAAATAGACATATAATGAGATAAATCCTCAATGTCATCTTCAAAATATGCCATCTGAGAATCACCATCATAATTATCCATGTATTCAAGATTCAAACTTAGAATTCTTAAATATATTAAAGGTGTCTTGATATTTTTTTAGCTAGTGTACTTAGTGATCAGATGTTGCATTCTTGAATCTAGGTAAACCTAAACTTAAATGATATCATCATCCTCATTTGCATTATAATCTTATTTTTCAATTGAATCTAGATTTAATATCTCTTCCACATTTGAAATGTACTTTTCCTCTATGATCATATCATAGTCTATAAGATTATAAGGTTTTGAATTAACCCTTTCCAATACCCCATACTCAAGATATAGACTTTCTTGAGGAATATCATGACTTGGATCTTCCCTACCAATATTCAAGTCAATTGAAGAAATAAACTCAATTTTTTATTAGCCAAAATTACACAAAGTGTTGCGGATAAATCAATCTAGTAACCACATAAATCATCTATGTCCTTCCACAACTCTTTATTTTATTCATTTCTATCATCAAAAATATCTACATACATAAATTTAGGATAATCATTTCCCTTTATTTTAAAACCAAAATCAACATAATCATAAATAAGAGTTTTACCTTGTCCTCAATTTTGAGAACTATCCTTAAAATTAAAAGAAATTACCTCACATTCATGAAAATCATATGTAAGGTATACATTTACTTGAGGTTCAATGACTATGCTATTCAAGATAAGAGGATTTGGGGAAACTACTTCTTGAAAGGTTGGATTATCAGGGGTAAGAAACTGTTCTACTTTGTCCTCTACATATAACACTTGTAGCACACTAAATTCTTCTTATTTGAGAAGGTTTCATCTCTCCTTGTTATTTGAATTATATTTTATATTACAATTTCAATATTTCCTCTTTAATGTCTAAAATGAATTTCTCCACTTCAGTCATGTCACCAAGATCATGATTATGTGGATCATACATAATGGCCTCATTGTCATAATGTCAGGGTCTTAGTTCTTCTAATTATCAAGAAAGACACTATGGAGAAATGGATAGTCTTATACTAGGCTTCTAAATTCAATAAGGAATTAATTTTTTAGACTCTTATAGATGGTAATAAAATTTAGTGTTAATTTCAAATACCAATCATGTGCTTCTCTTTTAAAAGTGAAAGGAAACATTCTATAGGATACATCTTTAATTTACACTTTTAACATGTTCAATGCCATTATATAGCCAATAATGTGGTCCTCTATAGTTATTTAATGGTCACTCTAAAACTTTGGGAGGAAAATATAGGGATCCTTAGGTAGGTAGTGTTGAATACCTAGGATGTTGATGGTTGATTAACCAGTCTAAGACATGGTGATGCCATATAATTCAAGGGATTATGGATAGGATAAACAATAGAATGATATGTATAATAAACCTATCTCTAATTATTCTACTCCTCATATGTTTCAAAAAGTAAAAAATGAGGGGTAAAAACTTAAATTTAAACCTCATGATCCTTGTAGTGGTGTCTAGGTTGATTTGAAATAGATAAAAATTAAAATATTACTAATAAATAGGAATGATAATCAATATAAAATTAATGAAAATACTATGACCCTCCTAGCACCAACTTTTATTGGCCTCAATTTGTGACCAATAATAGAAAAAACTATTAGATTAATTATTCTGATTATGAAAAATTGGAGATGACAACACATGGGATGAATGTACCCACAGTTTTATGATTCAAGTGGTTGAATCCAAGGTCTAATAAATTTTCAATCATTTAGTTGGGTGAGTAATGGCATTTAACCAATGGCAATTTAATCTACTTTGTATTATAATAATAATAATAATTATTATTATTATTATTATTATTATTATTATTATTATTATTATTATTATTATTTGCTTAAATCCTTTTACCTCCTCTTTGACATGGGTATCACACTATAGTAGAATGGGAAGGATATTCATAAAATGAAGATAAAGAGAGGAAAATATTAGGGAAGGAAATTAAATGGTTCCTTGATTGAAACAAGATTATTAACATTGAAAATCAAAATAATGGTTGATCATAATTATACCATTGTGTACTAGGTCTAGTTGTATCTTAAATCGAAGTAACTCAATGGGAAAGATTATAAGGAATTAGTTGAATATATTATTTTTAAATTATATTAAATGAAATTATATTAAATACCTATAACTACTATAAATAATGGCTTACCATAACTTTAAGTTAAACATATTGGAAATTCATAACTAATTAGACTATTTGTTTCACAATCTAACTGCATATTCATTAGTAAAAAAACATTACAATATTTTTTAAAAATTAATAAATTTTATTCAATCAAAAAATGAAAAGAATTAATAAGGATTTACATGAATTTTATACCATAGTTTTATCTATTTAAATGTTTATTATAAAAGAGTTTGTGTGTGACCTATGGCAAACAATCACAGACCAAAAAAAGATAAGAAAAAGAGAGGACTAAGCCTATCACAATTTATATATAGTTTTGGTGTATAATATCTTCCACTTAAAATAAGAGTTTAGACTAAGCTATCTAGAAAAGAGAATTGGACTTATCTTCAAGTATCAAAAGGATCCCATCTCCCATCATGATTACCACTCCAACTATTATAACTATAATCTATTATAATATTCCCTCTATCCTCAAAGTAAATACAAATTATACTTCATCTTCTCCCCATGGTTATGACACCTATCCAACTAAAATTATATATTCACTTATACCTTTTGGGCTAAGTATTTTGGATGATTCTTCTATTCGGCCCTCTTGGGAAAATATTCAAGTTCAGAAGTCACCAAATCACTCCACATGACCTTCTTGACTAGTCAAAATATCCTAGAAGATAACCTAATTATCCATTCTATTTTTTTCCTTAATTTTAACCATTCTAAATTTTTTATGGTATGTTAAATTTAGGCATGCGTCTTGTATAGATTATCAAGCTCCATGTGTTCTCCATTCACTCTTCTATGACAATTCAACCAGATGATGTGTCCATCAGGTCTATTTGTCATTCACCCTCAATCACTTGGGTGTATTCCTTAGCCACATTATCTTCCCTTTAGGTTCATATGTCCACTTGTCTACTTTGTTGGCCCTAAGCTCATTTCCCCTACTCTATTGGCTCTGATCTCATAATATGGCACCACATGGTGTAATCCCACTAACCCAAATGCTTAAGACTATATGTGTGAACCTAGGACTATAGGTTAATGGGGTTAAACCATGAGTTAAAATATTGATAACCTAGAGTCCCAAAGGGTATGTGGGAAAAATTTGGCTTTTAGGTCAATAGGTCATTGAGATGATGCCACATGGCATCATCTTGACAACCTCAAGGCCCATAACCATTATCTTTTGTATTATATTTTAGGTTCATAGGCTATTGGTATGATTCCATGTGGCATCATATTGATGAAATATAAGATTTAATCCATTATCTTATGACTACCTCATGGGTCCCCAAGTTGATGCCATGTGGCATCAACCTGTTGACCTAGAGGTTTAAGGTTTTTCCAACCAAATGACAAGTATTTTTTGAAGTAACTTGGGTACCCAAGTGAATGAGATCATTTCATATTACATTATCTCAGTGATCTAGAGGGCTCATGGATGAAAAAGCTATTATAAAAATACTAACACAAACATCATCAAAATATTAACATTATTAATTCAATGAAATAAGAAAATTAACTAAGTATAAAATGAAAGCACAAATTTTATGAGTGAAGGAAATAATAATAATAATAATAATAATAATAATAATAATAATAATAATAATAATAATAATAATAATAATAATAATAATAATAATAATAATAATAATAATAATAGAAAATGTTTTACCATGACTAATTATAAATGACTTGAATATTCCCATTTTAAAATCCTAGAATTAGTAAAATAAAATGTTTTAAGGGCCACATCAAACCTGTAACTTAAATACCTTTAAAAATCCCAAAGATCAAGAACTTAGATTTTACACTCAATAAATTTACAAGAGAGATCAAAATATCAAAAAAAATATCATTTCTAAAATAATATGTTATATAAGATTACTTTTTTGTAATGTAATGAAAAAAACATGAGTTGAACTACTAAGGCAAGATTTTGGGAAAGCTCTAAAATATACACCAATTGCATGTCTTAGACATATTTTACCCAAAAGAGTATTTTCAAAGGTACTTTAAAATAAATGATCTAAAATGGTTAAACTATAAATATTTATTCAAGTTAAAATATTCACATCAAATACCAAGCAACTAATCAAGAGCAAAAGGAAGTAATCATGCTTAACCAAGAGGGTACCCATTTGAAATATGAGAATGGGGTATGTTGGGCCCAATAATTGTCACATGGGATACTAACCTATTTTTTAAGATGCATAAATATTGAATACCCCATTACTTCTACATTTCCTTAAGATAAAATTTATGATCTCATGAAAATAAAGTTTAGAGAGAAAGTAGCAGACTATATTTAAGTTATTAAATTTGAAAAAGTTTGGAAAAACATTACCCTTAACAACCCTGACCAAGAGGTGAATAAAATTCTAACAAATATTAAATTCATCCTCAAAAGATACCATATTATAAAATATATCATGGAAGATGAAATTATGTTGGGTAACTCTGGGTTTAGTTATTACAATGTTAGATAAGGTTATTTGACAACATTGGAGGTGATCCTAGATGTTTTATAATGGATATAATTATGGGAAAAAATTGATTCCTAAGATAAATTTATTTTTATACTTTACTATGAAAAATAAATCTTAACCATATGCAATATTATAAAAAGAGGTCTTACAATCCCTAATAGATGCATACTTTGTGAGAAGGATGAAGATATTGTATCTAATTTACTTCTTATTTTTTCATTTTCTTATAGGGTCCTAAGGATTGTTATTTCTAAATTTTGAGTAATCTAATTTCAACCCTTTACAATGCTTGAAATATTTTAGTTATGGACCTATACTTTTTATAGTGATTATCTAAAATATACTTTTTATAGTGATTATCTAAAATAAATTTGGTCTTACCTCATGTTTTTGGGGGCCTTTAGAAGGAAATAAAATAAATAATATTTAATGATAGGGGAAATCACACCATGATAGTGGCAACTATAATTATCTATTTTATAATGACAAACTAAGAATGTTGCACCTTTAAAAATTCAAACCAGATAAAGGAAGGAAAAATAAAAATAGTTCCAAATTGGGATTTATTAGACAATGATAGGATATTTCTCTACCCCAAAAAATAATCTATAAAAATGATTAAATGGAGATCTTATTCCCTAGGATGGGTCAAGTTAAACTTCAACTGAGCCTCTAAGGGGAACCATAGGAAATTTGGTGGAGGTGGAATCATCAGAGATAATAGGGGTATTATGGTTAATTTAAATGTTGATATTTTGGGTAATCAAACTAACCATTTTTCATATGCTAAAACAACCTTTGGGGGAATATGGTTGGCACAATATATGTGTTTCAAGCATCTAGTTATTGAAGGAGACTCTTTGAACATCATAAATTATCTATTATGTGTTAGACCATCAGTAATATTATTTATAATGCACTTTAAATAATTCAATACTTTTAAAGAGTCTCCATAAAATAATTACAAATAAGGGGAAAATATTGCATATTGGTTTGCAAAAATTGATGTTAGTTCCCTAAAATTTATGAACTGGTATAGGGATTCAGACCTTTTATCTAACATAAGTGTTCAAATATATTATAATTATAAATTTTATAATGGTTAATAGACATTGTGGGTTTAATTTTATTTGTAATTTTCCCAATTATAGGACTGATTGGTTGATGGTTGACAATATTTTATTCAAATCTATGATTTTTAGGCTGGTCATCATGATTTTTCTTTTAGTTATGATTTTCATCCTTAATTACTCATTTATTGGATTTAATCATGGAAAGTTTTTTAATATCTCTTACACTCATGTCATACTAAATGGATATCACCTTAATTATTCTAACTTGAGGTGGGATTTTATTTGTAGCACTTTCATGATTAACAACAAGCATTTTGGTCTTGATGATCCTATGTAGAATGATAACTATTTAGACCCTAGGATAAATAAGTTCTACATTCATCATATTTTAAAGGTTTATAAAGCCAATTTTATTTAATCTTATCTTTGTAGTAAGAATTATAAGGCTACTACTAGGAGAAATAGATATAGAGTGTATCTTATTAACATATAATCTGTGAAAAAAAATACACCATTTAGAATATTCTAAAAAAATGAGGTCTTAAAAATTTTATATAAAAAATCAAAGTATATGATCCCTACATCTCTATCAAATTTTCAAAAGGCTAGAATGTTAGGAAGGCATCCATGAGAGGAATATCCTTTGATGTCTCTGAAGAAATAATTTTCCTCATTACAAGTATGAATATGGATGGCCTAATTTTTTTAAAAATCAATTACATTAAGAAATAATACCAATATACTTTTTTTCCAAAATAAATATATATGTTTATTTATTTTGAAGGTGTTTTTATAATAAACTTTATTCCCACCCCCTAGTATGGTGTCATTCATCAAGTAATGAGGTACATCATTATTGAAGGCATGTATAAGGTAAAATTTTATTACCATTTCACATTTTTAAATCACTTTCATCACAATATCCTTAAAATCTTCCCTTTTTTACTTCATCTTATATCTAGATAAATTCCCTTATTGGAGTTTAATTGTGCAAATTTTACCTCCCTCTTCACTAGGGGATGACTTATATCGACATGTTAAAGCTTAATCCTTTGGCCCTTCACCTCAAATAAAGTTGGTCTAGTATATGAAATGGGGAAGCTCTTATAAACCATCCCCACACCCCTAAATAAAAAATTGCATCTAAACCCTTTATCCACCACAAATCCATTACCACCAGGGTGCCTCCTTTGGACTCTGTATAGATTAAAAGTGAAAATCAAAGGCAGTAAATTACTCCTTAAGTTATGACTCTATGGAAACTTTAAGATATTAAAAATATCTAGATAATAAAGGTGATATAAAAAAAATTAAAAATAAGGATAATTCTTCCAAAATCGATAAATAGATAAGTGGATAGAATGACATGTCTCTCAAGTAATATAAAGGTGTCAATTCTATGGTAGACTTGGAAAGGTTAAAAACATGTAGATGATGATATAAAGGATAATTCACATTAAAAACTTGATTATATGATTAAGGATGTGAAATTACTTAAAAAATTGATGAATTGGTTTTATAATTGTAATGAAAATATAAAAAAATCTATTAAGGATATCTAGAAGTAGCTGAAAAACAAGACTAGCCATGGTAAGAGCTTCTTAGAGGATTTTGACTAGTCTAAAGATCAGAGTATTACTCATCATATGTATTAGTTTGAATTAATTAAAAATAGATAAAGATAAAATAAATTAGGATCTCCTTCATCTTATACATATTAGTAAGGAATATATTAATTATTATTTTTCAAAACAACAAACTTATAAAAGAATATCTTGTAAAAAAGGAGGAAAGAACTAATCTAAGATCTTATAAAAGGCTTAAAATTCATGAAAATGCTTAAAAATTAGTGGTCGAGTCTTCTAGATTTGTGAATTAATAAAAACACATTACCAACATGGAAGATAGCTAGAAGGTGATCTTGGCCACCATATAAAATTAACATTATTATTATGTTAGTGTTGTCCCTTTTTGTTATTATTTCTTGATTGTTATTTATTATTGACTATTAGTTTATTATTTGTTGATAGCTTTTATTTTCTTTTGTTATGTTATTTATCTTTTAACTCATTTTTTATTTTTCATTCTTTACTATTTTATCTTTAAGTAATATTTTAAGAGGGAAGGGCCCCTCTCAAAACCCACCTATTACCAATATAAAAAAGGTATGTTTTACATCCATTTTATATTATTTTTACATATTTTATTTGTTTAATTTTTTTATCTACTTAAGATATAATTTTTTATCACTTAGATTTTTTTCTTTTTGATTATGCATTTTTTCACTTTCACTAGAAAATAATAAAAAATACATCACATTTTCTCAAAGCATGATATTTAGACGTAAATGTGTGATAGAAAAAATATTCCATACATCATGTAGATAACATAAATGATTATAAAATATATGTCTCTATAAATTCCTTATGTTTATACATAGATACATCTCAATACATCATAAGTACATCAAAAATACCATCGAATACAAAATTTAGGTCCTAGGCCTGTGGATCACCTTCACACCCATGAATGTGAGGTGCCATGATCTTCATGTAATATCCATATTAAGAAACCTAAAAACTTTCACATAGTGTTATAGTTTATGACTATATACCCTACATTGTCCTTCTAAATGGGTCACCTATGCTTATAGACCTATCACTCATCCTAATGTAACCATGTGTGTGTCCATATCTATGTCTAATTTATAACAAGTCATTATTGAATATCCTCATGCTCTTTCCTAAACTACTATTTGAGTTGAAACCTGATCATATTGTTTGAACTCTCTTGCATCCACCTTGACCAATTTGAAATAGCTAACATGTGTTATGGTCAAAGGTGATATGGGATAATCCATCCTTATGGTATCACACTCAGGTAGGACAATGACAAAAATATAATGGTGTCTTATCTTCATCAAAGTCATCTATCATGCCTCTTTTATCACCATATAAAACAACTAAACCAAAATTGACATTATATCTCTCATATATATCAAAATATATAATATACCTATCAATAATACCTATCATGTATATATATATACCTTTAAAAAAATAAAAGTGATATCAAAAAATTATAATTACCATAATATAGTAGTACCATCACCTATGTTTTTGAATACATGTTTGAAGTCATGAATTCATGCTAGGGTTAATCTTATTCTATCCCCATTATAACCTATAAAACCTATCAATTTGATCTTTGTGTTCACTTATTTATGGTATAGCTATCCACTAGGATTTCCTAGGATTTATCTATCTATATGGCATGTAAAATAATTTCCTTCATCTTCCCTCTTCATGTGATACCTAATACCACCTCCACCATAATTTATCTAGTACTAGTTGATGATGTCTCACAAATTGAATCAAAGTTGGCATCCTACATCTCCTCACTCCTGATGGCTCCCTTGCATGTCTCTCATATTAATCCATGTTAAAAAGGTGTCATTAGGTGTAATAATTAAAAATACCCATATAAATAATTATAAAATATCAACCTAAAATTTATAATGACCATTAATATTACTCCATCCCCTTCCCTACACTATGGTTTGCCATGTTAGGCATATGTTCACTATGTCTTTATATGGCATCTAGATAATCTAATCTCTCCTAATCATATTCAATTCATGCACATGGAGGTTAACATGCATCATGTGGTAATATTCCCATATCCTCACTCATGGGAGGTGATCATAGACCATGAGACAAACCCATTGGTTTATATATGTATAAACTCTCATATGTTTAGCTAGATAAAATAATAATGAGGCCCACAATTTTTTATCTATGAATCATAATGCTATAAAAATCATTCACCAATTTTACGCATTTTATAGGTCCATATCATATAAGGATCCCTACTACAATTTATATTGGCACATGGATAAAATGTATATGGGTACACATCTATTATAATTATGTTACAAATTTGGATGGTCAAAAATCTAATTAGCACCTTTTGGATATCTATAACCCCCAAGTTGTACACTTGGAAAATCCATATGATTATATTAGGTTTATCATATTGATCTGACCATGTAGCTAACACAAATAAATATCTCCTCTAATATGTGGTTTGTGGTGTGTCACATACCATATGATTTCCTATAATAGACAACCTCCAAATGACATGGAAATATTCCAATGTGATGGACACCTCAATAATATCCTTCTCCAAATCCCATCTACATGTGTTAGTCATCCTCTCCCATAAACCCACAAACATTAAAAATTAATCTACACGCATAGGCATGTGACATATCTCCATAATAAATTTTAGTCCAAGCATTACAAGCTAAGATTTTTATATTAGTGATAGTTTTTATAGTAGATTCAAAAACCAAATAACATCTATGCTCCACCATAATATTGTCATCTCTATAAAATATAAAATATAAAATTACAATAATTTTTTTTCTATAAATATGAAATCAAATCTAAAAATAAATTATAATTTTAATACTACATTAAATAAATATCCAACTACAATTTTCATGCTTAAATTTTATACTACACCATCTATATACTATGGTACTAGTCAAGGAAAACTTCTTATTGCACTAGACATACCCTATGCTACTGCCCAAGGGAAAATGTCTACTTTAGTGAGCATACCCTACATGATTAGCCAACACATATTTTAACTATATCTTCCATACCATTTAATATTGGATATCACATCACTCTACTACATCGACCATACCCTATGGTATCAACCATTCGTGTCTTTTTACAACATTAGAAAAGCATTAAAGTGCACAATCCACACCCAATGTATCCTTTAATTGACTAATTTTATATTTCAGCCATATCATAGGTATCTTCTAACACTTTGATTAAATGTACTGGCCATACCCTATGATATCAACCATGAGTTAAATTCCCCCATATACAATTATTTTAGGGTGGTGATTTCTTTTTGTAGGCCTAATAAACACCCTTATCCCAAATTTTAACATTTTCTGACTTCTCGTTACCCATCCTAAATTTACATTTGTTTTGATGTTAGTTGGGAAAATTATATTATTTATTTATAATCCATAGTCTATCATAAATATAAATTTGGATAAATAGAGCTCTATTTTTTTTAAAGCAAATATACAAATGAATAGGTTTTACCTATTTATAGTACATTTCAAATTTTGAAAATTTGAATTATTTAGCATAAGAGCCCTATTTCATTCATACATTTGTTTTCTTAGGTCCTTTTCATAAATAAAAATAATCCTTCACATCTTGGTTAGATATATATTTTTTAGGTGCTAACGTAATTTGTTTACAAAAAAATGGGTTTTATCTTATTCTTCAAGTTCACCTTTCATTATGCTTAATGAAAACCTTTTATCACTTGTGACACACAATCATTTAAAATCATCATGGTAAGTGAAGTTATGTATTTTCATTTTATTTAATATTAGTTACATTCACTTATTTCAACATTTATTTTTAGTTATGATCTTCTGTGTTGCTATGTATCTTTATAAAACACTATCATGTGTTACACTATTATGATAAATGATGAAATTTAGATGGGGAATATATACAAACATAATTTTCTATATATATATATACACACATACATATATATATATACACACACACACACACACACACACACACACACACACACACACACACACACACACACACACACACACACACACACATATATATACATATATATGTATACATATATATATATATATATATATATATATATATATATACATACATACATACATACATACATACATACATACATACATACATACATATATATATATATATATATATATATATATATATATATATATATATATGATTTTTTTTAATAAAACTTGTTGATGCATCAATATTCCTAAGTGAATGCTTCAAAGGGTACACTAAAAATAAGATGGGATTGGCTCATGTTAATTTTTAAAAAGTTTTTAAATAATATTATGTCACACCATAATTATTTTTAGTATGAACTATTCCAAGTAGCTATCCATCTCTCCTCTTTGTATAATTTCCATATAGATATACTAGGTTCCCTATATTTTATTGTATTGACCTATTCGATACAATATGTTTCATACCTTAGTCTTCCCTATACTATATCAGTCAACCTGATATAGTTCATAGTTTTTATTTTGACATGTTTTTATTATATCAATTGGGACTATACCATATTTTTCTATTATACATCTTCCAACTAGATTAGCTTGGATGATACCATCAACTTAGAGTTTAGGTTTAGTTCTGGGTATTTAAATCATATATACAAGGGTCATATTTTATTCCTAATAGGATATATCACATTCATACATTTTACTTGCAATTAAAATTATTACATAAATAATTATTTTGGAGATTTAATAGAGTTTATAACCTTATCTTGGAGGTATGGTCTTGTGTTTTCAATGAAGTTCAATAGGATGAGTCATTAGGAGTTCCTAACTAAGAATATCTAAGTCTTCATCCAATTGTTTGAGGTTTTTAAATTAAAAAATATATTTCAAAGATCCACTTGAGCCAAATGGTGAGATTGAAGCATCAACATCTCCACCCCCAAGGTAATTAATTCCATCCTTAAATTATTTCCTTTAGTTAATTAGTGGATTGCATGTTTTTTTCTTGTGTGTATGTGTATATCCTTTCTTAGGATCTTCCTTATACTAAATAATCTATTATAGATAAATGATTTATTAGGATTTCCATTTATCAACTTAGTTTACATAGACTGCTATTTGGTTGACCATTTATCCTTACATTATTTATAGTAACTTATATGTAATCTACTTTAATTCTACCCCTTTACAATCATTTACTTCACTTGCACCTTTACAATTATAGTTACAATAATTTAACTTTGTTGATTTTTAGTGAGATCTATATATCCTTATGTGAAAGGCTTAGGCTTTAGAACCCTTTACTCTTTAAAGTTGAGTTTTAAGTTACTATTTACTAGATATATAGATATCATAGGTCCTTACGCACTCATCTAAGTATGCATAAACTTTATTTGATTGACCTTATTTGAATCCTAGTCTATTGATACAAAGAGGATAGTTGTAGGTGATTATACCATTTTCATACACAATGTATATATCATGGCCAATAAAATGTATTTTTTTTACTTGTGTGTAAGTGCACAAAGTTGGAGGACAAAAAGTGGCCTACCTGTGGACATAATTTTCCTAAAATTTCAAAAATTTGAACTTATGTAGATAATTTGAGATATATACACTCCAAATTTGAAGATGGTGTAAGAACATGAAATGCATCTTTTATAGTCTAGTTTCCAAAACACTATTTTTTTTTAAAAATGGTTAACTATAACTAGGTCAAACATCTAAAATTTGAATAAAAACTCATATTTTTTTCATAAAATAGAGTAGATAGATGGTTATGTGGTGCACCATTTTTTGAGAAACATTTAATATTATTTGAAACCCTTTGGGGAAATTTAGATAAGATCTTCTATTTTTTGACCTATATTTTTTTATATTTTTTCAATGAATACTTTTTTTAATTAATATTTCAAGTAAATAGATCCTCAAAAACTAACAAAAAATGGATATTTGTACATGTGATGCACCTAACTGCCTAAAAAAAAAAGAAAATCAATTTTTTTTAAATGTGTGTATAATTAGGCCTAGTTTGTGACTGTATAACTTTTTTTCACTTGGATCAATGAAATAAAAATTAAATGAAAATGTATGTGCATGTATGTTTGTGGTATGTAGTGGCCTAAAAACATATAATTAAAAATCAGCATAGTTTAAAACCTTAAATTAGTCCAAAAATTATAAAAATCATATATTTGGAAAGAGGAGAACATGATCATCATGATGGTATTAAGTTTTTGAATTTTCATGTTGAAATTATTGGTGTATTTATCAATCAAAGTTTATTTTTTTTATTTTTTATCATAACTCTCAAAACTTGACTGTACATTGATATGTCCAAGCCTTTGGCTTGGGAATCTAAACCATTCTTGAGACAAAAGGTGCAGGATTTGAATTCAAATTTAAATATCACAATCATGTTAATGTATAAGATGATCACATTGATATATAACATGATCATATTATTGTAAAAATAATAATATGATCATGTTACTATCATTTTACACATTAAAGCAACAAACACGTAGATGGAGTGAATGTTGGTTAACAGGTAATATGATCATGTTATGAATAACATAATCATAGTATTGATAATTGGATCATGTTCATATTATTTTTCACATAAAAGCATGTGGGATTTACACATGAAGGAAACTTTGGCCATAAGCTTATATTTACTACTATAAATGCTAAGTATAAGAAAATAAATGTAACAATATAAATGTAAAATTTTTTACTTAAAATTTAAATTTATTTTAATAAATATAATAAATTAGGGTCAATTTTCATCTTATATATTTGGTCTCATAGTTTCACACCTTATGATGTGGAAAATAGTTTTTCAAAATCCAATCTAGTCAGTACTTAGGCATTTTCAGGGTCTAGGTATTAAACCTAGGGATTTCAAAAAATAAATTTTATAATTGATATCATTTTTTGGTAAACTAATTTAACTATTTTGGGAATATTGGTGTGTTATTCATAATTTAGTTAAAGGTCTAAAATAGGAAATCAGTAAATAAATATGAAATAATTAAGATATTGATTTGTAATAATTTGACTATAATTTGAATCTTTCTAAAAATAGTAGTAAGGGAGAGAAAATAAGACTTAGTTATAAACTAACTTAGATGGCTATTGCAAGGTCTAAAATTTATTGTGCAAGACTGGGACACTATTCCAAATCAAGATCTAGACTTCATTTTATGACTAGATAGGAGCATCAAAATAAGACACCCTAGGGTCCGGTTCTATAGTCCTATTCTACCACTATTTTCCAAGATATATAGGCTTTTTGGGTTTTATTCATTGTCTCTGTATGAGCCTACCTATGAAATTTTAACTATCAAATTTTCATATAACTCCTTATAGATATGATTTAGTCTTCAAACCCTATACTCCATTATGATTTGATAAAGTTCAAGAAAGAGGGGGGTTAGTGTGTGTAAGATGTACTAAACATGTATCCACACCCCTTATGTGGGCACACTACCTACATACCAATACTCTGAGGAGGCATCAAGCCACATGTAGTTCTCCCATATGATGTTCTTTGTGCAATAGTGTGTATGAGGATGAAAAATGCTAAACTAGATGTGCTTGATGTAGTTAGGGACTAGTGTAAGGATTTGAATAATCTTGTAATAGTATTAGATATTTTTTTGTAGAGAATATTGAAGATTTATTTAATTGTTTTACTTGTATTCTTTCTTGATTTATGATAATTATCAACCCTTTCCAAATGACCTTTGAATGGGTTTTTATAGGGATCTATTGGTCATGGGTTGAATGTGTTCAAATTAGGCTGATAAGAAGAGGGATAATAATTGGAAGGAATTGACCATTAGAGGAAAAAATACACTTGGATAAGAGCATCAAAAGTGGACACTAGAGGGCCCAATTTTATCATATAAGTTAGGTGCTATAGTCTAAAGCTAATGGGACCTAGGGGATAGATTTTTCACAAAAAGAGTAGTCTAGCTAAGTTGGGATCAAGTATGGAAGGCTATGGATGATTGGGAATCAATGAAATATTCTTAAGAGGGTCATGAGATCAAGCAAGAAGAACCTAATGGGTTGGGTGTCATTATCCATACTCAAGTTACCAATTTTCACATTTTATATGACTACATTTCCCCCTTTTATTATAATGATGTAGTAAGTGAAATACTAGAATAAAGGAAAATTAGAAAGCATACCTAAACTTACCTGCAAGGGTAAAGCTCATGAAACTATGTGATGTTGGGTATGCATAGAGATAACACACTATGAATTGTAAATATATATAAAAAAGAAAAGAGTAGATCAATTCTTACTATATATGTTATATCTAAAATAAGAACATACAAAATTGGGTAAAAGAGAGATAGGAAGAGAAAGGAACAAATACACCTCACCAGGTATGCAAACCAATACAAAACCTATTGTGATGCTAAGAGATGTTGAGTAATGCTAAGTAATGTTGGATGATGTTGTACCAAGAGTAATATTTTGAATAGAGTTGAGTGCTTAATTCCCTAGAAGTGGCTCAAGAATGCAAAAGCTAGCCCTTTGGCTCCATCTTCACCCACTAATTAAATCTATGTGATCATGCATGTCCTAATCAATATTTGGACTATGTTTCCAATCCCTATGAGTAGGTGGCTCAAGAATACAAAGGTTAGCTAGTCCTTTGGCTCCATCATTACCCCATGAAGTGAAGCTATGCACTTATACCAGTATAAAATGTGTGTTATATGAGATGGATCCTGAATCCTATGAATGATTTTTAATTTGACAATGTGGTATGGATATATAAATGTGTGCTAGAAACTAGGCCATTCTTGACCAACTCAAAAAAGGTGGAGATTAGGCTTATATGAAAGCCACTCTAAAATTGAGCTATATCCTTATGTGGAAGACACTTGAAAATGTGGAGGTTAGGTTTGTATTAAAGCCACTCTAAAATGATGCCAACCACCTATATATGGAATAAGGCATGCAACTACTAATAATTCTTAGGTAATTTAATGAACTTGAAAAAAAAGAAGATAAATGTGTTGTGCATATTGCCCCCAATCACTAGTGTCTAAAACATGGATTTTGATCTAGAAGTTATACAAACTTTCATATCTAAAATTAGAAGTAATATAGATCATGTTGTCTAGGGTGCCCCCTATATCTATATTCTCTAAGAAAAAGTGTACTAAAAACTATTGATTCTAAACTAGTCTGAATGTGCAAAACTTTAGCGAAATCTACTTTTTTGCTTGCTTCTAGAAAGTCTAATTTATTTTTGTTTAGATAGGAGCATTAAAAATGGACACTAGAGGGTCTAATGTTGTAGTCCAGTCTTAACACTATTGTCTTGGGATAAATCTTATGACTATTCTAAAATTTTGACTATTTTCCTGGTATATTTTGTCTAGTTTGAAGTCTGGTTGTTGTTTTGGGTGTGCTGAATGTTGATTTTTCAATCGATCAGAACTCTAATCTCTATGACAAATACCCTTATTTGATTCCCCCTCTTCTGAGGGTAGGAATGAAGACCTTCCAATGATTTCCTTCAAAATAAATATCCTTGAAAATTTGTTAGGTTGCAAAGATACATGATATAACAATGATAATTGACAAGATATCTCAAGATATAACATGGTTTGTAATGAATATTTTTAAATCACTAGGGTTATGCCTAAATAGATATAACAATGTAATAGCATGTGAAATGTAATGAACTAGAACTAGAAGTCTGGTTATTTGTTAGTTGTCAAGGAGGGATGGAGCATGATGTTCATCATGGCATCCAAGAAAGAAAGATAATGAATGATGTGGATCATGGCATTACAAACTATGAGAAACAAATAAGCAAAAGAGAACACAAGGCAAGAAACAAGAAGCATACAAGAGTGGTCAAGGGGCCAAGAAAATAAGGGACAAGGGCACATGTCACTCAAACTAGAAATCAAGCATACAAGGTATGTTCAAATACCACATATAATTAGAAACAAACAAAGTTGTCACAAGGGCTATAAACACACATAAGATTACAAGAAAATGATAGCGGTAAATGTCCTAAGGCACACACAAGAATAGAAGCAAAGGACATTAGCAAATGTTCTAAGGCACATATAGGATACCAAATATGAATTGAGAAATGTAATCACATCTAGATACATAAATAATGAAATAAAATCATGTAATATTAGAAGTACAATCAAATCTAACTAATCAAAGCAAGAAGTGAAAGTATGCAAGACATGTTAGTATAAGACTAGGTATGTGCTAAGAAATAAATAAGTGTTATATACTAGTGAGATGTTGATATAGTAATCTATGTAAGATAATAATTAATGTACATCAACATGATAACTAGAGTATGTGGTGTAGGAATGACATAACCTAGATGGTGTAATCATGTAGAAGATGCCCCTAGTGGGTATGTATATTGATGTGTGTCTCGAATGTAGAAGTAGGATTCCCCCTCAATGGGTAGAGTGAAGTAATTAAGGATCTATATGCCACTACACACACTCAAAAAATATAAAGTGAATCATGGATATGTAGATAAATCATTAAACAATAGCATAGAACAACAAATGTAAGTATAACATAGAGTAGAAATGTAAAACATGAATAATGCATACAATCTAAATGTTTTTGAATTTTGAAATTTTGTATTTTTTTTGGTATTTTTGAAATGTTATATTGTTTTTTATATTTTTAAAATAATATATGTACAATAAATCATAATAATATTATGTACAAGAAATATTGAGAAACTATGTACAAGAGATATTGAGAAGAAATGATACTAACCAATGAGTCTCAGAAGAGACTCCTTATCATGTTGTCCTTTATCAAACAAAGGAATCATGAATGATCATCAAGAATGATGAAATTAATATGAATATGAATTTTAATATTCAAATTCATTGTTGGTATCTTGGAAATCATAATAACTAGTATTGTCCACTCATCATTATTATCTTGATCTTGAACCAATGGAATGTTAGTGTTGAATTTTGTTGTATCTATATCTTTACCTTTGATAAATTATGTATATGAATGATTTTCCTTAGGATTTTAAATAAATCTCAAACCGTGGTAGTAAATATTATCAACTACTAGAATAGTAGTAGTGATGACTTAAGCATGCTTGCCCAACCCTTGACCTTGATAATCAAATTGTTGTAGATATTTTTGACCAAACCCATACTACCTTTAAAGTTGAGCCTCATTTTGGAGAGGTAGATTTGCATCTTTTTTTTTCTTTACCTATGCTTTTTATACTATTTATTTCTTGTATTTTCTTTTTTATCCTTTTGTTGTTTTGAGTTATGGTTTGGTAACCACTTTTGTAGTGTTTCTAAATTTGACTCTTTATGAATGTGTTCCTATGTCAGTTTGGATTTCTTGAATGATTTACCCTGTATAGGGTCCTAATTATCAATTATTTTTTGTATATGTTGTTTCAATACAAAACATGAATTTGTGTGATGCCCATGCATTTTATGATATGCACAATAATATCTAGATCTTCTCATTAGATGTAGAGGAGGTAGTTTGATCAAGTTAGAGTGAATCATTTCCATTAGCACCTCACTTGAACTCTTATTTCATATTTTAATTCTTTTTGAATCACTATATGTATAGTTACTTTGTTGTGATTTCTTGTTTTGATATGTAACATTGCTTACAACCAATTGACTAGGTGAAGGTGCATATACATGATTGACACTAGGGTGCCTTTGAGGCTTTTATATTATAAAATGATTTTCCAATGTTATGATATTGTCATTTAATAGTTTATTTTGTGTTTTTAAGTCTAAAATTAACTTGATCATACTAGTGATTTGATCCCTTAGAGTCTCACAAGTGTAAACCCTAGTTGCTTTCAATTGAACATGTAAGCATATTTGTTAAAGATGTTTTGAAGAAGTTATATGTTGAATGTATGCATTAGAAACAATAGTATAGGCTACCTAAAATTTTTTAGGTGTGATATCATGGACCTATTTAGAGGTAAATTAGCTATTACCCTCTTGTGGGAGAGGAGGAGAAGGAAATTGTTTCCTAATATGCAATAAATTGTCATGTGAAATTAGAATACTATGTGTATCTATGTTATCCTTGAATGGAGTGCATGAATTATTTTCATTTACAATATGAGAAGTAAGAGTAATATATTTATAACTTAGACACTCTTTTATCATTGTTTTATATGATAAAATAGAGTAAAAAACATGAGATTTATCATTTGAACTATGCATTGGAAATTTGATTCTATTTCATTTATATTGTTATAATTTGAACATATAAGTAGCCAAAAATTTATATGCATCTAGGTATAAATCATGTATGTGGGATTAAATTCATGAAATTGGAGTTATAAGTTGTATAAAAATATGTTTATGAAGAGCATTAAACATGAGAGATAACAAGTTTGGGATAGAGAGCATGAAATTATGCATTAATGCATAAAGAACTTTGACATGTGCTATGACATTTCTAATGTATTTAGCATGATAAACTTGAAAAAATTTCCATATGAGAGATATAAAGTATAAATTGGTGAATTAATGCATAAAAATATTTTATATGTGTTATGATATGTCTAATATGTTTAGAAAAATAGAGTTGGAAATTATCCTGCATGAGAGAGAGAGAGAGAGAGAGAGAGAGAGAGAGAGAGAGAGAGAGAGAGAGAGAGAGAGAGAGAGAGTATGCAAAATAAATATAGAAATATTGTGCAATTTTAGTAATAAATTTTGTAATATCATCTCTTATTATGAAAATTAAGCATAAAATGGAATTAATGAATATTTTCATTAGCATATGGTAAAATTCATCATTAAAGTACATGATAGGACCAAGTATGGTCTCCTTATTATTTGCTAAAAAAGCAAGAACTATTTGAAAATAAGTGAGATCCATTTTTGAAATCTGATTTTAGATGTAGGTGATACCTCAAGAAGAAAATATGAGATTAGTACATGTAAATAGGGTTTTGAATGAAAATATTTTAAAATTACTAATTAATTTTAAAATTTGATGTGAATTTATAATTTAAATATGCAAGTAAAAAATTTAAAAAAAATATAGATTTGAAAGGACCTAGTGTATGCAACTAGGGTTTGGGAGAAAAATAATTTTTTGAAATTAATATGAAATTTTAAAATTTGATGCAAATTTATGATTTAAATATGTAAGTAAAAAATCAAAAAAATATAGGAAAAATATTGGGAAAACACTGGGACCTAATATGGGCAACTAAGGTTTGAAAGAAAATTATATTAAAATTACTACAAAATAATAAAATTTAATACTAATTTCCAATTTTATTATGCAGATAAAAAATTAAAAAAATATAGGAAAAATCAAAAGAAAATTTACCCTAGGGTTTCTAGGTTTTTTATACGTACATGAAGTAAGTCTATTTCACCAAATAATTTAACTATTTTGGGAATATTGGTGTGTTATTCCTAATTTAGTTAAAGGTCTCTAATAGGAAATCAGTAAATAAATACGCAATAATTAATCTACTAATTTGTAATAATTTTACTATAATTTGAATCTTTCTAAAAATAGTAGTAATGGAGAGAAAATAAGACTTAGCTATAAACTAACTAAGATGGCTATTACAGGGTTTAAAATTCACTATGCAAGACTAGGACACTATTGTAAATTAGAATCTAGACTTCATTTTATGATTGGATATAAGCATCAAAATAGGACACCCTAGGTTTTAATGTTATATTCCTTTTTTTCCATTGTTTTTTAAGATATTTTATCTTTTAGGGTTTTATTCATTGTGTCTGTGTGAGCCTACCTATGAAATTTTGACTATCGAATGTTTATAGAACTCCTTATAGATTTGATTTAGTCTTCAAACCCTAGAATCCATTATGCTTTGACAAAATTCAGGAAAGGGGGGAGATTAGTGTGTGTAATATGCACTAAATGTGTATCCATGCTCCTTATGTGGGCATGCTACCTACATACCAATACTCTAAAAAAGGATCAATCCATATGTAGTTCTCCCACTTGATGTTCTTTGTGCAATAGTGTGTATGAAGATGAAAAATGCTAAACTAGATGTGTTTGATGTGCCTAAGAGCTGGTGTAAGGATTTAAATAAGCTTATAATAGTATTAGCTAGTTGTATGTAGAGAATATAGAAGATTTCCTTAATGTTTTTACTTGTATTCTTTTTTGCTTTATGATAATTTCCAACACTTTCCAAATTACCTTTGAATGGGCTTTTATATGAATCTATTGGTCATGGGTTGAATGTGCTCACATTAGGTAAACAAGAAGAGGGATAAGAAATGGAAGGAAATGACTATCAAAAGAAACAATGCACTTAGATAGGAGAATCTAAAGTGGATACTAGAGGGCCTGATGCTATAGTCCAAGTTGGGTGATATAGTCTTGAGCTAATGGGACATGGGGGTATAGATTTTTCATGAAAAGATAAGTCTAGTTGAGCTAGGATCAAGTATAGAAGGATATAGATGATTGGGAATCAATGAAAGATTCCTAGGAGGGTAATAATAGTAAGCAAGAGTAACCTAATTGGTTGGGTGTTATTATCCATACTCAATTTATTAATTTTCACATTTTATATGACTACATAAACATATAGTCATTTTTAATAACTTTGTGCCTTATGGATTGATTCTTGGCATTTATAAGAGTCCTAGGTTTGTCAAAATTGAAGTATAAAAACTACTTACTTTGAACTTGATCCAAATTGGTGTGATTGGGGTAGTGTAGGTCATACTGATGACATGCACAAACCAAACAACCACTTTTTGTTAATTTCACTTATTTATCATCCCTCCCACATCCTTGATCACTTCCTACTCATCCTTCATTACCCCTAATCACCCTTTCATCATTCCTCATTGTCCCTAATCACTCCCTCATCAACCCTCACTATCCTTAGTTATCTTTAATCATTCCCTTATCATTCATAATCACTCCTCCAATGACCCTCACTATCCCTCATCATCCCTAATCACTCCCTCCCCGTCCTTCATCATCCCTAATCAATATTTCCTCATCACTCATCATCCTTAATATATTCCTCATCCCTATTCACTCCCTCCTTATCCCTAATCACTCCCTCATTAGCCTTCATTATCTCTCATCATCTCTAATCACTCAGGCTTATCATCCCTAGTCACTCCATTGACAATCACCATCCATCATCATACCTAATCACTCCATCCTCATCCCTCATAATCCATAATTATTCTTTCTTCATCCCTCATCATCTCTAATAACTCCCTCATTTACCCTCACCATCCCTCACCATCTCTCATCACTCCATCATTGACCATCACGATACCTAATGACTTCCTCATCATGTGACATAAGTATATATTCTAAATATATCTTTGATTACAATCATATATTATTTAATCCATTATAATAGAAATTAACTCTTTTATAGGACTTATTATGTTGTCAATACCCATTTTTTATAGTCAATTTTATTATTGAATGATTTGGATGATCTTCTAAATTTATAGTCAAGTAACATAAGTACTAACACAAAATAAAGTATTAAATTTAGTCCAGTGAATTATATTTTCTATGAAACTAAATATAAAAAACTTTATTTAGGTCCACTTTTGGTAGTTTAATTCAAAATATAAAAATTAAACACAAATCTCTTGTATAATTTTCTAATTCTGAGAAGATTTGAATCAAATGCAAAGTTATTTAGTGTTTCCAATTCTTGTATGACTTGATTCTTGGTTAGGGACACACATGAACTTCTTATGTGTATAATGTGTCCCAAATATTTTATCTCTTACATGAAAAATGAGCATTTATTTATTTTTTCATAAAAATATGTTTCTACAAAATGTGAAACACTAGTTCAACATGGTGTAGATGTTCATCCCATGTCTTCACAAATATTAACATGTCATCAAGGTAGATTAAAAAAATGACATAGGTAAAATGCCTAAGGATTTCATTCAACATCTTGAAATTAATGAATTCATTACATGAGTTAGCCTAAAGGGCATAACCAATTATTCAATCAATCCTTTATTTTTAAGATTATATTCCAAATGTCTAGAGGTTTAACATGAGTATGATGATACCCAAACTTAAGATCAATTTTGGAAAAGAACTATACACCATGGATATGGAATAAAAATTCATTAATATTTATATTAGGATAATAGTTCTTCACTTTAATCTTGTTAAGATTTTTTAATTGATTCACAATTTTGGCACAAACACAATTAGGAATTCTACAAGGCAATGATCTAGGAATGATGTGTCCATTATCCATGATTTCATATATCTACCACTTTATATATTCATTATCCAAAAATTATATGTTGTATAGAGAGGTTTTAGGTAGAGGTAGTTAAGGGATCAAATCAATAGTATTATTTAGTGTGCAGTATGTAGGAACTTATTTGATGTTTGAAAGATATCATTGTATTCATCTAGTTTATAGTTCAATTATTTTGTATTTTTTATTAATGGATAAACCACACTATGATATGGTGACATAAGGATGTTATTAAATTCACTTCTTGCCATAAATAGTATACTTCTTAATATAACTAACAAGATTCTTGCACTTCTTGGCACTAATGACTGAAAGCTTATGAAATAACAATGATACATGGTATATTAGATCATAATAATCTATCATAACATTTAAAGGATTCAATTCATAGACTACATGTCAATGGTAAATATATGGTTGACCACATGTAAAACATCACACACCTCTAATGGTGATATGTCACAAGGGATTACATCTTTAAAAAGTTTGATTTTGTAAACCAAGTGACACTATTAGTTGATCCATTTATCAAGGCCTACACTATACCATACACTAGCATATGGTTATGGATGAAGTATAAATTTAAAGTTAATTTTTGAAAATATGATTTAGGATAAATGAAATTATTCTAACTTCTATTATAAATGATGAAGTATATTGGCTCACCATTTATCTACATTTGTTAATGAAATAATATTTTTAATTCATATAATTTATTGTTAAGGGAAGTATAAATATTTTTCATACCAACCATATCATTGGGCTCATAATATATTATTTACTTATATTTTTATAGTTCTAGATAACTTGTACCCACTTCTTAAGATGTGTAAGTAGAGATCTCATAGTGTGACACTCTTCATTGGATTGAATATTGAAGTTATGAATTAAGCACCACTTTCTAATATTAAACTACTTGTTCTAATCATTTGAAAATTAGTTTCCACTCCAGTATGATTACTCAATCAATAGACATACAAATAGAAGGCATTCAATATAATTATTAAGACCATAAAACGTCCTCATATGGAATACAAGCGATTGTTTCAAGAAATCACATAGCTTGGTGATCCTCATGTATTTACTTCCATTTTTTAGTGATATGGTGGTTTTACTTGTTTCACTTTTTCTGGTAGATTTTTAATTGTGAATTACATCATTTATAATAGGCCCATATTTTTTCATAGGTTTTAAATATTTTTGTTTCAAATTTTCCTCCACATCATTTTGATCACTATGTCTTATATTTTATGATAGGACTCAACTCTCCACCTGTAGCTCCTAGAATTTTTAAACCCCAACAAAATACCACCATCAAGGTTGGATAGAGTGATTAAGGATGAGGAGGTATGCTGAATAATTGAGTAGAGATGATGAGGAATTAAATAGGGATGATGAAGAATGGTTAGGGTCAATGAGGGAGTGAATAGGGAGGATGAAGTCATTAGGGATGGTGATGATTAATGAGGGAGTTATTAGAGGAGATGATAGATGAGGAATGAGTGATTATATATGATGAGGTATGATGAAGTAGTGATTAGGGATGATGAGGGATGGTGAGGATCAATAAGAGAGTGATTAGGGATGATGGGGTGATTATAAATGATTAGGAATGGTGAGGGTCAATGAAGGAGTGATTAGGGATGATGAGGGATGATGAGGGAGTGATTAGGGATGATGAAGTGGTGATTAAGGATGGTGAGAGCCAATAAGGGAGTGATTAGGGATGATGAAGGATGGTGATATCCAATAAAGGAGTGATTAGGGATGATGAGGAATGAGGGGATAGAGTGATTAAGGATGAGGAGGTATGATAAATAATTGAGTAGAGATGATGAGGAATTAAATAGGGATGATGAAGAATGGTTAGGGTCAATTAGGGAGTGATTAGCAAGGATGAAGTCATTAGGGAGGGGGAGGATTAATGAGGGAGTTATTAGAGGAGATGATAGATGAGGAATGAGTATGACCATCTCATGTTACAAGTACATGAGACATCATGAGATTTAATTGGGGAATATGTATATATATAATATTTTTAAAATTTATCAATGATTGATTTTTTCCCATAGACGGTAGCACATTGCACTAGTGTCCTCTAGGCTACATTAGTGTCCTTTTACAAGCTACCTTCACTTAGTTCTAAGGAATCTATGCTTGTGTACATAGATACTAGTTCACTATTTGTTCCTTGTTTTGACTAATTTTAATGCCAAACCCTAGGCCCTATTGAGTTTTCAAAGTCTATCTTGTAGCTTCTATTCATCAATGCTACCAATATATTAACACTTAGTGAAAATACATTAGGGTTAAAAACATACATAAACACCATATTCATACCCATGGAAGAAAGTCATGGGGAATATGTAATATTACTGATTAAGTAGGCCTTACCTACAATTTCCTCATATTTATGCTCATCTACTCCTTGAGTGATTTAGATAGTTGAATCAGACTCTCAATTCATCTGATAAGTCTTGAAATATTCTTTGATTAACCCTCTATATCAACACTTAGACCTTTCAAGTATCCTTCACCTAGTTGTAGTAATACATAGAACCCAGTCACCTAAAAAATTAGTATGTAAAATATTTATGGATCAACTTGCTAATCTATTTCAATAATTATGTGGGAAACCATCTAATTCACCTTATATATAGTACATATGTTTACATGGGTTACCATCCAAGTCTTCAGAGTCTCACATATCAATAGTCCTCAATGACTATCTCAATGCCCAAGAGGTAACTAGAGTGATTATTCAAGGATTTAATAGGTTAAAATGACTTATTATGGTGTGGTAATGATAAATTAGGGAGTGATTAATGATAATGAGGGAGTGATTAAAGATGATGAGAGATGGTGAGGGTCAATGAGGGAGTTATGAAGGATGATGAGGGATGAAGAGTGAGTGATTAGGGATAGTGAGGGTTAATTAATGAGTAATCAGGGATGATGATAGAGTGATTAGAAATGACTATGGATAGTGAGGGTCAATGAGGGAGTGATTAGGGGTGACAAGGCATGAGTAGGAAGTGATCAAGGATGAGGGAGGGATGATCAAGTGAAATTAACACAAAGTGGTTTTTGGTGTGTGTGAAAGTCATCAATGTGACCTATGTTACCTCAATCACACCACTTTACATCAATTTCAAAGTGAGTGGTTTTCAAACTTTAATTTTGACAAATATAAGAATTATAAATGCCAAGAATCAACTAGAAGGCACAAAAACCTAAAAAAGAACTATATGTTTACCGAAAATGGACATCAATTGAAAAAATTATGTCCTAAAATCCCTAGGTTTAAATACTTAGACCCTAAAAATGCCTAAACACTCACCAAATTGGATTTTTAAAAACTATTTTCCACATCATAAGGCATGTAACTATGAGACCAACTATATCAAATGCAAAGTGACCCTATTTTATTATATTTACTAAAATAAAATTAAAGTAACAATATAAATATAATATTATAGCCAAATTATCCTTCATGTGAAACTCCCACATGATTTTATGTGTAAAATATCAAGAACACAATCGAATTATAAATAACATGATTGTGTTACTTATTAACCAACATTTGCTCCATCTACATGTTCATTGCTTTAATGTGCAAAAAATTAGTAATGTGATTGCATTTTTTTTACAATAATGCAATCATGTTATCTATTAATGTGATCATGTTATACATTAATGTGATCATGTTATAGCTCAATACTTATCAAGAAATAATTTAAATAACATGATCATGTTAATTAAATAATGTGATCATGTTATTTATTAACATGATCATGCTACCTAAAATGTCCATGAAATTGTCCCCAAAATCCATACACCTACCCTTATGCTTGTTGTCCTTCATTAGACCATATGTAATGAAACTATGTTTAAATTAAATTTCTATATAAATAAATTATATAAATTTTACTTGACATTTTTGTGTACTAATTAATTATATCATGGAAATTTTCAATAGGTACCCATTTTGGCATAGTGAAATCATCAGAGTTAAGTGGCAAGATCTATTCTAATACTAATCCACTCTACCATGGATGATTTAGGTTTTTTTCTTCTATCATCCATTAATTTCTTGATAACATTGTAATATATTATTTTCCAAATGTATACCTTATGTTCTAGCTAGCTTTAAATGAAAATGATAAGGTTCATTTGATAAACTCTTATGTAGTCTCATATAAAAATGTTTTTAATATATATTTTTTATTTTTATTTAATAAATTAAGTTTACCTTTTGAGTTTTAAATTCAACTCATTTATTGAAAATAAGTATAAATATGGTTATAGAGTATTATCATCATTTTATATATAAAATACTTTAGCAATATGAGTTAATTATGTGTTTGACTATGTTCCTTATATTTTGGAGAGAAGTAATACACATAAGATGATTATTTTACTCTTTTTTCATTGTAATTTATAGTTTTATTTATAGTTTATAAATTAAATGGAACTATACATTTATATCCTACAATCTAGAGCTGAATAATAATTTTCCTATAAATATATTGGAATCAATTTTCATAATTAAATGTTGAATCCTCTATTGTTTGATTCTCAAGACTGAGATAAACCCATACTTTATTCTATAGATATTTTTATTTTGAGTTATTAATGTGTTTTGACATCTAAATATATTTTTTATCAATGAAATTCAATCAAAAAAATATCTAACTATAATGGAGCATAGTTGTCCTTGTTGTTTACAAAGAAATGGAAGATAGGTTTTAATTTAGATATTTTTAGCACATTTCCCTTTTTCATGTTCACACAATGTATTTACATTTAGTGTATTCATAGTGCACACACATATATTGTGTAAATGCATGGTGTGCATATACACACTATTAAAATTCATATAATAGATCTATTAAACTCTGTGGCTAGATATGTAGGACATGTGATGTAGGAAAATTATCATTTATAAAATAGTGTGAATGTACATTAGTTTATATCTTACCTTTATGTTTAACCACAATATATAATTTTTTTACACAAATTTGATTCCACAAATTTTACTTAATTTGGTTATTCACTTTAATTTAATTGTATGTAGTATGAATATAGGTGTATGCACATTATGCACATGCAATTGTGGAATATATGTGAATATAGGGTTTTTTTAAAGCATTATTGGTCATAAATTGTAAATATTTTGGTTGGGTTAATTTTTTAAATTTTTTGATTAATTACACCCACATTTTTAACATATCATGGCATCTTACTAGTGTGGGATTTATCTTGTAAGAAAACCTCAAGAGAGAGTTGGTTATATTACTACTATAATGTTAACCTAACTAGATTATAGATATCATGTTTCATGAAATAAAACTTTATAGGGAAAAAAAGAGTGGGAAAACATGAAAAATAAAGTGGATATGACAAATCAAGATGGAATTAGATGATTCCTTATAGCTAGAAACATAAAACCATATATCATTTAAGAAGGAAAGTGAATACAATTTATAGAAAAAAATGTAATAGGTCAAATAGAAGTGAAATATAGGTGGAATGATGGTCATTTATAGTCATGAACATTATGAATTTTATGAAATTTCACATAGAATACCTCAATTAAATTATAAGGTTTGAAGGAAATCATGTATAACAAATAACCAAGGCTTTTGGACCTAATTTATAAAATGTAGGATTTTATCAAAGTATATGAATCAACCTTATACTCAAATGAGAAAAATCACACACACACACACACACACACACACACACACACACACACACACACACACACACACACACACACACACACACACACACACACACACACACACACACACACACACACACACACACACACACACACACAATATTTAAAGATATAGATTCTAAATTAAATAATGAGATGAAAATTTAATGGGAACTCTTTCACTTTGTCTGTTTATCCATATTTTTCTATTTGGCTCCTAAGAAACCTTCCTTTTCAAATTTAATGACGCCTATACCTTTTTGTACCATGCATGCAAAATTTTAACATTAATTAATTTTAAAATATTAAAAATGTATTAATTTTTAATGAATTTTTTTGGTGGGAACCCTCTTTTTCATCCTTAAATTATCTTTTTAGAATAAATTATTCTTTTAATAGGATGTATGTTATCTTTATTTTAATAAAATAAAACATTTAATTATTTATGCTCCCATATATTTTATTTAGCTATCTTCCTTTTAATGTTTAATATTTTAATAAAATAAATACTTGATATCATAAAGATTGATATTTATAAAATAAAACAAATATTTTAAATCCTTAGTGAATTATTTAAAATTGGGTTTAAATGACTACTTTTTGTAGGTAAAAATAAGACCAATGATTAATTGAACATAGGGTGGAAAATTATCAATAGGTTGCTCATTTTATATTATGTTTGTTTTATAATACATATGTATAGTAGATATAAATATCAATAAATATATGTGTACATAAAAAATTACATTACTTAAAATTAGTTGAATAAATGCAATATACATGCAAAATAAGATATGCATTCAATACATTGTTAAAATGATAATGAAATTTCATTAAATTTAAGAATATAAAAGTAGTTTGACATAATTTTTGGACAATACAGATATATTTAAATTATGTTTAAAAAAAAAAAAAAAAAAAAAAAAAAAAAAAAAAAAAAAAATTAATGTAAAAAATTTGGAATATGGAAAAGGTATTGTTGATGTAAGTTTGTGACTCACACACTAGGCTAATGGGAAAAATCCATCATTTTAGGGTCACAAAAATAACCCAAAATATGACTTATAGATTAATTTAGAATAATTTATATTAAGATGAATTAATTAATTTAATTTATAAAGAAACAAAAAATAATTATAATATTAAGATATGGTATTTAATCATACATTTGAATCTAAATTACTAAAATTGAGTGCAATGACCTAATAAGTTGCATATGCTTGTTATAGTAAGTACACCAAGGAATACATACTTAGATTTTAAAAATAAGTGTGTGAATATTAATAAATTATAATATTATAAAGTGTATTAAATTAATCATTTATTCATCATGTTTTAAAATTTTGCTTATGTATATGTATGGCTAGTTTTATGTGGTACAGGAAAACATCGACTGTCGATACTGACCAATAGTAGTAAAAAATTATTGTGACAAAGAAAGGTATGAGTAAAATTAAATTATACTTAAAATATATGTATGTATTATTATAACCCTTTATTATTCATGTAAAGACATAAATCAACCTCATTTACCTTGTAACCTTAGGTTTACTTATGAGGGATACAAACCTACTAATGCAGGAGAATCACTCCTAGGTTAGTTTTCCTTTAAAATTTTGGTTTTATTATGGTATATGAAGTCTTATAATGCTTATAATATCCCTAATTTTCAATTTTAGGTGTTATTCTTAAGCTTACCTTGTCAAAAATTCAAATTTGGCCTTTCCCACCAAAATTGAGTTTTTGGAAATTTGAATAATTTTTCTTAGATTAGGTGTTTTTATTGAAGTTAAATGGGGGTATTTTTTTTAAATATGGTACCAAAACCCTAGGATTACATCAAGACAAAGAAGAACCAGATAAAATAATCAACCCTAAAAAGGATTCAAAGGACACATCACTACTTAGATTTGGTGTTGTAGGGGTGTTTGAAAGAACTTTTAAATGTATAAAATTGTTTTAATTGTCTCTTTAAGACACAATTAATCCATTCCATGGGTATTAACTTTTAATTTTATGGAATATCAACTTTGGTATATGTTCTCAATGCTTAACTAGCCTTTTAGTGACTGTTAGAATGTCCAAAGGTAGTTAGAGTAGTTTTTAGACATATAAAAGTTTTGGTTTTTGTGTAAGATAATTTATGAGAGTTTTTAAAGGTTCAAATTTCAATAAAATAAAAATAGAGTTCCTATTTTTGAATACAAAGTAACTACAGACCCTTTTTTCTATATGTATGTATTGGAAATTGACTATCTGTGACTAGATAGAGGATAAATATATAACAAATATTTATTTATGAGACTAATTGTGAATTTTATAAGTTATTTTCATGTTTTTTGAATGTTTTTATGTGTTTCATTTTATTATTTCAATATTTATTTATGAAAAGGATATTATAGTTCTATAGTTGCTAGTATACTTGTACATAGTCAAGCACAGAATCTAATGAAAGTGTGTATCAAAGGTGTCAAGGAGAATACCTAGTAATTTTTGAAGGTGTGTAATGGTTTTAAAAAGGTCTTAAAATTTCATAGTGTATTTAAATTCATTTTGGAACTCAAAGTCTCCCAATAACTCCTATCAAATCTATACATAGCAATTTAACCCTGAGTTGGGGTTTCCAGATAGAATCTTGTTTTGTGGGAGTTTTAAATAGACAAAAACCCTAAAATTTTGTGATTGGGTGTGTTTTAAATTCATATAAATATTATTAATGTTTTATATTTGTATAGAGTATAGGTGTATGGAATAATAGGTCTATGTGCAATTAGACCTTGGGAGACCTAATTAGGAGTGGAAAGGCTAGTAAAGTTGCCTAAGAGTGATTTTGAACTAAGAAAACTTGTTGATACATATAATTAAATAGAGGGTACTAGAAAAGGGATTTATTTTTTGGTTACCAATATTATCCTCTATACAATCAGGAAAACTAAAAAATGACTAATAAGAAGCGTGTGAAGTTGTGGTAAGTGTGTGTAAGTTGTAAGGTTAGGATTTTAAGAGTAGTTTATATACATAATTTTTGTATTAAATTGAAACTAAGAAAATTTTAAGTGATTGGATAAGGTGATATTATCTTAGAGGAAGAGAAGCTAGGATTTGTTTGACAAATTACTTAAGAGAAGATAAGATGCCACCAAGGAGGAATGCAGCAAGTGAGAGGGAAGAATCCATACAGATGGGAGATGAAATATTGAAAGAGTTGAGGAACCTAAGAGTAAAAATTGATTATATACTTATAATATTAGAGGTTAATTATATAATGGGAGTAGTCATAGGTGATTTGAGTGACCAAGAGGAAGAAGAGCCACATACACCAGAGTTGGAAGATGAAGGAGAGAGAGAAACTAAAGAGAAAAAGTTTGAGATATTATTGAAGGTAGTGAAATGGTAGGTATATATGTCTATAATATATATTTAAACATATATAGGTAGCCTCAATGTAGAATAACTCCTTGATTAGATAGGAGAGTTGGATAAGTACTTTGATTTTTAAGATGTACCAAAAGAGCAACAATTGAAGTTTGATAGGACCAAGATGAAGGGTCATGCATCCCTATGGTGGGATTACATACAAGATGAGATAAGGAAATAATAAAAATCCAAGATTAAGTCTTGGGATATAATGGTTTCCAAATTGAAGAGCAAGTTCTTTCCTAGTGACTACATCACCAACTTATACAAGAAACTTCAAAACTTGAAACAGAAAGAGATAGGGGTAAGAGAATATATTGAAGAGTTATAAAAAATTATTATTATATAAGGTCATATTTAAGATGACAATGATAAGGTGGCTAGGTATCTCAATGGTTTGATATATAACTTGTAGGATGAGTTGAGTCTTGTTAGTCCAAAAGCACTAAAATAATTCTACCAATTAGCTTTGAAAGCTGAAGAAAATATCAATATGAAACAAAACCAATAAAATAGAGGTAGAGGCACATGTTTTAGAGGTATATTTTAGAAAGGAGGTATAGGATATTCACAAATAATCCAAGGAGATACTAGTACCTCACATGAGCAACCATATAATTCAAGAGGAGGATTTAGAGGTATAAGGCCTTATTTTAGGGGTGGATATGCATCAAGGGGTAGAGTATCAGGTGGTTTTTAAAGAAGGTGTTTCAAATTTAATAAGTTTTATATACATAGATCATAATAATTCTTAGAGGATCAGCCATTAGGGAGTCCAAGAACTAAAGGAAGAAATCATATTGCATAGGTAGTTGAGGAAGAGAGTGTTTATTCTCCATCACTTGTGGAGGAACCTAAGGTAGGATAATCATTTATAATTATGATAGTGTTGATCAGAACACCTAAGGAGAAGGATTCACCACAAAGGAAAACCCTTTTTAGGACTTCTTGCAAATGCTAAGGTAAATGTTGTAAAATGGTCATAGATTTAGGAAGTACAAATAATATAGTTTATAGTGAAATGGTCAATAAACTTGGATTGAATAAGTTACCTCACCCTATACCATACAAAGTCTCATGTTTGAACAAAGATTAAAAAAATTTGGTAAGTGAAAAAAATTACGTGGAATTTCAAGTTGGGAGGTACAAGGACAATGTCATTTGTGATGTGATCCCCATAGATGTTTATCATGTGCTTATTGGGAGGCCTTATAAATATGATAGGAAAACCACTAATGATGGCAAGAAGATGTGTACACATTGGTAAAATATGGAGTTATTCATACCTTGATACATATGAAGGATGAAGATAATGACCAACAATTTGGGTCAAATGTGATCTTGGTAAGTGATAAATATTTTCTAAGTTCCATGAATGAAGAGGAGTTGGGATTTGCATTGATAGTCAAAACTAGAACTATTATGATAGCCACTACAATAAATGAATTGACTCAATAAATCCAAGACATGTTAGAAGAGTATACAAAAATTTTAGTTGATGAGCTACCAAGTACATTTTCACCTATGAGGAACATCACTCATCACATAGACTTTATTCGAAGAGCAAGTTTTCCAAAAAAAGGTAGACTACAAGATGAACCCTAATGAGAATGAAAAGATGAAGAGATAAGTACAAGAGATCTTAGACAAAATACTGATGAAATAAAGCCTTAATCCTTATGCACTACCTACAATATGGGTGCCTAATAAGGAAGGTGAGTGGATAATGTGTATAGACTCCAGGGCTATCCAAAATATTACCATTAGATATAGGTTTCCACTTCTTAGGATGGAATATTTGATGTATTGATTGAGTAGAGCAATCTATTTTTACAAAATTGATATTAAGAGTGGGTACTATTAGATTAGGAGAAAATAAGGGGATGAGTGGAAAACCACTTTTAAAACCAATGAAGGATTGTATGAATGGTTGGTTATGCTATTTTGTTTCACCAATGCACCAAGAAATTTCATGAGGCTTATGAATGAAGTCCTCAAACCTCTTATAGGAAAATTTTTAGTGGTTTACTTGGATGGCATACTTATCTATAGACCTATCAAAGAAGAGCATCTTCACTATTTGCATCTAGTCATGAGATGGTTACAAGAGGAAAGGTTGTTAATCAACCTCATTAAGTGTGAGTTTATGAAGTTATAACTTTTGTACCTATGATTTGTCATCTCTTAGGGCATGTTAAATATGGATAAGGATAAGGTGAAGGAAATCATGGAGTGGTCAACACCTAGAATAACTATAAAGGTAAGAAGTTTCCATGGACTTAAAAGTTTATATAGGAGGTTTATTAGAAATTTTAGTGGAATATGTTCTCCCATAATATACACCATTAAGGGAGATAAGAAAAGGTTTATTTGGAGTGAGAAATCTGAAAGGAATCTCCAATATTTGAAGTAAATGATAATGGAGTATCCTATCCTATTACTACAGGACTTCAAAAAAATGTTTCAAATATAGTGTGATGTAAGTGGAGTGGAAATAGGGGGTGTACTAATCCAAGAGAGAATAACTATAGCTTATTTCAAGGAAAATCTAAGTGATGCCAAGAAAAATTACTCATCCTATGACTTAGAATTATATTCAATGGTATAAGCTTTGAATAAGTGGAGGAATTACTTAATACCAAAGGATTTTATTATCTATATAGAAAAGCATGTACTTCAATTAATCACCAATCATCCTAAGATAAATTAGAGACACATGAAATGGGTGGAGTATATGTAGAATTTCACCTTCACCATCAAGCATAATCAAGGACAAAGTAAAAAGGTATAAGATGCAATGAGTAGGAGAGTCTTATTGGTGCATGAGATACAACTTTAGATTTTTGGTATTGATTCACTCAATGAGATGAATGAAGATGATGAAGACTTCAAAGAATCATACAATGATTGCAAGCATCCAACTATACTCAATAAAGAGCCATGTTTGGATTATGTCATACAAGATGGATTGATATTCAAATGGGTGTATATATGTGTTCCAAGAAGATTAATAAGAGATAATTTGATTCAATAGAATCATAATTGGAGTATGGTAGGCTATTTTTGGCTTGATAAAACATTGGAGTGGCTCACTAGACACTACTATTGGCCTAAGATGCAAGCAAAAGTGAGGAGATATATTGAGAGGTGTAAATCTTGTCAATTTTCTAAAGGGAAGATAAATAAAACATGTTTATATCAACCTTTACCAATCCCAAATAGACCTTGGGAATCCATAATCACGGACTTTGTTATGGGACCTCCTAGAACACAAAGAGGTTTTAACTCCATATATGTAGTTTTGGATAGATTTTCCAAAATGGCACATTTCATTCAATGTAGAAAAATTAATGATGTTATCCATGTGGTAAATTTATTCTTAAAGGAGGTATTAAGGCTTCATGAACTACCACTAAACATTGTATCTAATAGAGACATTGAGTTCCTAGGCCACTTTTAGAGGACACTATGGAGGAAGCTAGGCAAAAATTTGAGTTTCAATTCAGCTTACCACCCTTAGATAAATTGTAAAACTAAGGTGGTTAATAGGAGTCTAATTAACCTATTGAGGTGTCTATCTAAGGATAATCCCAAGTAGTGGGATCTTGAGTTGCCTTAAGTAGAATTTGCTAATAATGACTCCTCTAATAAGAGCTTTGGCATTAATCCTTTCCAAGTGATATATGGTATGCATCCTAGAGGAGTGTTTGAACTAAAAAATATTAGTCATATGGACAAGAGTATTTTTTAAATATATTAACTTGTAGTGGCCATGAAGGAGGTTCATCAACAGGTAAGGAAGCATCTAGAAGCTAGTATGGAAAAATACATAAAGTAAGCAGATGTAAGTAGAAGAAAGGTGAGTTTTTAATTTGGATATTTGGTTTTGGCTCATCTTAAGAAGGAAAGGTTTCAGATATTTAATTAAAATAAGATGAATATGAATAAAATTTGTCTTGTTAAGATACTTAGGAAGTTTGCTAACAATGCCTATGAGTTAAATTGCCTAGTGGTGTAGGCATATCATCAATATTCAATGTTGTGGAATTTTACCCATATTAATTTGGACTAAGATGTGAATAAATATTATAAGGAGAAGATAAAATAGGTATATATTGGGTAAAATAGTTTCCTCAATCCAAATCAGATGAACTGGAATGTATTCAAGATAAGCAAGTGTTCAAACAGACTAGAGACAAGCAATATTTAAAGTATCTAGTCAAGTGGAAATGATAGCCAGTTGAATATGATACATGTATGATAGATAATGACACTAAAAATAATGGTATTCCTTTTTAATAACTCATGGACAATATTCCTTGAGTCCTTTTCTCTTTCCCCTAGGAGTATGATGCAAGAGCATCACTCTTAGGCTAGTTTTCCTTTCAAAATTTGCTTTTCTTGTTAAATTTCGGCTATATGATGGTATATGAGGTCTTATAAGGATTATAATATATTTATTTTTTAATTTTAGTGTTATAATTAAGCCTAGATTGTCACAAATTCAAATTTTTCCTTTCCTACCAAAACTAAGTTTTTAAAATTTTGAATTGTTTTGCTTAGATTAGGTGTTACATGGGTGTTTGAAAGGACTTGTAAATGTATAAAAGTATTTTAAGTATCTATTTAAGACACCATGAATCCATACCATGGGTTTTAACTCATAATTTTATGGAATATCAACTTTGGTATATGTTTCCATTGCTTAACTGGCCTTTTAGTGACAATTGAAAGGTCCAAAGGTAGTTAGAGTAGTTGTAGGAAATGTAAAATGTTTTTTTTTAATTTAATATAATTTATGAGAGTTTTTAAAGGTTAAAATTTCAAGAAAATAACAAGATAGATCCTGGTTTTTAAGACAAAGTAATTTTAGACCTTATTCATATATGTATACATTGGAAATTGATTGTGTGTGACTAGACAGAGGAGAAAGATACAATAAAGATATGTTTCTAAGACTAATTGTACATTTTTAAATTTATTTTCATGTTTTTTAATGTTATCATGTGTTTCCTTTGATTATTTAAATACTTATTTATGAAAAAAAACATTATAGTCCTATAGTTGTTAGTATACTTATACATAGTCAAGCACATAATTCAATGAAAGTGTGTAATAGAGGCATCAAGGAGAATACTTGGTGATTTGTAAAGGTGTGTAAGGGTCTTAAATAGGTCATAAAACTTTAAAAATTCATTGAAATTCATTTTGGAACTCAAAATCTCCAAATAACTCCTCTTAGATCTGTAGAGAGTACTTTAACCCTAAGTTAGGGTTTCTGGCTAGAATCTTATTTTGTGGGAGTTCTAACTAGACCAAAACCTCAAAACTTTGTGATTGGGTTTGTTTTCAAGTAATATAAAATATTATTGAGTTTTTATATCCATATAGAGTATAGGTGTATGAAATAATATGTCTATGTGCAATTAGGCCTTAGGAGACCTAATTAGGAGTGGATATAGGCTAGAAAAGTGGCCTAAGAGTGATTTTAAACCAAGAAAAATTGTGAAGACATATAATTAAATAGAGGTTAATATAAAGGGGCTTTGATTTCTGGTTACCAATCTTATATCCTCTATATAATTAATAAAACTAAAAAAAGGCTATTAGGAAGCTTGTGAAGTTGTGGCAAGTGTGTGTAAGTTGCAAGGTTAGGATTGAGAGTAGTTTCTCTACATCACCTAAAAAAAATAGGAAACTTTAATGGGTTAATATAACCCCATTCATCCCCATTGATGATTGAATACTACCTATATGTATAATACTAACTAGTCATTGAGCTTATCTAATCCGTATTATACACTACCCATAAAATAATGAATCAAATTATTGTTAACATATTTTAAATTTAATATTTATCACTACTTAATATAGATTTAAAAAGTGTTTGAAAATAAAAAATTTAATAGTGATCAATAAAAAATGTGTAAATTTGAATTAATCAGTATCATTTCCCTTTGTAACTACATAATTTTAAACTCTCATAGTGTGTATCTACATAAACCAGTATCATTTCCCCATCAATTTGTACCAAATAATATAAAATTTTATACATCTATATGTTGAAACTAAGAACCTCTATATAAAATATATGTATATGATAAAAACCTATAATTTATGTTCATGTAAACTATGTACTATTCCCATGTAGATCCACACAAGTTTGTATTCATGTATACTCAAGTATTTGTAAATTAAGTACATATTCATGGCACATTATCCAATAATTTATACTAATGTACCAATATCTCTCATGTAACTAAACTCATATGATATCTTAATCACTATAAGTCTCTAAAATATATACTTTAATTCCCAATATCTAATTTTCTAATCATGGAGACTTATGTATCTATAAAATCCCACTATAATGCTCCCATTTTGTGTTAGTGATTGTGTTCATACTAGATAAAGGCTTGGGATATTACCAACCAAATTTGTGTTAGACATGTTCACACTCACTATATAAGGTAAGCTAGATTTAGGGAGTGATTTATATTATAGGGAAAATAATCAATTTATGTATGGACATTTAGTTGAGTGTACATTATTTAGATATTCTCCTATATTTGAGTTGATCACAACAACCAAATGGCTATGGTAAAACTAAATCATATGCCTATGTATTAATCAGTCACTATTTTATTAGATGATATGGATTGCATGAATACACAGAGACTTTATTATGCATAATTATTTTTGTGTATTATGTGTGTAATCATGGAAGTTATGGGTAATGGTGTGCAAGAGATATTTTTATTTGTATGAGAAGAATTAGCTTCTCTGATATGGTATCAGAGTTACTTATGCATCCATTACTTATAATGGGCACAACTCATTTTTATAAAATTAAAAAATTATTGTCTATACACATGTTGTATCATTCAATTTTGGTACATTTTGCATCCATTTGGTATAGGTCATACCATTATTTTACCTTCTAAGTTATGAATGTATAAGTTTTTTATGATCATACACTCAATTTTGGGAAAATTTTAATTATTTTTTAAAATATTTGAATCATGTTAATTGGCCTAGATCTTATTGGCATCAACCAAAGTAATGTTTTCGAGTGATAAATTTGGCATTGGTACTTTAGATCTTGATTTTACTAGCTGTAAACTTGTATCATTTTGTATTCATTGTTTATTATGTATTTATTGACTCCCTTCCAAAAATGGATCCTCAAATTACTAATTATATCTCATTGAACTCATACTGATCTTGGCCATTTGAATTAGTGTGATATTAGAGATATAACCCAAGACAAGATGATTTCACTTTTAATTTTTAAATATGCCTTAGCTTTTCATTACTATGAAGCTTTTGAACATGAATAACAAATACATTATATTGGTACATGATTAATTGTTCATAATTTCAAATTATCATATCTTACACTCATATTCCTCTATCAACAATGGTTATATAATGTATATAAATTTTCATTGAATCCCCATCAAACAACTCAGTCAAGATTCCCATAAAAAATTTATGAATTGAAGGTTTTTTGGCCTTATAGTTTGAATAATTTAAATTTTAAATTATTATTTCATTTTCCTTGGTGAGAAAATTCATCCCAACCATAAATTCATTCTAAAAATTCTTAACATAGGATGCTCCAAACAAATGATTGCAACTACATTAGAATCATTTATTTTTTGATGTTGGATTTTTTTTTAAAGTTTAACCACTATCCCAAGCCTTAATCATGGTTAAACTACCTTAAAATAATTCAAAAATATTCCTGAACCTCTACAATGGCCATTTTAATTGTCACCTATCCAATTTCGTAGCTATTTTTTATGCAATTTTGGTCTCTTACATTCATTTTGATAGTTAATCCTCAAACTAAGATCCTATAGTGCTTGAATCATCCTCACATTAGTGGACCTTATAATTGGATATTTATTCATAAAATTATTTTATTAACATTCATTGGATTGATACCCTTATCCCAATTTGACCTTCATCACCTTCTACTCCATCGATAACTAAATCTTAGCCCACCATCGACATTTGTCTCCCAATGGGCCCTTGTATATTTCCATCCTAGTCATGAACATTTTCCACTCAAATTGATAATTTAAGAGGATTATTTTATTATTTATTATTGGTTTTTAATTTATTTTAAAATTTCAAACATAAATTTTCTCAAACATATTTTATTCACTATTCAATAATTCAATAACAAAATAAATTTTACAAGTGAAAGTAATTTAAAAGGTGGCTTATTATAATGGGGGGTTATTTTTCTTAAAGTGGGGATGATTTTTTTTTAAATGTCATTTATATTATAAATGGGGTAGTTATTATAAAAGACCAATTTTTCAAAGTTTATTTTCACACCCACACTCTTTCATTGTTGTGTGTCAAATTCTACAGGGTGAGCTTTTACCCCTTCACAAGTAAAAAATACATGTTTATTTATATTTATCTCAACACTCATCTTCATTGTTGGAGGTTATTTTTCATTATAATCATTACATGGTTATATTTTTAAACAAATTTTTTAGTTAAGCCTAACATCTAACTTTTAATTATTTATCAATGTTATTTCTTATATCATTTCTTATTTAAAACTTGGAATAGTTAAATTGATAGAAATTTATGCACTAGTTATCTTAAGAAATTGGTAGAGCCTCACTATTGAACTTGAGTATGGAAAATTTCAAAGGGAAGGGGTCTATTTTTATCAATTATGAATCAATGAGGACCTTTCATCTTGCTTCTAAGATGGATGGTTGTAAATGAATCCTCAACTAGGCACATGGATCAACACATGGATTTATAACATGTTACCTTTATCTTATCCAAGATGAAGGGTGGAGGATGGCTCTTGAAAATAGAAAATGGGGATTAATATTATCTCTCCATATTGTATGAAATATGGAGGGTAGATAATTCTTATCAAAATATATTTATGAGAGTAAATGTGGGCCCTTAATATTATTTCCAATATGAAGGGTGGAGAACATTTCAAAAAATCGCATAGATAACCAATGTGGGTGCTTCATCTTGTTTCCAAGATGAATAATTGAGAGTGGTTCCTAAAATATCTCACAAGATTCATTAAGTGCCTTTCATATTGTCTCCAAGATTAAGGATGGAGAATAATCCTTAATATTATTTCATTTATTAATTGGTGGGATCATAAAATGATATTCCATATGATCTCAAGATTCTTCCTCAAATGAATATACCGTTGGGAAGGAGAAAGAAAAGGAAGAACTATTAAGTGAAAGGAAAACATAATTCCATTTACATAGAATTATAGTTATAAAAATGATTATTTCAATTAATAAAAGATCAATTTAGTTAATACAATGTGAATAATTTTATTAGAAAAATGATTTAGGAGATAATTAAAGAAGGGGAAATATTTGAAATAATTGATTAGTGGAGTATCATTAGTGAATTGATTAGAGTGAATAATTGATCTAAGAAAATTACTAGAATGATAATATAATAGATTTAATATGGTGAATTGTCCAACCTAAGGAGTGCCAAGGTGAATTCAAACTCATACATTGGATGAACAGATGAATTTATATTAAACAAATGATTTTAGACCAATTTGTGTGAAATTTTAGGAAGTCATTCCTTTTTTTAATATTAACATGTAAGTGATAAATTTGGAGTTTACATTTTTCTCTATTTGAGTAGGTGCTACGATATGTAGATGAATTAACATCTTCTCAAATAATAATAAAAACATAAAAATGATTGCAAAATAAAATTAAAGGATATTAGTTTTGATGATTTTCCTAAATATGTTAGCAAATGGGTTCAAATATGTTTCAAAATAGCTCTTGATAAGCCTTGGATGCCCCCTTGAGGGGAGAGTCAATTTTTTTTTGATGAGTGGACATGTAAAAGGATTAAATGATAACGTAAAAATTTCAAAAGAAGAGAAAAAATGAAAGAGAGAGAAAAATGGAGGAAAAATAAATACTAGGGATAAAAATAAGACTCTAAAGAATAACGATGAAATAACATGTCTAATGGGGGGGATTCAGAATAAAAATCTATAAATTCAACCTAGGGATAAAATTGAATCATTTCTACCCTAGCCATTCAAAATTTACCTTTGAGACTTTGCACAAAAGTGACCTAGATAAAATGGCTCATAGACCACATTTGAGATTATAAAAATTATCACATTTGATCATTCAGATGGCCATGGGATCCAAGACCACTGGTAGGCATAATTATTTTTTATAAAAATTTCCTTTAACTACATTTATTACACTTAAAAATAGGCAAAATAATGAATTTTTCATTTTTAAAATGATGAATTCGACCACTCAAACAATAATTTCATCTACGAAAATAATGAATTCACCATGAAAATAGTGAATTTAATTATAAAAAAATGAATTCACACATGAAAATGGTGATTTTCCAAATGGTGAAATGACATAATTTTTTTTTCAAAATATGTGAATTTGACCATGTAAAATTTGAATTTGCCTCAAAAATGGTGAAAATGAACAAGAGTGTAACCAATTCACCCAATGAAAAAAATCATCCTTGGAATAATGAAAAGTCTAGGTATTCATTTTAATGGTTGACTAAATATTGAATTCACCATAAAAATGTGAAAAGGCCTGGGCTAGAAATAACATTGAAAATGACCTTGTTTAGTAGTGAATTTGCATGAAAATGGTAAAATAGCCATGTTATATAGTGATTTAACTTGAAAATAGTGGAAATGTTTTAATGAATAAAATAATAAAAATTAATAGAGGAGAAAAAGGAGAAAACAAATGATGAAGCTGAGTAGGACTTAATGAATTGATTGTGCTAAGAAATAAATTTAATTAGCAAGTATAATTCACTTGAATTAGTTACATATGATTGATTTTGGCTATATGGATTGGATTTGAAGAGTAGGTAGATGTAATAATAGCACGTGAGAGGTGGTCTCAAATCCTACAATAGTTAGTAGTATGGACTCATGATACATGTAACTTCTTTCTAGCATTTGGCCTCCTACATATGGTGATGATGCTAATGATTAGCATAGATTGGGTGCTGATTAGTGCTTTAGTAGAAAGATGGAATTTAGATAGTTTGAGATTCTAGCTATTGACAAGTAAAGTGACTATCACACTAGAAGATTTCTAGTGGATTCTATGAGTGCCTATTAAAGGATGAACATTGTACTATCTAGCCCCAAATCTTAGATAGAGTATGATAAATGACTTAATTGGTCACCTTGACATTTAGATGGTTTAAGATGGTTACATGGTCATTGATGATATTGAGATGGTGATGGATGTGCCATTATATCAAACTATAGAGGCTAATCTACCAATTTTTATATGGTATTGATTTTTTTATGGTTGTTATTAGTGGCATTCTACTTCCTGACAAAAGAGGGTAGTTTTTCACATGGGTTTCAATGGAGTAGTGAGGTATATGTCAATGTAGACAATGATATTTGCATGGGGCCCTTATATATTATCATATTTATACCATGATCTTCATTTCATGGTATATTGAGGAGGATACAACATCAATGCAACCACAATGCTTTAGGTCTAGGTATGTGAACACATTTCTATTGAGAAACCAAAAGGGTGGTGGTATTAGAGGATGAAAAAAGATCTAGTGGACCACAAGTGGTATTATGGGGGACCTAATAACATGATACATATGAGAGAGTTATGGTATTATAAGTGATATCTTGATGATATGATAAAGATAGATCTAATATGGAGGCCTTTCTTAGGTATTCAATATAAGTGGGCTAAGGATGTTGAGTATAATTTATACATGACCATAGTTTTATACATTATGGGATGATAAAATTACACCATTAAGAGATATAGACTAGATAGGGTGTAATTTCATTTTAGTCTACAATAATATATACCCATTAGGCCACATCATTTTGCCCACATGACCAAAGAGACACATCATTGGGAGCTAGTAGTTTATTGAGAAAATGTAGGGGATATATTTAGTTTGGTTCCATAGGAATATTGGGATTATGTATGATTTAAAACAAATGTAGGAGTAACTATAGTGTATGTAACATGGTGTGCCCAAAAAAAACCATTGAGATTGACTCCTCCATTAGGTGGTGACTAGGGTTAGGTATAGGGAACTCAAGGAGCTTAAGCACAAGTACCATTATGGATTTCTTGATCACTACCCATAATTATGATGGTAGGTTATGGATTAGAGGAGGGGTATGTATAGGAATAGGTGGAGTATGTAGAGGAGGAGGTAGAGATAAGGTTATATGAGGATATGGTAGAGGTAGAGGTGTAGATCATATCTTGGATATGAAAATAGATACAAGATAGGTTGTCCTATTATTACCATCAATATTATCAATTGAGTAAACTATAATTAATAGGTTGAGATAGGAGATTAGTTCTATAAATATAAATATAGTTGGGATATAGGCTATATTAGATCATTATTCAGATTAGTTAAACTCAACATAGTTATATTAGTGTAGACTAGGTAGAGATTACCAAACTGAGAGTAGAGTTGAGATAAATGCTATAGGTAAAAAGTTAAATGTAAAGAGATATTTCACTCTAGTATACTGGGATTTAGTTTGAGTAGAATGATACTCAATGTGGGTAGAGTGTGATTTTATATAGATAGAGTAGGATATTGTTGAGAGATGGATAAATAGGTCTCAAGAGGATTTGATTACAATTAAGATAGAGTGAGATCATGCTCTAGAGATTATTACATGGATGGGGTTACTAAATAATTTTAATAAGATACTTTTGGATAAGTATGATTCCAACTAATATATTAGCTTGTATAAGGTAGCAGCACCATCTATAGATAAGAGTCCTAATTTTTATGAGTATAGTGCATAGATATCAACATTAAGATTGGGTATGTTTTTATAATACTTATATGTCAGTTAGATGTATGTCCCATCTACCTCCTTTATCAATATATATGGGTCCTCCATGATATTTGTCCCACCTCAAATATAGGACATGAGAGATTTATCCATGAGATGACACATAGGGTAGATCTACCAAGGATGGGCATAACTAGAGCTGATACAATATATCTCAATAATTTTGATTCATGAGATGTATAAATATGTATGATATACTTAGATGATTTTACATGTACTTGTATTCTCATTTATGTATATATATTATTCAATTTGATGTATATATGGACCCATTTTTATGTATATATAAAGATAGACCCATGATTTTGGGTGTTATCTCATGTGATGCTTATTTAATTTTATTATGTCTCTTTCACTTACATTAGACATGGTTAATATGACTTTGATTTAGTATGATTTTAATATGATGAGATATATGCTATGATCAATGATGTGATGTGAATTATCATGATGTTTTTTAGTCTTATGATTGGATCAGATAGAGATAGATATTTGATTGTAACATTGCTTAGACTTTTGAGACTTGAATTTTATAATTCACATAACAATATGCATCAAATATAGAAATAAATAATGATAAAATTTATTTATAAATATACATAAATTTGAATTCAAAATAAAAATGGATAAAACTTAAAACAAGATATGGAAAAATTAAGATTTAAATGTCAAACATAATGCACTTAAATCAATTTCAATTTATATATAAATGTTTACAACTTAAAATCATGATATAGATAATGAATACTTAAGTTAAAAACATAATGTACTAAATTAAGTCAACTAATAACAAATCAACACAAAAATAATCAACCAAAAAAATACCACATAAACACATACGTGAAATCAAATAAACATTCAATTAGGATAGGAGTTTTTGTGGAAACAAGGCATTACTCTTTAAATCAAGGGTGTAATTAAACAATAATGACTAAAAAGAGGGGGAACAAAATAATAAGGAAGGGGTGGCCAAGTTGAATCTAAATTCCCCTCTCAAGTGAATTAGCCTACATAGTCCCATGGAATTTAGGCCGAATGCAGTTCTCCCAAGGATTTTAAAAAAAAGTGATGACAAGTTAAGAAGATAGATTATATAGGACAAATAGGAATGAGGCTCATAAAATAGTGAGATAATATAAGGAATAAGCCTAACAAAATGGCAAGAGATATGCTTGAAAAATGGTGAGAGCATGGGAGAAAGGATGGCCTAGTTGACCTCATAAAATTGAGTCCTTATTACATAGTCCAATTAGACCTTAAGACACTATAGTTTGATAAACTTTGGGCACAAAAAATGATAATTATGATCAAGATCAAAAATAAATAATTGTGATTGGATAGTTTAACTCATAAAAAAATAAGAGTGTAATTTAGGAATAAAACGGTCTCACTTTTAAAATATCATACTCATGAGAATATGGAATCACCTATGAGGTACTTCAATATGTGTCACCTAGCTACAAGTGACTAGAAATCCATGTTTACTAATATAATGACTAATCAATAACGTCACATTAGAAATGGGAACATATTGGGAAACTTTGTGGGATATTGAGTCCTACAACTTTTTTAGGGTTTTTAATTAAGGGAATATTTTTATGTTTAGGTATTTTTGGAATATTTTAATGTTTAAGGATTTTTGGAATATTTGAATCTTTAGGTAATTTTAGAATATTTGAATGTTTAGGGATTTTTGGAATATTTGAATTTTTAGGGTTTTATCGAAAAGGATATATATAAGATTATTTTGATAAAATAATATACAAGTAATAGGAAATGATAGTCCCAAAAACATCTATCAAAGGGTATGGTGATTATGGCTATGAGTAATCAACAAGAAACATGCAAGGGTTATCCATACACAATTAATTAAAGGAGTAACATTTAATATAAAATTAGATTAAGAAACAACCTCTCTTGAAATAACTAATTGGGAAGTAAAAGGGTTGAATTTTTTTTTGGAGGAATGAAAAATAAGAATGGCCAAGAACTCAAGGGAGAAATAAAATTCATACAAGATTAAAATCATGATGTTTATTATTATGGCATTTCATCTACAAAGATATTATAACACAAACCATTATACAACTCTAATCTTATTCTACTAAAGTTTAGTCTAGATTCACCTATTGTACCTATTTAAACATAATCCAATCAAGGTGGGAATAGGAAAGAGTGGGGAAATAATGAATGGATGCCCCAAAGCAAGGGTGGAAAGGAGATAAAATAAAAAATGGAATAAATATTACCTTAATTAGGAAAAAATATAGATAAGAGAATGGAAATTCAAGAATAAAAATTATTGTGATGCATAATGTTTATTGTCTCATTTAATTCATACCTATCTATCATAGCTAATCTATATGCATTCAATCCATAGATAGTTGTGACAAAAAATGGGACCAATAAATTTGGTTCAAACTTAAATTTATTTTCATGCTTATAATTATTATTCTTTTGATTTGATTTTTTAAAAAATCACCAAGATCTAACTCTTGAGAGATAATTCACTCATTATAACCCATACATAGTCAATTCTGATATGATTTGAGGTGATTCGGGGAAGTTATAAATTTCTCATATAGGAACTCTAGTTCTTATAATATAACAACTTTATAGTATTATTTATTAATAATATACTATAATTAAATACATAATGAGCATAACTTGGTCTAAATTAGAAGGATGAACCTTAGTAATGACCTAAAATCTGGCTAGATCAACTTTAATGCCCCTATTAGAAATAATGAAGCCTATAAATTTCCAAGATGTAACTCCAAAAACACACTTATTTGGGTTCAAGTGCACTTTCTACTCATGAATCCTTTCAAATATTCTTATCATTAATTCAAGATATTATACATTGGTCTTTGATTTACCCAAAATGTCATATACATAATCTTCAACATTATTAGGCATAGGATCATAAAAGTTAATTTTCATCTCTCCTTAATATGTATCTTCAACATTTTTCAAGATAAATTTCATGACATGGTAAAAACATCCCCATGAAGTTTTTAATGTTGTTTTGGTTTAATTATGTGGATAAATATTGATTTTATTATAGCTAGATAATTCATCCATAAGAGATAGCTTCTTAAAATTTATTGTAAAATCCATAATCATATCTCTATTAGGCAATGAAAAATCATCTTTGGCACAATATTTGTTAATATATATGAAATATTTGCATATTAATATACCAAATTTATTATTATTGACTTATAAATTATTGTAAATTAAATATTCATAAGGAATAGGCTTGATAAACCCTATTGCAAGTAGCTTTTCTAGTTTTGCTTTGATTAGGATGGCAATTCATGGATGTATTTTATGTTTAATAGGATTATCATCTAGGTGCATAACCAAATGATTCATTACCAAATAATGATCCAAATTATGCATAAAATATTAGTATTAGGTGAATATATCAGTAAATTTTATTATAATATCAATAATCAGTACATATTCCATAGAGTGAGAGATGTAATAAGTTTGATCATCTTAGGATTGTTCGGTGTGCCAATATTCACTTTTGCAGTATCTTCCACAATAATAGTGGAACCATATTATAGAATCATAGGAAAATAATCTAATTGATTAACTATCTCTAAATGTGGGATCTTAGACCTACCAATGTATGAATAATCATAATCATTCTTAGGAGGTAACAACTAATGATCTATAAGATATAGATTTTATAGGACCATACACTCAAATTATTCATGATATTTAGGATTGATGTATACTCTAACTAAAAATCATGGAATTATGGAATATTATGATTACTATGAAGGAGAGAAAACTTCCCCATCGAATGGTATCTAAAATAGGTTTTCACTAATGGACTTATCATTTTCTTTACTATTTCCCTAATCTTAAAGCACCTTAGAAAGGTTTTCACTTAAAGATCTTGATATTTTATTTTTATTTTGACCAAGGAAATTTTCTTACTACCCAAAATAACCCTTAGGTTCCAAAGTGTATGAAAATCCTTTCTTGTGGTCACCCACAATTAAACCATATCTTAGTCCCATGAACTCTCATATGGCTTCTTCATTTAGAAACTCATCAAGTACGATAGCATAGTCTTGTTGGTCCCAATCAATTAGGTTAAGATAATGGAGAGTAAGGGGAAATTTTAAATAAGAGATATAGTGAGAATATAATGGGAATAGAATATATTATTATTATTATCAAGCTCATCATATATTCTATAAAATGACTCTATGTCACTATCAAGAACATCATTTAACATAAAGTTTGAATCACTTTCAAGATTTGTGGGGACAATCTTAGGCAATTTTTTTCCAATACCTTTCTTATTTAAATTATTATTAGGAATAATAGGATCTATTTTTAATTTTTCCTTTACTCCAAATCATTTTCCTCTATAAGCGTGATGGGCCATAATTCTATTTTGAATAGGGTACTTTTTTATTTGAAAACAAGGAAAAAAACCCTCACCATATAGACATGACTCATCTACTTATTTTATATATTATTGACTAAATTATTTTCCTAAGATGAATGGAATATAATCCTAGGGATGATATTATACCCTCTTCTTATGACATTCCATCTTGGACCTACCATGGGATTTAGGTGACTAGGCAGTTTGGAAATATGAAAGGCATTTTCAATACTATATATACCAAAGCCTTCATCATGAATTTTAAAATGAAAGGAAATTAGTGGAGGAATGGGTGATTCTAAAGAGTAAAAGAGGGTATTGGGATATAAATAATTGGATTTATGTGGATTAGACATGACTTTCTTATCTTTTTTGATAGCATGGTCAGCACTAAGACAATAAGTATATTGGTGACCCTCTACTTTAATATGTTTACAATATTGATAGGTTTTTATATCTTCAATAATAGCGACATCCATTCCAAAATGGGGAAATTTGATTCATTTATGGAGTGTAGATGGAATTTCATGTATTTCATTAATCTGTGGGTAGCCAAAGAGGACATTATATGGTAAGTGAAGATCAATGACATGACATAGGTTACTATGAATGATAGGCCAAACCTAGATAGGCAATTATATTGTACCCACTAACTATATTTTTGAATTATCATACCCATTAATAGTGATATTATCATTCTTGAGATTTACAATAGTGTATCCTATACACTAGACTAACTTAAATGGAAAAATATTGAGGTTAAAAACATTATCTATAAGTAGCCATTTGATTTTATGGAAATTAATTGTGACTTCAATGTATAGGGAGTTTTTATGAGAAGAATAAAGGGATGATATATCATTTTGATCAAATATTAGTTATGGGACAAGAAATAAATGTCCTACTGACACTCAAAATCTATCCCGTGAAATAATTTTAGGCACCTAAGAATGGATCAAAATATCATACAAAATACATTTGTAGAGTTGAGAGGTACACAAAATATCCAAGATGAAAATGAGAACTAGCATATTACTAAAATTGTCCACAAGATCATACTTCTTCTTGATAGGAGGTATATACTTGGCCTTCAATTAATCTTGAACAAGATTATAATTATAAGGTGGATTAATATTAGTATGAGAAGCTACAGGCCCTTGAAGGGTAATTTTACAACATTGAGTTGTAAAAACATAATCTCAAGAGGGAATAGGATTAGGGGATTTAGAGGAACAATATATGGGTCTTATAATAGTAACTATAAGATAAGGGTTATGTGGAGGAGGAACTCCCAAAATAGATAGAATTGATCTTAGAATGAAGAGATTTTCTTGTTGGTAACTATTAGAATAGGAATGGATATTAATTATGATCATGGACACATGATGAACCATGATACATCCCACCATGTTGTAATCATAGGGGGTATCATAGTATTCAACATTATTAGCATGGTAACCATAATTATGATTATAATTATTATCTTTTTGATGTTGTCACTACTCATTCTGATTATTATGATGTTGAGGAAAAGGGTATTTATATATCCCCATGTTCTAATTAGCATGGGATGATGCATTATTTAACTCAATCTCTCCTATTTATATATTTTATTGGATTAGATGTAAAATTTACATAAATCTATGAATTTCATGACCTTTCACATGATGATATTCACAATATTCATTATCTTGATACCACTCTAGTTTGGGTTAACTTTCATCAAAGGGTTTAGTATTAGGTAAAGTAATCATATTATCAATTAATAGTTTGAAAAATACAACCTCAATAGGCTTTTCGATATTAATAAGTGGTCTTATATTTAATTGATTCCTTAGAGGAGGTGGCCTTTATAAAGTAATCAATTTTAGTTGAGGCAACTTATGTACTGGTGGTGACTATACTATGTGGACATGTCTTGCTTCTATTATTATAATATCAACCACATTATTATTTCAATTGAAAGGTTTAATCTTCTCTACCAAAATTTTTAGATTTGAATTTGAAGTTCGGATCTTATTCTAATATTGGGATTAATTTTGTGAATTAAATTTAATCAATATTTTATCAATGAGAGCCTTATCTATTTGGATACCCTTATCAATGACATAAAATTTATTTGGACACTATAGTCTAAGGTTAAGAGCTAGTCTAGAATTCAAATTGGTCATTGATATGATTTCTAATTTTCTATCAAGAAGAGAATATGGAATTTTTTTAGCCAATGCTTTCCATATTTTAATATAAGCAACAAAACTCTCACCCCCTCATTATTTTATGGAACACAAGTCAACCATTGCCATCTCATGTTCAATGCTATGAATTTTTTAAAACAAACTTATTTAAAAAATCATCAAAATATGTGATAGAACCTTTTGGAAGATTCATAAACCTCTCTAAATATTATCCAACCAAACTCCACGAAAATAATTGAAGTAGGAAATCAATGTCATGGCCTACTTCTTGGCATGCAATAAAAAATTATTTTATATATTCCCTTGGATCTCCCTTTCCTTTATATTCATCAAATTTAAGAATATTTAAATGAAATCAAAAAGGTATATGTAATATTATTACATCAAATGGATATGAACATATGTGATCCAACTTGTAATCTTGAAATTTCATCCTTAAAAGCCTATCATTCCTAGGAAAAGGCATTATTTTGGGATGCAGGTGGGGGTTTATATGACTAATAATGAAATTGTGAATTAGATGGATTTATGGTAACTCTTTTTACTAATGGATTAGGATTAGTAGTCCTACTAATGGGATGGAATTTATCATGAGGAACTTATTTTTTATTAGGATTGGAAGACGAAATGTAGACTCATTGTTGCATAGGAAGAATGTATTTTATTTGAGAATGGAATTTGTGTTGATTTGTGGGAATTTTTTATTGATTATAAATAGCCTATTATTTAGATGATCTTCATTTCTATGTACCAGATAGAACCTTATGTGTATTAGAGGGAACTTTATTAACTATAACTAGATTATTTTAAGGGATATGTGAACTAGATGGGATAATCTTTGTATCAATAGGGACTTATTAGAAATGATCTTAATTTTGTATCTATGGGGGAGGGATTCTATTGGACAATATTATGAGAGTGGTATTAACTAGAACTTGATGGGGATTATGGAATGTTTGTGGTAAATTCTAAACAACCAATTGTGAGGAATCAATAGGTGTTTTTTGTTCGACAACATTAGATGTTTTTAGATTAGTAAATGGGTCAAATAATTAATATTTATCCTAATGATCAATAGGTTTATTAAACTTTGAGTAGAGGATCAGATATAAATTAGTAATTAATAATGATATAATATCATTAAACACTTGACTAACTTATTCTAATTATTTTATAATTCTAGGAAAAATTTGGGGTGTGGACACAACTCCTTCCACTTTATAGATGTTTCTATAACTATTAATGTTTGAACACTTGTTGCAACATGACTAGTGAAGGGTAAATATTCAGTCTATTCTATAATTTTACATTGTTATGAGATTGAGATTTTTAAAAATTACATAAGGTTTATATAATATAATTAGATGGAACCTTGGCACCCATAATTAACAAGTGCAAATATCTTCATCTCTATTTTAAAACAAGTCTTTCTCAAATTGAGCTCAAGATGTATCATAGGTAAATGGCACATTGTCATACTCCAGTTGATGAAATTACACATCATGTGAGGTCATATAATATTGTTGATCATTTGGATAATATAGTTGGTATGATAATGGGTTGATATGATCTTATTGGTATTGTGTCTAATAATCATCATGATTAGTATTATAATCCATACTACTTATCATGTATTGAGGCATGTTAGACATGGTTGCAAGCCAAGTAATTTGACTTGAACATAAGTAATTGGACATAAAATTGGTAATACATATATGTAAATGGGAATGTATAATGTTATTTGTAAATGAAAAGAGAAAGATCTGATCTAAACAATTTTTGGTTTGAACACAATATTTTTTACTTAGACTAGAATTAGATTGAAATGGGTCCAAAGTCAAATGAACATCACAATGGTAAAATTTCAAACAAGAAAGGTATGTGGTTAGACATGAAGTGTATAATTGAATAATTTTGATGGGAAAATTTGGGTAGAGTATGTCATGTCCCCAATTTCTGCCCTGCTTTAGTGACAACATTTCTAGCAGGGTTGGTCTATTATCTGGTTCCCATAGGCCAACAGAGCATAGAGGGAACCAACCCAGGGGCTTTGAGAGTCATGCATGAGCCTCCTAGGTATTTTGGAGTAGTAGAAAATAGTTTCCTACAATTTAGGAGGGATTCCTAATTTGTAGGGATTGACTAGGAGTAGTCTCAGAGGCATTTGGAGACCTCGGTGAACATTTTAGAGACTTAGAGTGCATCTCTTATTTTTTAGGAGGCATTCCTATTTTTTAGGAGGAACTACCAGTTCAGTGATAGTTCTCTCTAAGGTACACATAGTAGGGGAGAGTCATTGGGACTCAATTTTGGTTGATTGGGGCCATCTCCTACTTTTTAGGAACATCCCTAAATTTTAGGGATGGACTGCCAGTTGATCCATCTTGTCCGGCATCGGTCATAGACAGGTGACAAGTTTAGTTTCATGTTTGATTGGTCTATTGGGCCTTTTGGGACCATTTGGGAAATATTTTAATATATTTAAATATTTCCTAAGTTGGTCATTAATTAAATTAAAATAAGGTTAATAATATAACCATTTTGGAGTAATAAGGGGATTCTAGCTTCAGTTGATCAGGCACACCTATGTGTTATAGCTCGTTGGAAAGGTCTCAAATTATTATACATGATTTTTACTATCTAGAGACTTTTTGGTGCCTTTAGATATGAAATTTTAATAAAGTAATGTTTTTCCTATAGCATGGACAACTTTAATTGGGAAAATGTTATTTTATTATATTTTATTTAAAGGGCAAAGTGTAATTTCCATTTAGGGTTTGATTTTCACTTGGAAGGGGATATAAGGAGATGGAGACATAATTTCTCATTATCTTTTGCATATTGAAAAACTTGTTTTTGTGAATTAGCTCTGAGAGAGAAATTCTTCATCTGGGACATAAACCCTAGGTTCTAGATTGGCTAGGACGTATCCCTCAGTAGTTATTGGCATTGGATTCTTCAGGAAGTGTGCATTGCTATCAGGGATAGAGTACACCATTATTTATTATGGATTCAAGTTATAGGTTTATGGTTTCAGCGTTGCAAATTGATTCTTTCAACTGGGACGTGATCCTTGTAGTCTTAGGGCCACCTTTTACAGTAGGTACACCCCACGTGGAATATAGGGAATGCTTGTATTCAGCCTTAGATGTATTCTTGATTCATGATCATTATTCACCATCTAGTTTGGCATCATTGTTGGATGTAAGCTCCTTAGAACTACATTGCCAGATTTATTATTTGGCTTTATAAATCAGAAATCTACTTGGTATGATTTATAGAAATTTTGATTTGGCTCTATGCTCTTATTTATTTTCAATCTCCTTTCATTTTTATTGTTCATTATTCATTACTATTGTGAAAACTATCAAAAAACACAAAACAAAAAAACCTTCTGCAACTTCTATCTATTCTCCAAGACCATCAAAGAAATCATAGGAAAATATAGTTTATTAATTTAAAAACTACAATAGATCAGCAAGGGCATCCATCAGGGATCTTTCAGTGGTATCAGAGCCTTGATTCTGCCAACCTATTGGGATTTCATTTTGCATGTTATTTTTTAGCAGTACATGGTCAATTTTTGCTCTTTCATATTAGTTTCAGTTGGTTAGTGTGGTAGTTCATTATGGAAAAATTGTTAAGAGATATAACCCTGTGGAAAGAATGGAAACAGTCACAACAAAAATTCAAGCTTCAATTGCAATAGTTCAATGATTCTATGTCAAGGAAATTTGGACATGCTAGTGGATCATCATCTTCTTCTAAAAAAGATCCATTACCACTAGACAAGAAAATGGAAGTAATTAACATACTTGAGGAATATAATACTCTTCCTTAATATGTTAGGGAGAAATTTCATTTCAAAGATTACACTGACATGCATCCAAAAATTTGTCATAAGGTTAATCTTGCAAAAAAGGAATACCATGCCATAGTTGATGATATGTTTTCATGTGAGAAAGAATATTTGTGTCAACCTATCCATGTTCATGATAAAAACACCATAATGGATCAGTCACTTGTAGGGTATACAGAAGAAAGGCATGAAGATGTGTTATCAATTGAGTTGCAGCCTAGGAAAAACAAAAATCAGTCATCATGTGGGAATCCTAAAGAAGAAATAACTCTAGAACAGAAAGAGACACATAACACACCATTGATTCATCAAGTTGATCACAAAATGGAAGAGATTATAATCATGGATCAGCCCATTAGGGATGTTGAAAGCATGTCTCCAAGGTCTGGTACCTATTCTAATTTTTGCAACAATAGTTCTAGTCATGTGGTATCATCCATTTCACATGAAGGTAATGAGGTTGTTGAGTCTTCCTATGGTGGTACTCAGGTTAAGTGTGTTGCACATAAGATCTATATTGTGGATTCAAACCACAAAGGTTCTGATTTTGTTTACCCCACCTTGGAAGATGTGAAAAAGGCTCAAGAGACGTACAATGGATGGTCACATAGAGCTAAGAAGGCCAAGATGCTTGCTACCCAAGCAAGACAACACTTACAAGAGGTCAAGGAAATATGCAATCAGCTTGATAATGCAAGAAGACAAAGAGAGTCATACATTAGATCATTACTTCTTCCAAGGGAAGAAAGTGAGGATGTTGAGCATACAAAGGAAGAGCTTCTTGAGGTAAGTCCACAAGAAGAGCATGTTGAGATGTGTGAAGAGGAAAAGAGTTATGATCTAGAAAATTCAGTTTGGTCTAGTTTACATCATGAAGTTTATGATGTTCCTCTTTTAAAGAGCCCCTTAAAGGATCCAAACAATGATGATATTGGTTACACACTTGATGGACCAGCCACAAGTGTTATTTTCATTTGTGTGGAATGGAACATTATTGATTTTGATTTGGTTAGTCATACATCATCTAAAATGGAAGGAAAATTGTTAAGATCATATGAAGCATCTTGTCTTTAAGAGATGATTAGGGAAACTAAGAGGCTGCTTACTAAGAAGATATTGCATTTTGATAATGTTTGGTTTGTTTGGCATACTACACCTTGGAGTTTGTTAGTAATGGATTTATCACCTCTTCCATATGATAGGGCAGTGATGTACCTTTTGATTGAAGATTTAGACTTTTTAGATATTACATTGGGATTTCAAGATCATAATATAAGGGACTTTGTTGGTTGCATGGTTAAACAAACATTTAATTAACAACCTTTAATGAAGGCACACTAATTTGTGGAAATATAGGTAAAGTTGCAGTAGCTATTTGGAGGATTTGGAAAAGTATTTAACAAACTTTCCTTGCCTATGATTGGCTCATTTGTGAATTCCTCACAGCATTGGTTGTTGGTAGTAATTGTGGCTTCATTTGGAGTGAAGTTCTTAGTTGGTTAGATGAGGTACAGGTTCACAACAGAAACATAATGAGTATCAACATGCTGGAGGGATGTGTCAGTGCAAAGATTTGGGATCTTGGTATCAACATGGGTTGGGCATTTCTTCAGTGGATTCATGTTGGGTTGCTTCACTTTTGGTATACATATGTTTATATCAGAGTAGCACAGTGGTTGGGTGGAGCAACATTTCTCAAATCGATATGAGATTTAGGAATTGATAATCCTACAATTTTGGGTACAAATGACACATGCTTTGGTTTTTCTCATGATGGCATACATACTTCATCTTCGAGTTTGTCATCTACATCCATTGATATGGCAGTGGTATCCTTGTTGATTGGTGACTCCATAGTCTTTGATTCCTTATGGAATAGTGGCTATCCAAGCTAGAATCATTTACTACTTGACTTGGCATTGACTACATCCATGATTCAGTATGAGGGCATTGAGGAGTGTTTCTTTTAGACATTTTTTTTTGGCATTGGTATGATGACATCTATGATATCATTCGAGTTGCTGGTCAAAATTATAGCAGCATTGCTAGGTGGTCATGTGGGTTGGAATATTGGTTTATGGAAGTTCACTTTCACACCTTTTTGCTGGTCTACTTCATTGTATGTATGTTTCATGGAGTGTGGTTGAGATACTTCTTCATCTCATTCAGCACATCTGGTATTTTAGCTTGGGATCCGGGCCTTGGTCTCATTGATACATTGGTGCTTCAAGATCCTAGTGAGTTGCTTCATGGTTTGGAGTGTTTGGGCATATTTGTTAGAATGGAACAATTATTTGTTTGGTGGGGATATGTTGAGGCATACATGCGATGGTTGAGCATGATATTTGTTCAGTCACACTAGATGGCAACAAGTTCTAGGATTGCAATTATGGATCTTGCTGAGAGGCATTGGTAGTATGGGTTTATGTGTCTATTTAGAGGGATACAGTATCTACATGGTGGTTCCCTTTTGAGGCTGATTTGGAATCCTAGAATCACTTGGATTTTTAGTTCAATAGTTGAGGATGTGGAAGCCAATGTTGGCTTACTAGAGTTTTCGCCTTTAGTGTTCCAGTTTGGTTCTTTCAGAGAGTAGTTCATTAAGGAGTTGATAGATTTGGTACAGTATTTGATTGCTCTTCCTTTAGGGGGTTTTCAGGTGGTTACTTGTTTGGTGCAGTGCAGGATAGTGTTTCTAGAAGATGGTACTACAAACCTTCTAGGATGGCTTGGGACCCTGGGATCATTCTTGGTTATGGTATGGACTTGCCTGATGTTTGTGGAGTTGGATTAACATTGCTTGAGGACAAGCAATCTTTGGGAAGGGAGGACTGTCATGTCCCCAATTTCTGTCCTTCCTTAGTGACTACATTTCTAGCAGGGTTGGTCTATTATCTGGTTCCCATAGGCCAGCAGAGCATAGAGGGAACCAACCCAGAGGCTTTGAGAGTCATGCATGAGCCTCCCATGTAGTTTAGAGTAATAGACAATAGTTTCCTACAATTTAGGAGGGATTCATAATTTGTAGGGATTGACTAGGAGTGGTCTAGGAGGCATTTGGAGACCTCGGTGAACATTTTGGAGACTTAGAGTGCATCTCCTATTTTTTAGGAGGCATTCCTATTTTTTAGGAGGAACTACCAGTTCAGTGATAGTTCTCTCTAAGGTGCACATAGTAGGGGAGAGTCATTGGGACTCAATTTTGGTTGATTGGGGCCATCTCTTACTTTTTAGGAGCATCCCTAGATTTTAGGAATGGACTGCCAGTTGACCCATCTTGTCCGGCATTGGTCATAGACATGTGACAAGTTTAAGATCATGTTTGATTGGTCTGTTGGGCCTTTTGGGACCATTTGGGAAATATTTTAATATATTTAAATATTTCCTAAGTTGGTCATTACTTAAATTAAAATAAGGTTAATAATATAGCCATTTTGGAGTAATAAGGGGATTCTGGCTTTAGTTGATCAGGTACACCTATGTGTTATAGCTCATTAGAAAGGTCTCAAATTATTATACATGATTTTTACTATCTAGAGACTTTCTGGTGCCTTCAGATATGAAATTTTAATAAAGTAATGTTTTTCCTATAGCATGGATGACTTTAATTGGGAAAATGTTATTTTATTATATTTTATTTAAAGGGCAAAGTGTAATTTCCCTTTAGGGTTTGATTTGCACTTGGAAGGGGATATAAGGAGATGGAGACCTAATTCCTCATTATCTTTTGCATATTGAAAAACTTGTTTTTGTGAATTGGCTCTAAGAGAGCAATTCTTCATCTCGAACGCAAACCCCAGGTTCTAGATTGGCTGGGATGTAGCCCTCAACAGTTATTGGCATTGGATTCTTCAGGTAGTGTGCATTGCTATCAAGGATAGAGTATGCCATTATTTATTGTGGATTCAGGTTGCAGGTTTATGGTTTCAGCGTTGCAAATTGATTCTTTCAGTTGGGACATTATCCTTGCAGTCTTAGGGTCACCATTTGTAGCAGGTACACCCCACGTGGAATATAGGGCATGCTTGTATTTAGCCTCAGATGTATTCTTGATTCATGATCATTATTCACCATCTAGTTTGGCATCATTGTTGGATGTAAGCTCCTTGGAACTGCATTGTCAGATTTATTATTTGGCTTTATAAATTAGAAATCTGCTTGGTACGATTTATAGCAATTCTAATTTGGCTCTATGCTCTTATTTATTTTCAGTCTCCTTTCATGTTTATTGTTCATTATTCATTACTATTATGAAAACTATCAAAAAACACAAAAAAAAAAAAACCTTCTGCAACTTCTGTCTATTCTCAAAGACCATCAAAGAAATCATAGGAAAATATAGTTTATTAATTTAAAAACTACAGCAGATCAGCAAGGGCATCCATCAGGGATATTTCAGAGTAATGCCTCTTTGTAAAGGCATATGTGGATTAAGACACATTTTTAACACCATAACTAATCAATCAAACACTCGAGCTTACAACCCCACTTTAGTGACTAATGTGGGAATACTCCCCACTCATTGAGTCTTTTGATATACTTTCCTTGAGAGAGTATTATAAAATTTAATATTATTTAAGTAATTATTGAAGTAATTAGAGGTGTTTTAATCCCACCCTTATCTCAAAAGGTTTATACGTAAAAGATATCTTCAAGTTTAGGTACTTTTATAACCCTATATTGCGGAATGTTTTGTATTTTAAAGGTCTTATGCTGAAGATTTTTTGGAATTTATATATGGTCCTGATATACCTTATGTTACATGAATGGAAAAAATCCATCATGTAAATGTTGATATTTATCAGGCCATTCATCAAAGGTTTTATCCCTTTGCAACCACTTTAGCCTTAAAGTAAGATTTTAGTGAAGTGTTATTAGAAAAATCAAACTCCAAGGGACCTTCCATCTAAGATTCTACTAATGTAAACTCAATTTGTATAACCATTTAGATAACAGGGTTGGTATGAATGTGGGTTAATGAAATCCCAATTAGTGTGCCCTAAGGACTCGTGAGAAGGCAATGACACCCCAATCATGTATCTAAAAGTAAAAGGAAATGTATTACCTTTTTTATTCACAAGAATTTAACTAAGTCCAAGTGAATATCATAATAGACAAATATCTTAGGATAAAAACAAAGGATCACCTCCATGTTTCTAAGTTACCCTACCAAAGGGGAGATCATACGTGTGAAAGAATCATACAAGAACACAAGTAAACACTTAAAAAAATAATTGAAAAAGAAAGACAAGAAAAAATAAAAGTTTTTTTATGACACTAAAGTGAAAGATAGATTTTGTTTAAAGCACTAACGGAAATATGAACAAGTAATAAATGTTTGAATGGATTACCGCACCCTTTTAGAACCTATAATAAAATAAAGTGAGTAGTTTTTCTTAGTGGGTCTTTGTCAAGTGAAGGAGGTTGATTTTTTACATTTTTTAAAACTCTCAATTTTTTCAACACATAAAGGAAAATTCACCAGTTAATAGGTTCGATTCACTATTTTTAACAACCTACACAAAACACAATAGAATTTAGAAAAACATAGATAGAGGCAAATTCACCAATTAGTAGGTCAATTTCATTGATTATGTGAGCATTTTCATTGATAATAAAATGAATTTCATCAAAATTAAAGTCATTTCACTTATTAGAAGGAAATTAAATATGTGTGTACCTAAGAGCAATTTTTGAATCAATTTCACTAATTTATAGATTAATTTCACTGATTTTTTGATAATTTCACAAATTATAAAATCTACACATAATACAAAATAAAGTAAAATAAAGAATAGAGGTGTTTTCACTGACTACAGGGCATTTTCACCAAAATAAAGAAAACATTACCTTTTAGTATGAAAATATCTTGTGCGATATTTGAGAGTGACTTTGTTGATTCTAAGATAATTTCATTGAGTTCTTGACAATTTCATCAATTTCAAGATGATTTCACTAGCAGTAAAAATTAGACAAAATACAAAACATAGAATAAAATAGAGAACATAGGCATTTTCATTGATTATAGGGCATTTTCACTAATTAACAATAAAACAATTGTTAATTTTGCATTTACTCAAATTGAATTTGTCGATATACAAAGGTATAAAATAGTGGTAAATTTATCAAAAATGAACCAAAAGAATCAATTTTTCAACAAATAAAGATTTTAATAAAGTATCAAAATAAGAGTGTGGGTTGTGTTAGTCTCACTAGGCATGCCATATATGTCATTAAGAATTTCTAAATGGTTTATAAACTTTTTTAAATGAGAAAAGAATAAAAAATAAAATGTATTTTTAGCACCTCTAACCCAATGCCTCACAAGCTAAGTCAAAGCTAAACAAAGCTAAAATAAAAAATAAGATTCAAAAAATTATTACCTTCCATTTTTTAGGATTGTTCTATTTGTATAAAGTGTAATTGGATCATATGTAGTTTTGAGAAGTATTTAGTAGTGTTATATTTTATATCATCTCTTCTTTAAAACTTTGAATAGTTATATTGATAGAATTTGATGCACTAGTTAGCTTAAGAAATTGGTAGATATTCAATATTTAACTTGAGAATGGGGTCTATTTATAGAAATTAAAAATAAATGAGGACCCTTAATATTTATTATAATATTGATGGTTTCAAATTTATTCTCAAAAAGGCACATGTATCAACACATGGATTGATAACATTAGCCCTTCATCTTGCCCAAGATTAAGGGTGGAGGATGGATCTTAAAAATATGAAAGGGAGATTAATATGATCCATCCATATTTCATGAAATATGGAGGGTGGATAAATATCTTTAAAATATATTTGTGAGAGTCAATTTGGGCCCTTCATATTATGTCCAAGATGAAGGGTTGAGAGTGGTTCCTAAAATATCTTACAGGTTCATTAAGGGAATTTCATATTGTTTGCAAGATGAAGGATGTAGAATAATCCTTCATATTATTTTATTTATTAATTGGTGGGATCAAAAAATTATATTCCATGGATCTTAAGATTATTTCTCAAATGAAGATGCCATTTATAATGAGAAGGAAAAATAAGAATTAATAATTGAAAGGAAAATATAATTCCATTTGCATATAATTATAGTTAGAAGAATGATTAATTAAATTATCATAGAAAATTTTATTTAATATAATGTGAAGATTTTAGTTATAAGAATGATTTAATATATTATTAGGGAATGGCAAATATTTTAATTAATTGATCAATGAAGGAGTATTAGTGAATTTATCAAAGTAAAAGAATTGATTAGAGAAAATTACCAGAATGGTAATTAAATAGATTTAATATGGTGAATTATCCCACCTAAGGATTAACCAAGGTGAATTTGAATCCTTATGTTGTATGAACATATGAATTTGGGATAAACAAATTATTTTGGACTAGTTTGTGTGCAATTGCTTGAAGTCATTCTATTTTTCAAATTTGACATGGAAGTGATAAAAATGGAGTGTCAACACAATTATGTAATTATAATAAGTTTGGGATAGGTGTTCCATATTAATAAGGATTTTATTGGTATGAGGTTTATTCTTTCCTTAGTTGTGCATTTAAAAATAAAGGCCCTATTATTATAACCCCTCAAATCCTCTAACTACAACACATGGAAAACAAAAATGAATATACTTTTGTAGTGAAATTTTTTTTGGCACATTATTCAAGTGAAATTATTTTATTTACTTATGAATAAGATAAATATCAACATACATTCATGTAAAAATATGTTTTTGAATTGATAAGCCTCAATGTTTATATTATCTTTAAATTCTACATGACACATAACACATCACCAAAATATGTTTAGGACAAATTTGAAGCACTATTTGGGGATGAAAATGAGTCTTCTATGAATTTTATAACAATAAATCCTTAATTTAATCCACTTCCTTCTATTCCACTTCATCCTCAAATTTTTAATGAGAACTTGTCTTATCAAGATGATGCCATTACATTATATTCTTTCAATGACACAAAAGAGGAAGATAAACCTCCTTTTGTTGCTCATATCAATTTAGATTATGATCTTATGATTGTTTCTCCTTCCATGCCTTTTTTAATTCATTTTTTCCATCTCTAAAAGAAGTGAATAGAAATTAATGAATCACAATTTCTTTTTGTGATCCTTCATTCATAAATAAGGTTACCTCATTCACTCCCTAAATAAAAAATGATAGTGTGCAACACCAAACTGATATGTTGGACATTTAGGTCCCTATTTTTAGTTTATCATGTAATAATGAATCATATTGATGCACTTTTATAATGTGACCCACTAGATTATGAGTAACCCATTGTTCATTTTGCTCCTATTGTTGCATATTATGCTTATGTTCCTACTTTTATTGTAAACTCTATGTATCCCATTTTAATTACCTCTATATATTCCTACTTATTTTAAAAATCATACCACTAAGTATTTCTCCTAAATGACTCATTCCATGGGTAATACTATTATACTTTTTGGTATTTAGAAGGATATATAGGGAATGTTTTACCCTATTCAACATGTTAAGTGTATTAATATACATGGCATTAGTTTTGATGTAGATGTTTCAAAAAAAAAAATTGATAATAGATATCCATAATTTTGTATTCCTCTCTTAATGAGGATTTTGAGCTACATATTATCTCTAATACACCTTCACTCAATCATGATAAACCAGATATTAAAATTTTCAAGCCTGATAAACTTGGCACTTTTTTGGATGTTACCTCACATTCTTATGTTGTGGACTTTGCACTCACTTATAGTAGGAGTATTTATCCACCATTAATATTCATTTGGGATTTATTAATAATAATTATTGGTGGTGTCAAGGACATTATTTAGGAGGACTCTACATGTGAGGTTATTTATCCACTCACCTTTCTTGATTGCACATTGCTCCTCCTACCTTTTATGTTCCTTAGTTTTATTAGATATTTTAGTTAGTTTTGTTTTTTGGGGACTGCATCTCTCATTTTAGAGATGGAATATTAGACATATTGACTTCATTATGGATTTTATTATTTCACTTGATGATTTTTTTTATGGGACCTTTTTTGTAGTCACACTAAGAGTCATGGATATTTTTACTTCATGTATGTGTGATCCATAATGAGAATAATATACTTAAATTTCATGACTATTAAATAAACACTAGGGAAATCTTAATTTTATATTTTACATCTCCATCTCAAATTTTGATAGTCTCCGTAAGATTTCTGGTGAAGATTATTCTCCTTCTAAAGAGTAGCTAGTCATGTGAAGCCTGGTGTCAACCTTTTGATGTATGAAAATTTATATTATCCTACTCATGTGTGTGTGTGTGTGTGTGTGTGTGTGTGTGTGTGTGTGTGTGTGTGTGTGTGTGTGTGTGTGTGTGTGTGTGTGTGTGTGTGTGTGTGTGTGTGTGTGTGTGTGTGTGTGTGTGTGTGTGTGTGTGTGTGTAGAGTAATTAAAAACATTTTAACATTATGGGGTGGGGGTTTTGTGCACATAATAATTCAAGTGTATTTGATTAAGTGTATTTTTGATCAATGGGATTCACTCCATCAATATCACCTCATACATCATAATGTTTATATTTTTATTCATGATTATTTGGAAACCTTTCAATAGAAATCATCTTCTCAACTTTAACTATTGATTTATTTATTTTTAGTACCTTAAGGTGACACATTTAATCCATGGAGATAGTTTTTTCCAAGTTTTGTGATAATTATTATTTTACTAAGTGAGCCTTGTATAGAATACCATTTCCTATTTATATTTAAGTTACATTGACTCAACATCCGTGTATTATAGTAAGATGGGTTGGTTACCATAGGTAGATTTAATATTTCATTCTATATTTTTATATGGGTACTTGATTAGGCCTGGTTGCCAGGAACCATCAATCTCTTTACTTCCTCTTATCACACTCCCTATTATGTACTTAAGGGAGGATGTTGGAGTGACTGTGTTCACACTATCTAATGGTTTGGGTTATTTATATAAAAAATATTTTACCTATGTTCACACTCACTATATAAGGTAATATATATTTAGGGATAATAATATATTTTTACATGAACACTATTTTTAATGCACATTATTAGGATATTCTCCTATATTTGAGTTTATTTCAACAACCAAGAAGTTGTGAAACCAAACCATATACCTATTTATTAGGCACTCCCTATTATATTATATGAGATAAATTATGTGAATAAAAATAGACTATATTTTTCATAATTAATTTATATTTATTATTTTTGCAATCATGGAAGTACTCTGGTAATGGTGTGTAAATAGGATCCTAAAGTTGTATGATAAAAATTGGCTTCTCTAATATTTTGATATGAAGGATGTATCTTGTAAGTTACTAATCTCAAAATAATATTTAATTATATCATTTAATTTATAATAATGTGAACATATGGATATTATTCCATCATTTTAATGTATATTTAAATCAATTCATATATGTAACATATATAATTTAAGACATATAAGTGTCATATATTGATAGATGGATCAATGAAGCATGTATCAGTAAACATGACTTAATAAAATAAATAAATAATATTAAGAAGTAAAGTTTCATGATATGGATCATGGTACCATCCAATATCAAAAATATCAGCAAACTCAAGAATTTGTTTCACATATAAGGCCAAGGGCCACATACAAGGGACATTAAGATGTTTTAGCAAATAATACCAAGGGCCACATACAAGGGATATAAATATGTCACATAAAAAATACCAAGGCACACATGAAAGATACATAAATATGGTGTAAATAAGTACAAGGTTTATTAATAATAACAAGCACAACAAGTCTATCATGAAAGAGAGTAATAACATGAATGTAGCATTGAACAAGTATATACTAGTCTACACAATCCATATTTATTAGTGTCACATCATAGTAAAATAACATATCCATGTACAACTTTGTAATATATGAGTAATTATGAAGACATGTATAATAAATATAGATATCTTAACATCATAAAGATATCATAAAAAATATAAGCTATGATAGTGAAACATATGAAATAAGATGCCCTAGTATTGACATGGAAACTAGATATAGGAGAATCAAACATTTATATGTCTATGTATAACATATATGTTCTACATCACACCCATATACCATGAAATATATGCATGTATAATAATAATTTACCATCTACAAAACATGTGTCAAATAACATATGTAAACTATCTAATCTAGTAATCATGTCATGTTAAAGTTTTGATTTTTTTATTATTTTAATGTTTTTGAAGTTTTTAATTTTTTAATTTTATTTATGAAATATTTTAAAGTAGTAATCATAAATTAATGAGTAGCTCATACTCATTGGGATAATATTCAATATCTCATGGATTGTCTTTGAGATCATGTAATTGCATTGCCTCTTCTTTTACATGTAATTTTTTATATTTTGTAATTTATAATATCTCAGAACATTTTTGTTTTTGTTTTTTAATTGTTGTATATGAAAATGGTGTTTTTACATAACTTGATATGAGTGGTTTATATTGACTTTTTATTTCCTAAATAATTCCTTCATTATTTTATTTTTCTTTTTCTTTTTTAATACATTAGACTGATTTGTGTTGTTTCCTATGATTTTATGATAATCATGATATGATTTTATTTCATGATGTGAGAGACATTACATGACTTGTTTTATAGTAGATGGTAATGTGATGAGATTATGATAGAGTAATATCTCAAATATTATTCTTGTTTATCTTCAAGAATTATTACTTGGAATGTTGTTGGACCTTTGGTACTTGACATCCCCACATTATTTACTGAAATATGTGATTAATTCTCTATTAAAGTCATGTTTGACTCTAGTGTCTCATATGTTTGATTTGAGATAATGGTGTAACTATTTTTTTATTTTTTAATGTAATGATGATTTGTCATTGTTGTCTTTATTTTTCCCAGGAAATATTATTCCTAAATAGGAATTTATGATTTATCCATTTTAATTATATATTAATTATCATGTTATTATCTAAGTCCAATAGGTTTCAATCAAGTATGAGATAAATATTTATATAAAGGCCTAAAGTTTAACTTGAACAGTTGATGATATGCCATATATGTGATGTTTTTATCACCATCATTATTAACATAATAATATGTGACCATGGCATTTTAATCATCTAAATTCAACACTAAAGGAAGGTCATTAATATTTTTTGGTTTCTCTATATTATATTTTAGTTCATGTTTTATAGATTTTTTGTATGTTATGATAGGTTACTTATCATTTTTTTGATACTTAATTCACCCATCTCATTTGCATGGATCTGATATATTAGATTGGGTTGTGATGGAGAAAGGATATAATTATCTTTCAATTGTGATTTTGATTGGTTCTCATTAATAAATTAGTTCATATTATAATATATAAAAGAGTTTTCATCTATTGGTTGTGTATAATAATAGCCTTTATGCATTAATTTGATACATCTATGTAACATTGATGGTACTACTTCCATAACATGTATCCCAAGTCACCCCAAAAATAATTTTTAATGTAAATTATTAGGAATAAAGTGTAAGGTATTAATTAACATCATGGGAACTAGTTTTACATGAAATTTTATGGTTCCAATTATTTGATGCAAAGTGTTCTCATATTATTTAATTATTTGATCTATTTTTTAAATAATATCCAAGTTCATCCCCAATTTTTGTAAGAAATCGGTGTTATAGATATTAAATATATAACCCTTATCTACCACTACACATTTGACCATTTTATTTTCACATCAACTTGAGTGAATAATGGAAGATTTTTTTCTCATGTGTTGCATAGGTAAGTCTTTTTTGTCAAAGGTGACTATTTTTTTGATATGATTGAATGTGTTCATGATAAATAAATATTATGTAGGTTGTGTATCACTAAGGATATTTTATTCATGAAGAACCTCATATAAGATGTCTTTACAGACCATTGATATCTTAAGTAACTCTAAGATTTAAAAAAGTATCATTGGTGTTATTTATTTTATCTATGATGTCATAACCTTTGGGTTGATTGTCTTAATTTATGGGATGTGGAGGGGGTTGAGAAGGAAAATATTGACTACCTTAATTATATCACACATTATTGGCCACCTAACCTCATTTATTATTAACAACACAAGCTATAAAATCAAAAATAGGGCATGGGATATTGATGGGAGTGGGATGGTAGCTAGAACAACCTTGAGATATAGGAGGAGGGAAAAAATGATTCATGCATTCAATTTTTAATACAGTGGTAGTAAAATTAAAATAAAATTGGATTTTGTAAAAATATGATTTGAGGAAGGGTTCAAATTATTCATTATTACTATTTTCATTAATAGTGTTCTTAGATTTTGTCCATTTGATTATATGATTACTCAAAATTTAACATAATAAAAAGGAAAAACATAAAAATATTACCTTCATAAATTTCACTAAAAAAAGATGATGTCCAGTCATTATATGCATGGGTAATGTGTATGTAAGAGGTAATAAGAAATCAAGGCTCAAAATAAAACCCTAAGGCTAAATTATAAAACCCTAAAGGATACCTAGGGTATCATAGGGTTAAATAAATTTAGGGGTTCAATAACATGTATTACCCTAATTGGGGTTAAGGTGAATTACTTAATATAATTAAAATATAAAAATTAAATCAATTTAACTACTAAGATATGGCATTCATTCATACATCTGAATATAAATGGTGAAAATAGTTATAATGATTTGATAAGTGGCATATGCTAAATATAATAAGTAAATAAAGGGATAATTACTTGTATTTTTGATTGACTATCTAAATATGGTTAAATTTTGATAGTGATAATAGACGAAATCAAGCTTGTGATTCATAAAGTTATAAAGTTAGTATTGACTATTGATATTGACCTGTATTGATTAGTAGTGACTTGTAATGAGAATGGGTCTGTCATAGTATGGTCACCTTAACCTATCTCTAAAAAATCTATTTTTTTCAATCTAAAAAACTGATCATGCTCACAACCCAAAAAACCATCCTCCACCTTAAAACCCTTAGTGTGCTTATGAGGGATAAAACCTATAAAAATTAGGAAAGTGTAGTGTGTTAACCCGACCCCAGTTACCTTAGTTAATGATTGAATACTACCTATGTATCCCATACTCCAAATAGATAAATCAATCCACACATAGTTCTCCCACATAGTATGATTGTACAATTTTTCTCATTATATATATAAACATAAATAATGATCTGGATTTTATACTTGAAAATACTTGCTTTGACTTGGATTTTGTATTCTTATAACTTATATTTTGAATGCTCCTAGTGATTGATTTTGATTTTTTGAGGAATAAAATAGTTTTTTTCAATGTGAGATAGTGTATATATGTGTACCAAATAAGTTACAATTACATTAATAAGTGAGGCCTTAATTTTTGTGTATATGAGTCTAACTAGGTAATTTATTATGATAAAACATATAAAATGTATGATCAAATCCATAATAATGTATTAAAATCTAAAATTAATCATTTTTAGGAAAGGGTCAGTACCACCAAGCTCAAGTATTGACTAATGATACTAACGTAGTCTAATAGTAGTGACTTGTGAGAAGGAGGACTAAATTGAGTATCTAGTCATGTCTTTTTAGGATAGTTTTGACTTTCATTTTGCATGTGTCAACATTTAGGTAGGTATTTCAACTTTCCTCTCTTGAAAGGATATTTGTGAGATCTCTCTAAGGTTTATTTCTACTTGGTCTAGGTGCATTGATCTAAACTCAGTGGCTCATTATGGCCATTCCATTTCAAGGGGACTTTATTGGTTTGAATATTTAAAACTTGGTTTTAATGGAGTTTATGGGAGCTTGAACAATTTATTAGATAATTCTTGTTTTGTGATTCATTAATGCAAGTTTCATGTAGATATATAATTATTCATTTAGATATTGACCATGAGGTAAAATCAACATTTAAGATTTTGTTTAGTGATTTACAACTAATTTTTAGTGTTTTTATTCCATTATGCTTAATATTCATCAATATGATAGTACCAATAGAAACTAATATTAAGATCAAGATAAATGATAAAAGAAGATTGCATTCATACCCCAGATCTAATAACTAATGAAAAAAGAGGAAAATAGAAAGGGGAAAGAGAAATAAAATACTAAAGAAAGTGAAGCCAAGTCTAAAATCATCTAATCAATTGTAATCCATGTATTGATCCTTGCTTGTTTAGCATTGACACAACCAAAATGGGAATTAATACTAAAATATAAGGGATGAAGAGCTAGGAGGAAAGACAACATCACTATCATATTTCCTGTGCAAGTAGATCCAAATCACATCTTCCATAGCTTGTATTGAATAAAAATATTTCTTGATAACATAAATATAGTTTTACAATCGATTGTATAATTATAAATATTGATGGCATCTCCCCAGAGAAACAAGAAAGGGATAAAAAAATAAACTAAAGATGCAAAAAATATGTGGCTGGTCTATAATCTCTTTGTAGAGAAAAAATGAGCCAACCCATTTATAATTAAGATCATCTAATAAATAGATAAATGTAGCTTCCAAAGGAGGAGTTTTACCTTTAGAATGCAACCAACTTCAATTAATGTCCTCAACTACTTATTTCCTCTCGTCCCTCATAATTATCCACTTTTACTATTCACTTCTTGTAAAATAGACCAAAAATGAAGTTAAAATAAGCATTTAAAATGTGAACAGTAAAAGTTAGCACAAAAACATGAACATGTTTTTAATTAGGAACAATCAATCAAAAATGAATATACCATTGCATCTAGGATGAATTAATACTTATGGAGATGAAAAAGTTTTGAAAAAATGACACTGAGATCAAAAGTTATGGTGAAAAAATGAAGAACTTTCCCAAAACTGGTCTAGTAGACCTAATTGAGCTTTGGGTAGGCATATAGTCATTTTTAAAGTTATTTTTTGAAATTTAGACCTCTTAGTTCTAATCAAGATTTTATATCTTGAATAGAACCAAGGATTCCATTTTATTCACTTCAATACCTATTGGGTCTTTGTCTTTCAATTAGCACTAAGTTTGAGTAAGAAAATGGAATTAGGGGGTCTAAGACCTAATTGTAGTCTAGACCCCCATTATAACTGTGGGAAATTGACTATGGGTTTCAATTTATTTTTAGGATAAAATCACAACATAGAAAATTATATATGATGAGGGAATAATCCATAACATAATCAGAGATTTCAATTGGTTATAATTATGGTGCCCCATAAAGGTAGGCCTCAACCTAGTTGAGTAATTTCACCTAATTACAACTAAAAACTATCCCTTCAAAATTTTTAGACCCAATCAAGGTAAAAACCCACCTATAAATATGCTTACCACTTCATACCTATATAAAACTAATAATTAAACCCAAGCATGAACCCCTTATTTAGACCTAATCATGGTCGAAATCATGATCACAACTAACACTCACTCAATGATCGACCCTAAACCTATTTGGCATCTAAAACCCTAGATAACAGTACAAAAATACACTAAACACATATAAAGACCTAATTATAACTTTTATTTTGGTTAGAAAATGACCTCAACATTAGACTCACCCTTGATCTAATTAATATTTGGAATCTGGATTAGGTTTATAGGCCTATAACAAATTCAAACAAGACTAAATGCCAATGAAAATCAAATTAGAACTAGAGATGGAGAAATAAGACCTCAAATACATAAACAAGGGTTGAAATATAGATTAGGTATAGGGATTTAGACAAATTTATATGATGTTAAACTAGAACTAACTAGGAGAAATGACAAGTTTTGATGAGAGACTGATAATATTCTACAAGTAGGATAAGAGGGTCTAGAATTCATAAAATGAATAAGTACCAAAAATTTAAATGACTCAAATGAGCTTGGTCAATAAGATGAGATGGATATCATAGGTTGAGAGGGCACATAAATCAAAGATACTCCCCAAAGTGACTATAGGTATTTGAGAGAGAAAGTAAGCATGATTTTCAAGAAAGGATAAGTGTAGTAAGACTCTACTTTGGGGCCAAGTGTTATATATGAAACTTTACCACTTAGACTTGGTTGTGATAATGGGATAGTTTTTAGGATCCTAAAAGGAACAAAAATTGAGATGACCTCCTAAATTAGGATAAGAGAGATAAGTAATCCAAGTTTCAAATGGAAATTTGGAGGTCAAAACTCCACTTTCATGTTAAGTTCCTTATTAAAAAAATTCTCATATAAACATGGTATTTCTAATGGTGATGGTTCTAGGATTCAATTTTGAACACAAACTAAGATAGACCACCAAATAAATTTGAGAGTGTTGAGACCAATGAACTGTGAGCATAAATAGAAGTAGGTACAAAAGAAAAAAAATGTTCCTTGATTCTTGAAAGAATTAGGGCATGTTGAGTAAGGAAAAAATGGTGACTCTACTAGAAAATACTCTTAAGTATTTTTTAATGATATAAATGTTCCTACAAACCCATTATATAACTAAGAATACACATGGAATATGAATGGATTCAAAAGAGGAGAAGACATGAGTAGGTAAGATACCAAATCATACATTCTCATTGACCCAATGTGTGAAAATGAGTTAATTACATCTTCTTAGAATCTATTAGGATAAATTACCACATATCCAATCATTAGGATAGTGAATCCTACCTTGAAAACATTTTCCTAAACATTGATCTACTACTATCTAGGTATTTATAACCTTGATAGAGTTATCTTTGATCCCACTCAAGACCTTTCTCTACTATTAGTTGGGCATCTATAGCCCTATTAGAGATTGCCTAAATCACCTAGAATTGAATTTTTATTGAAACTATTTTTTTTTTCTTTTCTTTTTTACTATTTTCTCTTTATTTTCATAGCATCTCAATTCTATGTTGGGGACCATTATGTCAAACAAAAGGAAAAATTATAGATTTTTCACCCTAGATCTTCACCATGGCAAGTTCATCTAGGAAAACCCATAAACCATTATATGTGTTTTTTGTGCTTGGTTTCAAAGTAATTTCTTGATTGAATAAATATCTTACCCAATGTTAGCCCAAATTGAATGAATTTAGGACACACTTGATAGCTCAAGCTTTTAAAACCAACTCAAAAATATAATTTAGCACTACAAATTACTCATATTAATTATGTACCAGAATTTAATTCATTCCACTTCTCTACAATCCTTCTATTCTTCATTATCTTGAACAATAAGGAAACCTACAGGGCAAAACAAATGAGCTAAACTAAAAAGAGACAATCAATGAGGTCAGATTGAGAACAAAAAGTGAGAATAGGAGGAAAATAAATTAAACTACGACAAAAGTAGGAAAACAAACATGAATTGAAAGTAATAAATGGAAGGAGAAGATATTTTCATGAGCTATCAGGCCAATTCAATCCTAGAAGTGGACTTTTGAGGGAATGCTTATGGATTAGCCAAAGGACATCCTCATTAGTTAGACACATAATATATAACACATTCAAGTTTAGGATTTTAAGAATATTGGAAGAGATATTACTTACAAGACACATGTATTTACTCCTATATTAACCTATTGCTCATGAACATTATCCAAAAAAGTTTTATTTATGTTATTTTTAATCAACTTAAGAAAATTTACACTATAAAATTCAGCAATGTTTTTACATTTAATTTGTAGAATGTATTCAAGATAGGTTTGGATAAATACCTCTACCCATATATTAAATTATGGTGAGGATAGGGGTGGGTATCAACACATATTGAAGAGATATACATACCTAACTTGGAATAGATAAGTTCTTGTGGTAGACAATAAATGAATCCATTGTTGGCTTCTCCTTGACTAATATGAAAACTTTCGTAGCATCTTCCTTATTTTTGTCATCTAGGAGTAATATTGGTTTTTCCTAAGTTAAGATTATTATAAGTTTTTCATTAGTGGTAAAAGTATGTGTAGAGATGAATTAGATCAAGAAATTTTTAGCTCTAACCTCCATTGGTCTCTCCTCTTCATGGCTTGGGAATCCATGTTCATGATCATGGATTTCTACTTTGATTACCTCCATTACGATGCGGAGCACAAAAATGTTTCACTCATATTCCATGAGTTGTTTTAAAGGCTCAAAGCCTTCAAATATAGGGATATAGACCTATTTTTTTCTTATTTACACCTATGATTATCAATTTATAGATGCTAATCTTTAGTAGAAAGGTATCTCATGACTTTATTATTCAGGTTCAAGCTAAACGTATCAAATGTAAGGTTATCTATGATATATTTTCCAATTAGAACTCTTTTAACTCACCTTATTCATATGGACAACTAATCTCATCATTATTTTCTTATATTTATTACATATCCAATTATGTGATAAGTGTCACACTAGTACCATTGAGATTTTGATAATCTTGAATTAACTTGCCAAGTGTAGTAATAATAACAACACTCATCTTCCTCATCTAGTTGTTTCAACTCTTCTATTTCATATTTTGGTTGATTTTAAGATATTTTTTATTCTCATTGTTATATGGGTAGTACATTAATATTTTTATTCTCATTAAATAGGTTACTTAAAACAACTATTTTTACTTCATCATCTAACTCATCCTCATCACTACTATCTTAGATTGATTCATGCTTATGTAATGGTACATTATCGGTCAATAGGATTGTTTCAGCACTTGTCTTCTTTCCATATACATAGATACCCAATTGTGAATTTTGGAATACAGTATCTTAAGTAAGTTTAGGCATTGGTTTTTGACAATCTCTTATAATAATGGCATTAAATTAGTAAAAACACTGAAAGACACTTGATCACTAAAGTAAGGAAAAATAGCCTGATGTCTACATGATATATTATCATAAATGCATGTATTAAAATAGAAAATATGTTTAACCCTAAAATTAAAATGTGTAGATAATTTATATCTACCTAAACCTCATTAAATGGGTTATATAGAAATGACAATGCATAAAGATTATTATCAAATATACAACATGCCAATTGCGTGATAAAATTAGATATAAACATACACTAGTTTTTTTATGTTGATTATAGGATAAATATATAAAATAAAACTAATCTATGTATGAACATGACAAAGAAGTAATATAATTATTTTGTTCTAATTGATAACATAATTTTGGATCTATAACATGCAAATATCAAGTTGGAAGATGATTATGGAATAGTTGTAAAATTATAGATTATACGATTATGGATCTCTATAAACTAACATCAACCTAGGATGGTTACATTAATGCTACTATCTAGGTTCAATTTAAGTATCATATACAAAATACTTATTAGAAAAGGATGTGACCACCTTAATGCTTCTAGGTTTTTCTTCACCTTCACTCTAGTGCATTCAAATATAGGTCATAGACTATTGTTCCTCATGAATTTTTAAAACCATGGTTATTCATCTTCATTATGACCTTAGGGTAAAATGGGTTAGGGAGAACATGGTGTCAATCTAACATAAAAGATACATAACCAATACTATGAAGAGGGCCTTAGATTGATGTAAATTTCCCATACATGTTGGCTTATGTGAATCATGAAATATGTGCAATATAAGTACAATAGTGACCTATCTTGTAACTTGTAAAATATGGTTCTTGGAATGATCCTTGAATACTTCAGATCTATGTATGTGGTGTTCCTATGACTGATATGAGAATAGGATAAAATAGGAAATATTTATTTTATTGAGCGCTTGACTGAATGCTTTTGATAGGTTGCCTTGGTCTGTGATAGGTGAGGAATGAATGAGGATTGAGATTGTATTTATATCAACCCATTTAGAGAATTAAATTGCATTAAATAACTTAAGCCAACAATTAGGATATGTTTCATTTATAAAATAGATAACTTTAGGACATTATACACTTACATTGATTTAGGACACTAGTGTTTGTCCTAGATGTTAGTGTCTAGGGAGTAAGAGAGTAGGTATAATATTAGAACTTAGATGGGTGGAATATAAATACATTTTAAGAATTCTAGGAAAAAAATAATGCCTAAGTTATCAACCTAAGATTGGTCAAACTAAGACATAGGCTAAGATGCATAAGATATAATAAATTCAAGACTTGTGGAAACTATGATCATACTTCTCATGACCTTACTCCTCCCTATGATTACATATTAGCTCACATGCAGACTACCAACCTTGGTTATCCCACTTGGAGACATTTTTCACTCACTTAGACCTTTCTCGCATGATATCCTCATCTCCTACACATCCCTAGTCCATCTCATCTCTTTGGTATGCTAGATGGGCTCTCTAAATGACCTCGGGGCCCTTTCCAGAACTCATTAACCACCTTAGGCACTTGTTTGACCTAGGACATGGATTAGGGAGGAAACCTATGGCGTAATCCATATGTTTCCTTCATAAAATCTATAACCTAGATAGAATATGTGAAAAAGTGACCTATCTAGGCCCAAATAGCTAGAAATGGCTAGTTTTTGATCTTTTGGCAAATTAAGGTTGAGATATATGCCTCTTTCTCATTCATTTGAGCCTCTAAATTCACTCTCTATTGAATTATTGATATAATAGTCCCACTTTATCATCACACTCAAAGCTTGGCTACCTCCTTGAATCTCTCTTGGTTCTTGCTTGACATAATAGCTTTCATTATGATAGGGGATGCCCTACTCTACTACAACTATTCTTGGTGATTCACATTGATATTCATAGTGTTCTTAAAGATTTTTGGCTGATCCTTACTCCTTAAAGACTCTATTTCACTTTTTTTATTGTGATCCTTGCATTGGCTCTTCCATAGATTGGTGGCTTCTCCTTAACCTCTTCCACAACTTTTGTCTCTTAGTCTAGACTTAGCTTACACACATCCTGATCTTCTTCCTTTCTTTCCTCCTAGCTTGGACAATTGATTGTTAGAAAGTATGGGCATCTCTATTGAGATTGATATGAGGGAAATTTGCTTTGAAAAGTGAAACTCTTTGGTTTATTTTTTGTAGTATACATGCTAGGGTTTGATTTGTTTTAGTGATTTAGTTGTTTTTTGCATTGTTTAGAATAGTTTTTAAATTTTATGCATTCACATGTGGTTACAAAATATCTTCATTACTTCAAATATTTACCATTACATGTTATTCTTACATTTGAAAAAAATCATTACATGGTAGGACTCTACATGATCATAATGATCTATACAAGTTAATTAAACAATCTCTCTCTTGATAAACTAGACCATTACATTGTTAGACAACAATAGCTCAAACCTAGAATAGACATACTCTTGAACCCTTGTTTGAAAATGTATTTATTGCTTAAAATTTATTTTATTTAAACTAAAAGTGAATTAGCTTCTAGATTTACATTTCATTTTTTATCTCTATTTACTTGGTATTGTTGCTTCCAAAATTCATGTGTAATCAATATTCTAGTCTTATCTACTTGTTTTATTATGGTTGGATCCATTAGAGATATATGTGTCCTTTGTGAACTTGATCATGTTATCCCCAACCTAGTTTACAAGTATATCTATAGCTTGGTGCAATACAAAAAAATAGATAGCCTCTATAGATCTCCTATATCCCATAGAATCCTTGAGCCTTCTAGCCTCTTAGTGGTTTACTTTAGCACCCTATGTACCCCCCTACCAGACACTAGTGGTTCCATTCAGATTATTGGAGCTAGATTTTGGCATGCCTAGTGGGATATCACATATGGCATCATGTTACTTCTATCCCATTTATATCTCTCTTAGACAAATCCTCTATATTAGCTGTTAGTCTTTTCTTTCAGTTGTGTTTTGGCTCTCGCTTTAGTTATTTTTTCTTACTTTAGTTCTATGTCATTTTCCATGTTGGTTCTCCATTGGTTTTCCTTTTCTATTATCTTTTATGTGGTTCTTACTTCACTACATCCATGGCCATTCTCCCACCCTTGGGATGATAATATCATCAAACTCAAGGTCTCATCCTTGAGCTCACTCATGAGCAGGTTATGGCTATAATGGAATGACATAGACACCATAGGATCCAAGAGGTCCCCTCAACACAACATGGTGGTGTAGACCCTCTCTCATTACAAAATGAAAAAGATAGATAGATCTATAACCAATGGAATTAGTCTCTTTTTTACCAATTTGATCTTCATTCATCTGAGGATGTTTCATCTTAGTCTCATATCGTATCTCATTTACTTATTCAAGGTGATGAGGATCCCCTTACATAACTGAGACCTGATGAGCTACATGTGATCATTGATGATTGTGATAGACACCTTAAGGTGAATGAATTGCATCCTTCTCCCCCTAAGAATTAGTAGCATGCTTCTTATAGAGATAGAGCTCACACCCATTTAGTTTTTAGTACCTTGACTAGTTCTTGTGCAAGTTCCCTACCTCTCTCTCAGCAAGAGACTCTATAGAAAAAACACCCTCATATCTATGTTGTGGGTCATAGGTATTCCAAATCATTTAGGTATACCCACCATGTGATTCCTCCCATCCTCCTATCCCTTCCTTTAGATTTTATGATAAGCATGTTTATTTTGATTTCCACCTAAAAACTAGATATCAATGAGATGCCTATTAGGAGCATCAGTGCCCACTGGTTGACCCTCATCAGATGGCATGTTATAATCACCATGAGTAATTTGGTTATCATGGCCACTTCCATAAGTATGACATGTCTTTCCATCATCCCCATGAGGAATATTACCCATTTCATGGTTGTTCCCCACCTTGTGGTCAAGATCATTCCCACCATGAGTATCGTCCCCGTCGGTTATCACCTCAGCATCATTCCCTTCAGAATCATAGCTAGATGATGTCTATGGTCATAGGTAATATCATTACCATCATTATCCCCCTAATAAAGCTTGTTATTATCTTGATATCAACTATGCCTATGAGGATCTCCATCAGAATCCTCTATCCCCTTGGGTATGTGTTATTCCCCTTCCTATTCCTATCCTTGAGCTACCTAAATTTAATGGGACTTAGAACACCAGTCCCATGGAGTATATTATGAAATTATTGATGAAATTTATGGATTAGGAATAAAATAAAGGAATGATATTGAATATCTTCACTATCTCTATGAGCTAAAGCTCTTATTTGGTTTCAAAATCTACCTCTAGATTCTCTCTAGGTTTTAGCTCCTTATAGATGATTTCTTGTAATACTTCGATATCTCTAGACCCTTTAACCTTGGAATCTAGTCACTCACATCCATGGTGTAAGACAAGGGTGATTCAAACTTTAATTTTATGTGTAGATGGAATTCAACCATTCATACGTATAGAACAAGATTCTTGGATGACCAACTTTTTAATATGTTTATGTAAGCATTAAGGCAAGAGATTCACCTTGAGGTTCTCAAATGTGAACCCACCTCATATGATAAATCTATTAATGAGTGTCTAAATATTGAATTATTTTAGGTACATGTGGGCATGTAGCCCATGCCTTCCTAAAATTCATCCTCTTCATGTGATGACAATTATAATGTGATCAACAATAGTGTTATTGATTCTTCTCCCAAGAAGAAGGACAAGAAGGATAACTATGAGGTTAATGCTTTGAGTAATAATCCAAATGAAAATAAGGCTTCCAAATAAAGCACAATAAAACAATAGATGATGTTTCCTTATGACCCTGCAAATTTTTAAAATTACCTTCAGATGAGGGGACATGATTATGCTACTTATGCCTCCCAAAAGTCTGGTGCACAAGATTTACCTCTACCTTAGATTTCTCCTCTTACATATCCCAACTACAAGTTGAATGTGTTCAAGGAGCCTCTACCTAACCATGACAAGGATAATAAGAATAATAAAAAGAAGAAATTAAAGGCCAAGGCCCCTCATTCTCCTTCTTGATCTTCCACCTCTTCTAACTCCTCTTCGTAGTTTGATCTAATAGGGAAAGCTAAGAATGAGAGTAGCAAGGTCATTACTACTATCAACATAGCCTCTACCAGGTATGATTTTTTTTTTTCAACATGTGCTTTGGCTAGGCCGCCAACCTTATTGGAGAGACTAGTGATGTTGGGCCTCCTATCTAGCCCACAAGGGTAGGGAACTCCAAAGTTAGATTTGACTTTTATCATAACATCCCTCTCCAAGATAGATACCATCCTTACTATATCATAGAGGATTTATAGGGACTCTCAACTAGGATATCCATTTGGGACCTTCTTCACCTTTGGCCAAAGTAAAGGGGACTTGTCTTTGATGAGCTTGTTCTTTCTTGTGAGGGTTCATTATGGGATGATGTTGAATTTATATTCAACTCTAATATATCTGAGCACCCTCATTCTCTCATCTTATCTTTCAACCCCTCCTCTTTACTATATGCTTTAATTATTATAAAGAGGGCTCAGTTCCCTCTCTATTTCTAGACTTTAATTGATGATTTACACATCAAGTGGTGCATTTTTTATGAAGGAGCTGCATTGAATATCATGCCATTATGTGTGTTCAATGAGCTTGGGATTAGTCAAAAGAAGCTCTCTAATTCTCATCATAACTATGTTGGTTTCAACAATGGCATAGTTATGCCAGTAGGGAATGTAAATATCTAGGTCAAGTTTAGCCCCAAGATAGTTAGGATCCCTTGATATTTCATATAACATGATTCATGGCCATCCTTAGACCATTGCAATATAGGTTGTTGTGTCAGCCACATTTTGCATGGTTTAGATTGTGCATGAAGGTGAGGTTCATACCATGGAGGCTGACCCAGATCCTTGGGAATTGCTATATGAAAAGGCAAAGCCATTAGGTAAGGATTTGATTGTCTCCTTATGGGGCTTTGTGGACTCCTACACACCCTATGCTTTTAGGTTTCATTTTCTCAATGATGAACATTGTGATACCACTAAGTATTGAGCAGTGTTCACTCCTTCAAAGTTTAGCATGTGTCAGATAACTCCCTCTCCTACCCCATGTCTCTAGGGTGGATTTTCCCTTATTAATACCTATTTTGATTTGTCTCCTAAAATTTTAAGCTTCCCCTCTCATCACACTTCTCCCATCAAATTATCATTTTTATCAATGCATATCCCATCGAGATGGATAAAGTCACTGAGTCAGATCTTGAGTGATATGTCATCCATGTTATAGCACACAACCCAATAAATGAGAGGAGAGATTAAAAGAAGCTCATTTCCACACATCTTATACACCAAAATCCTCTTAATTTTTTGGGTTCAGAGGTCTTGTTCACCAATAATGACCATACCTTCAAAATTCTTGTGTTTTAGGTCATAATTGGTGAACCTAAGGATATAGATGCTCCATATCCTTCTCCCCATATTATCCCTCTTGTTTGGCCTCCTCATAAGATAATTAGTGGTTTCACTTAGGGGAAGGCCTCTTGTTAGGGTGAAGTAGTGGCCTACCCTTAGGGGTAGGCCTGGGCCTGTGGTGCTTTGGTAAGCCTTAAAGATTACCATAACGCCCTCCTTAGGTCCCCATTTAGTGGATTACCCTTCTTATGCTATCCATCACCATACCTTATGGGTTTCAATGTCTATTTTTTTTTTTCACTCCCCCTTGGATGTACCTTAAGATAGAAGAAGAGTCTTTTACTTATTTTAGTTGGTTGGGATACTAGTTACTAGTAGCTAGCCCTTTATCGACTCCCTTTCACCTTTTTTGCAATGCTTGTAGGTGGTGTGGGTTAGTTTTTATCATTACTTGAGACTTACTCTAGCCTTGTATATCTGGTATTGATCTTGTACATGCCTCCTTCTACCCCTTATTACCTCTCATTATATTTGGCATTGAGATACTCTCTCATGGTTAACCCTTCCATAGTGGTAGCGACTCTATCGATTGAGATGTCTTTCCTTCCTCTAACACTCTAACTCCTCCTCACATTTGCACAAGAGAGAAATGCAACCTTGTATTAGTTATGAAAGTAGTGGAATGAGAAAAACATGTTTTTTTCAAACTTAATAATTTTTTTTCTTGTCTCCCTCCTTTCCCATCCTTTTTGGGCTAGTTATGGGCCTTCTCGGGCTCTCTAGGCCTATTTTTGGCCCATGTCATGGGTTTTTAGGCTAGGCCACGGCCTAGAAATGGGTTAGGGCACAACCCCCATAGCTTGGTAGTGGTATAGGTTGAGGGTTTACCTGGTAGGCCATAGCCTGGGCCTAGAGCCTTCTTTTTACCTTTTTGGGTCTCTATTTTTCTTTGTTATTATTCTTAGAACTATAGAACCTTCATATTAGGGGTTTTGGCCCTTTTAGATTGTAATGTAAAATTCCATTTCTCTCTTTGAGGCTCATTTAGGTTAGTTTAGGATGATTATAATCTCTTGGAACCCCAGGTCCTTTAGCCTATCAGTCACATGTATTCCTTGTCAGGGTACACCTTATGGGCTCTTTTTCAGTGTTTTACCATTTTTTACATTTCTAACCATGAAACCTCCATATTAGGGGTTTTAGCACATTTTGAGCATAGAATTGGCCTCTATTTTTTAATTTGAGGTTTCTTTGGGCCTGCTCTAACCTTGTTTTGGTCCTTGGGACCCCTTACGAGTCCCCATTGACCTCCTGGGCCTATGCCCCATCTCATGCTCACCCAAGGATAAAAGATACTTATTTTAATTCTTTTATTTAGTCATTTATCTAATTTTTTGTATTTTATTGACTCTAATTCCCCCTCTCTCTTTTTTTTCATGGTTGCAAGTATGGTTGTTAGCTAGTTGTGGTAGTTTAGTACTTGCTCTAGTCTTACTGACTGGTCTTCATTTTCTCCAAACGTCCCCCGACTTTCCCTTATTTCCTCTGACTATGGCCATTATTTATCAACCTTTATGGTTTTGTCTTGGTTTCATTATTTTTTTTCCTAGTGCAACTCATTTACACTACCTCATTTTGTGATTGCCTTTCAGTAGTTGCTAGTCTTGCATCCTTTACCCCCATCATGGTGCACCTCTCAACAGTAATTAAAATATATGGAAGTATTTGAGGCAACCTAGGATTGTTAGCTATAACTTAGGTTATAGATGATCCATGGGGCCATGAGCTTGTTATAGCCGGTTTCTTCCTTACTAGTGAAATGAATAATGTTGATGAGTATCACACAATCATTAGCACCCTGACTAATACTCATGAGTTAAGAATGTGTTATGTGTATTTATTATCTGACTCACTTTTATTCATGTCTCAAATCATGGGTGTATGTTCCATACTTAGCTTTGATTTACTCCCCCTCTTTGAGGTAGTGCATGATTTTCTCTCCTTCTTCAAGGATGTCTAGTTCACCCATATCCTTCATAGGGAGAACACACTAAGGTTGATGCCTTAGTGAATGTCATTATGGAAAGTATGTTTTGATTTGATATAACTTGTGTCCATTATCATAGGAGTTGGAACTATATCTAGAGCTAGATCTAGAGTTGGATTTTAGATTACCCAATATTTATACTCTCACCTATGGATCACACTGTTGACTTCCTTTGCCACCATCCTTATTTAGTGAGTGCAAGTAATGTTTTATTTTATCTTTTTAATTATTTATTTACTATTATTTGGTGTGGCTTATAGGTACTACACAACACTCCTTTTTTCATTTGAACACTGACTGCTTGTACCTCAGAGGCATATGTAATCATACTTCTCATAGCCTTATTCCTCCCTATGATTATGCATCAACTCAAAAATAGACTACCAACCCTGTTTATCCCATTTGGATACATTTTACACTCACTTGGAACTTTCCCTCATGATATCCTCATACCCTACACATCCTTATTCCATGTCAGCTATTTGGCATGCTGGATAGGCTCTGTAAGGACCCCCCAGGGCCCTTTCAGGAACTAGTTGACCACCATATGCACCTATTTGACCCAGGATATGGATTAGGGAGGAAAAAAATATCATAGGATACATTTTTACTTCACAAAATATATACCCTAGGCTGTAATTTAGTCAAAATACATTCAAAAGTTCCCTATTTAGGCCCAAATGGCTAGAAATAGCTAGTTTTTGGTATTTTAGTGGATGAGAGTTGAGATATATACCTATTTATAATTCATTTGAGCCTCTAAATTCAATATCTATTTAATTATTTCTCTAATATTCCCACTTTATCATCACACTCAAATCTTGGCTACCTCCTTGAATCTCATGGTTCTTGCTTCGCATAATAGCTTTCATTATGATAGGGTATGCCCTATTCTACTATAGCTATTCTTGGTGATTCACATTGTTATTCATAGTGTTCCTAATGCTTATGGGTTGATCCTTGATTCCAAAATACTCCATTATACCTATATTTTTTGCTCTCTACATTAGCTCTTCCATAGATTGGTAACTTCTCCTTCACCTCTTCCACAACTTTTAGCTCTTGGTCTAGACTCAACTTACACACAACCTAATATTCTTCCTCTCTTGCCTCCTATCTTATACAATTAGTTGGTATAGATTATTCATATATCTCTTGAGATTGATATGAGGGCACTTTGATTTACAAATCAAAACTCTTTGGTTTATTTTTTATAGTATACATGTTAGGGTTTGAGTTATTTTAGTGATTTAGTTGTTTTGTTCGTTACTTAGAATAGTTTATAAAGTTTATGCATTCATATGTGGTTAAAATATATCTTAATTACTTGAAATATTTACCATTACATGTGATACTTGCATTGGAATCATTTTCATTACATAGTAGGACTCTACATGCTCAAAACTATCTACACAAGTTGATTAAATAGTCTCTCTCTCTTGCTTAACTAGAACATTTCACTGTTAGAAAACAATAGTATTGAAATTAAAAGATAGATCAAACCTATAATAGTCATGCTCTTGAAACCTTACTTTGAAATGTCTTTATTACTTGAAACATCTTTCATTTGGCTTGAAAGTGCCTTAGCTTCTAGATTTACATTTCATTTATTATCTCTCTTTACTTGGTATTGTTGATTTCATAATTTGTGTGTAATCAATAGTATAGTCATAGCTACTTGATTTATTATGGTTGAATCCACTAGTGATACTTCCATCCTTTATGTATTTGATCATGCTATCCCTAAACTACTTTACAATTCTATATATAGCTTGGTGAAAGTTGGTAAACTAGAAAATCACTATAGATCTCTTGTATCCCATAGAAGCCCTAAGCCTTATAGATTCTTAGTGGTTTGATTTATCACCCTTTATACCCCTTTCCAAACACTAGTGGTTCCATTCAGATTCTTGGAGCTACAAAACCAAAAAAGGTCTAGAATTGATAGGAATAACCAAGGTATAATATTTCCAAGTGTATAGGATTTGGGTACTATATAATACATAAATATCATTTAAATATGCCCCCCCCCACTTTAATATAGTAATTAAATTTATAGTTTAAATTAAAAAATGCATACATGTGTGTGTATAACACACCATGTCTTTATGTGTGCCCAACTTGAGTGATTTGATAGTGACTGACCTAAAACCAAGAGCATGTTACATTATATAATCTAGAATTTAAAGTAATTTAAATTTATTTAAATTGAAAGAGAAAGGTTTAAGAGTACACATGTGTGTTGATTTAACTATTTTCAATTATATTTTCACCCTTTAAGGAGATGTAAAATCTATCCTTATCTAAGTGGCACAATGGAAACACCTCTAGGCTTGTGAGTAGCCTAAGGATGAGGTGAATCTCTAGATAGGGCTATTTCCCTTGATGTACCACTTTGGATTGCAACTACACCTAAACTTTTAGGGGTAAAGGAAAATAGATGACTAAAATAAAAATATCCTAAGGGAGGAGATACAAAAAATATATTGATGACTTCCAACCAACATCATGTTACAAATGAGAACAAAGGACAAACTAAACATACACTTCTCCAATATACACTTTCTCACATCAATATTACATTATGAGGTTATGGATGAATATGTAAAGCTATGGAGACTAGACAAGACACTTATGAGATCACTAATTAATATAATAACTCACTCAATCCTTGAAATTTCCTAAAATACTTCACATGCCCTATAATAAGAATCTTTCCAACTACAAATATGATGCAATAATGAGACAACATGCTAAAGAATCCATAGTATTCACTAAGATAGATCTAAAATTTAGGTAAAACACACTAATAATAGTCATTAAGAGTTAAAATAAGTAGAATTATTGATCAAATGGTATTCAAATAAGTAGGGCTTCACCATACTCAGGGGGAGCATAAGTTATAATGGCCAAAATGGCTAGTTCATATAGAACTTGAGAGAGAGAGAGAATAAGATAGAAGTAAAAAGGTCACAAGGATACTTATAAAGTTTAGAGAATTAGTTTATTATGAATTAGAAGAGTATATGGGATGAACCATGCAAGGTCATGAATCCCAAGTGTCCATCCAATTCATTAAACTCTTGCAAAGTGGCATGAAATCCCCTTAACTAACTCAAAAAAATTACCTTCATGATTATCCCTATTTTAACATCACAAAACTTATTAGGTATAGGTATTATGATTGGAATTAATGTTAATGGTTTTATTTATTCCTCTTCATTCATTGGTTTCAAGCTTGATCATCTGTAATCACCTAGAAGTAAGCTATCATCATCTACAATCCAAAAAACTTCTCTTTCATTCACCTTGCACACTTGTCCTTAAATTTGGATTCATTTTCTCATGAAAATCCATGTTATGGATTGTATTACAAGTTATAATACCTTAAATTACCTTATAATAATTAGTCACACCTTAAAATCACCTCACTTAGAGTTTTCCATCATTCTCACTAGCTTGTCTACTATGCCAATTTTGACTGGCTGAGATGAGAGCTCTGGTTTGGACACTTAAGAGTTTTTTATTGAAATAAAATTACCATATGGAGCTATAAAAATTTTAAAAAAATCCATAAAACTTTATTTCACCTCTTGAAACCTCTTTTAACCTACAAAACACACAAAATGGTCAAAAATACCTATTCACCTTGTCCGTATAATGTTGTATAGCCAAAAAGTATGGGAGGGAACTTGAGTGAGTCATCTACAATTTCAAATGAATTTAATGAGAAAAATATTCCATTAGAATGTGTATACATCTTCATTTATCCAATTGGGTCTTGACTGAGATTTTTTAAGGGTTTTAGGCATGTTTTGACTCTTAAGATTCATTCATAAAATTTTGACATTATATTTGTAGAAAAATTCCACAAAGTGGTTTTTAAAGACCTCTTATAACTTTCATAAAATACTCTATCCTCCATGAAGATCCTCTTGAAAGATATAAGCATCTAAATTTGCCCTATTAAGCTCATTTTTCCATTTTCCATAGGTCTAATGTTGTTCTCAAGCCAAAATTGGCTCTCTTGATGTTTCCTCTACATACCAATAACTTTCACATGTCTATTATGACCCAAAAATCATGTCCCAATCCATTTATATGTTTGCTTCATGTTAGAAATGAAGATGATTCCTCATTTGGGTATCAAGCCTAATGTTGATCTTATAGCTTGTCTACACCTTAAAGTCTAAAATGAACTTTCATATATTTAATTGCCTCAAAATAGCTCAAACACCTTTATATTAACTTCATAAACATGCCTCTATATGTTATAATTATCACTCCATACTAGAAATGAGAGTCATTTTCCTTTTGGCTTCTAGGCCTTACATCTACCTACTAGGACTTCTTGTAAACCTAATGATCTAGAGAATTATATTGGGTTCCATCCCTATGTTAAGTACTTCTCATGTTACCCTGAGTGTGTTCCAACTTCATAAACTTTCTAGAAGGGTTCACTCAACTCCTAGCTCATCTTATCACGCACTTTCTTTAAAAATTATCAAACTGCTCATAAGGTGAGTGTCCTCTATCTAAGAAAAAATAGAGGTAACTCCCCTATTTACTCATATTAATGTGAATTTTTTAGAGGGTTATCCAAGTTATGGAGACCCTTTTCACCAAAAATGAGATCCTTATTAAGTCAAAAGACCTCTCAATTCTTGTAAAGCTTAAAACTAACTTGTGTGAAGAGACTATCAACAAGGTTTAAGATTGTAGATTATATAATGTAGGTTTATACTCCTTTCTCTTTTTTTGACTCATGAGGGTTCCATGAGATAAATTTGACTATGAGGGAAGTGCTCCCATTCTCTCTTACCACACCAATCTTCCATATATCACTTTGACTAATTGTGCTTTGTTGTGCATGGGAGGGGAACTTATAGGTAGCTATGCATGAATTAGCTTAAGAGAGGTGTTTATCCACTTCCTTTAAATCCACTTTAATAACTATATATATTATTTAACCCAAACCTATCATATACTCCTCACCTACCTTGACTCAGTCAAGACTGAGTATAACTTCTTGACCGTGTTTTGCCTTATAGTGTTGTACCTATAGATGTGTGCATGGTTTGTCTTCAAGGAAATTATTCACCACCTCTTATTCTCCCCTTTAGAGTAAATTTACATTTTTTAGGTCTATATCTTTCATTTTTGGGTCATTCACACACCAAAACACTACTATTCTACTCACTATCTTAGATAGTCAAACATAATTGACTGTAGGTGCATACTGGGCTTTTGAGAGGTATATGTAAGTTGTTTTATATTTTTTATATCTTATGGAGATACTCATACTCATAATTAAGGTTCTAAAAAAAAAAAATCATCATTCTAACCTCTCTATACTCTTCATATGCACTTTTGGTTCACAAATTGAAAACCCTCTATTGACTGAGATACTCTACCTTAATGACCCTTATAGGTGAATATATTATCTTAAATGATCTTGGTCATAGTGTTTCAAAAAATTTCATGAGAATCAGGATCATATATTATATAATAATATATCATTCACCTTAGATGGTCTCAAATACCACTAAAACACCAAGCTTAGTTCACTGTCTACATGTAGATGGGCTTTTTAGCAACCTGTACAAACTGAGAATGGTCTAGGAAGTAAAATATAATGTATATCCTATTTTATATGGTCTCTTAAATCATTATTACCCATTTAAACCATTGTAAACATTCAAAAAATGGTTCATAATACATTGTGTGGTGAAAAAAGTGCCTTTGAGACTCAGGCCTGTAGGTTTCACTGCCTAATATCAATGCATAAATTGATAAGTTTGAGCCTTCTAAAAACCTATCTTAATTTCCCACACTCTCTTCAAAAGTTACATGGATCTTTTATATTTTATAATATTAAACTTTAACCTATATATATATATATATATACACACACACACATATATATATATATACATATATATATATATATATATAAATATATATATATACATATATATACATATATATACATATATATATATATACATATATACATATATATATATATACATACATATATACATATATATATACATATATATATATATACATATATACATACATATATATATACATATATACATACATATATATATACATATATATATATATATATATATATATATATATATATATTCTCCAACTCTCTATGGTAGACATGTTATAGGATATTCAAAAACCCTTGGGACCTTTATTTTTGCATTGTTGGGAAGGTGGGCCTGAACAGTGTCATTGAGTCCTTAAAGGCAATTTCCAACTTGTATTTTCTATCTTATCTTCTCAAATGGATCATCCATTCTATTTTTATCACATAAATACTTCAATTAATGTTTATTCACATGTTTCAACCTCTCTCTCTCATGGCTCTTGCTCTCTGTATTATCACTTTTAGGTGACCATTCTTCCATATGAAAGAAGTTGCAAAGGTAGGCATCAAGCATTGTCTTGAACTCATGACTAACATACATGATATTTAAAAATATAAAACAATATATCATGGTCTAAATAACTTTATTAAAGTTTCTATATAAAATTTCAATGCTTGAAACTCATGTAGGCACCTGTCAATGGCAAACTAAATGCAAATGTTGCACATGACATCGCAACCTCTCTCTCTTGCATTGAATCAAGGTTTGAGTCACTATTTAAAGATGATAAAGGATACACCAAGTCATAATAAACCTTAAACACACATGTATGGACATGTCATGTAAGTTTCAAACATGTGATTTACCAAGACTAACTTTATGTGACAATGATAGGATAAACAAGCTACATGATCCTTGTGAATGCAATCTCATGAAGTATACTCTAGATAATTGAATTATAATATGAATTTAGATAAATATAAATTTTTAAACATGTAAATTAACTTATAAAAATCCCTTGAATCCATGAACAAGCATGAAGTTCTTGAAAATGGTGAAAAATGCCTACAACTCAAAAAAGTGTATCTTATATCAACTTTGAGCTACTTGACTCATCCATACAATTTTAAACGTGAAAAAAATCATGGGAGACATGTTGTGACATATTAAACATAATATGGAACCAATATAAACAAGTTTATTATTTGGACCTACTCAAACCAAGGCAAAACCCATAAGGTGCATGAAATAACAGGCATAAAAGTGTAGTCAACTTCATTAGGATGATTCATGAAGAAAAATACACCATTATTCAAAAAATATATATTTAAATTAATATATATTAGTTTAATAAAACCTCATAAAATCATTTAACTTGTAACCTCTTCAGCTATTTGTATTGAGCAAAAACTTGAAGGTCACTTCTGCATGTCTAAGATAGCAAAGATGGAGTAAAATGGTTTTGGGCCAAAATGGAAATTATAAAGATAATAAAACATTGGGATAAGTGTATGGAAGATTAATATACATTATATGAGATTTTCTCATGTGGAATACTTCTCCATGGGCCATACAAGTGTAATTTTCTTCTCCTTTCTCAAGAAAACTACCTTTTCTTTTGATGAACCTAAATTTTTTTAGTTATGTTAGTTGATTAAGATCTATAAGGACACATGTGATGTGAAATCACATTTTTTAACCTTCACACTTCCCAATAAATTTTTTCAAGTCATTAAATGCACCTTTTTTACTTTAAAATGACCCAAAATGACTAAAAGGGCTAAAATGACTAAAGACCAAGGCTAGTATAACATTAAATAAAATTAATTAACCTATAAAACACATTTTTTCATATTTATTAAACCCATAAAACACCTAAAAGTCATTTTTTAACCTATGGGTGCCCCAATTTAACCTAAAATTCAAATTTGGTCAACAGTAATTGTCTTGCCTATTAGCAAGTTAATTTGAAAAAGACGTATCATTATAAGGATCTAAAACTAAAATTAGGAAAAATATATATAAATATTTAAAATTCATATATACAAGGATATATGTATATGTATATGTATTTTGTGATGTGTTAAGAGTCCATAAAATATTTTTTGAATATAAAACTAATTTATATTTTACAATATTAGGCACAAATTGTATAGCATATGTACCTTAGGTATGCCTCATGATAAAACTATGTATAACAATGGCACCAATGTATATAATTTTGACATAATTATGAATCTGAATCACATAACTTTGTGCTTTGGCCAATTCAAAAACTATGTAAGTTTGGATAACATGCTTCCAAAACATGCCCCACTATATATGGAGAAATATGAAAACCAATATAAGTACCAATATGGAAAACTTTTTTCCAAAACATGCCCCCACTATAACTAGAGATGTTGAATATTGAATAGGTGTGGAGAACATGCTTCCAAATCATGTCCCTAATATATCTAAAAAATATGAATATGTTTGGAAGCCATGACCATATGAAATTACCCCACTAAATATAAATATATTCCAAGTGTGTATAACATGTCTCTATGGCATACCCCCACTGATATGCCCCCTTTGAGGTGAGGGAAAGATAGGAACTAGTAGTTACCTCAACTTAAAAGGATAAGACAACTGTATAATTTATGAATGGAACCCTATAGCATATAAAAGTAACATGTCTATGTAGATATATAAATTAAGTGCATGTAACTAATATGATCACATGAAGTTTTAAGATGCATGATAATGATCATGGAAACATCTAATAGTAATAGTGCAAGTTCAAAAATAAATAAAAAATCACACACACAAGAGCACTCAAAATCAATTCAAATGAAAATGGTCCAAGGATATCATAAATAAGGGGAATGTTTAAATGTCACACAATCAAAGGGAAATGACTTATTCAAATGTCCATAAAATCAAGAATGATATATTCAAATGTCCATATAAAAAATAATGACATATACAAATGTCAAAGAAAGTGTACAAAATCAAAGGAGCATATTCAAATTCTCAAACAAGGAATACAATAGCAAGGCAAGACACTCAAGTAAGTGCATAAAGTAAAGCATAGGCAACTAGAATAAATATTTCATAGTAGCCCATGGATCAAATGTGTTAGGAAAAAATGTCAAATGTATAACATATCAAGTACCCTATTTAAGATATAATCATGGTTAAATGCATGTGTAAGTACATATGTAAGCTCAAACCTAGTAATTAAATGTTATCATCAAAACATACACCTATGTGTATCAATATTAAAGAAGTGAATTCCCCCAATATATGAATGACATGAGTATAGGTAAGACCCAACATCTTAAATAGGAATATATCATGTTTTTGTGTATGTATGTATCACACTAAAATTAAAGTGAGGAACACGTGTGTATATAGAAGTAACTAAATATTCCATACATCAACATGAAACTAGTACAATGATTCCAAGGATCTAATAAAACATGCATGTTTTGAATTAATAAATAATTAATGTTAGATTCATTATCCTTAACTTCATTTTCATCAAAATTAATTGAAGGTATTTGAACCATAAGAGGTATATGTCTTTTATAAGTACCAATAATCCCATCTAGTGTGTGTCTATAATGTGATAGAGGAGGATGTACATTATATGCCATTTTCACTTTTGGTTCTTTCTTAGAATGGTCTTTCAAAGGAATGTTAAATATTATTTACTTTTGGTGATCACATGTTGTGAACTCAATTCCTTTAGAGGATCCTCAAATGCAAGATTTTGGTCATTAATAATATCTTAGATATTATGTTTTAAGGAAAAAAAATTGTTTGTAGAATGCCCTAATCCATAATGATAATTGAAATAAACATTCACATCATATCCTTTGGGTATATTTTGACTCATGTCAACCTCAATAGGATGAGGTAGAGATAAAATTTGACCCTCTAGTAACCATGGGAGTAATGAAGTTGGGGACTTAGGTAAATGGGAGAAAATGTCTCCTTGGTGCATTGTATAAAACAAGATGATTAGGTTGTTGTGAAACTGTGTTAATTATGGTGATTGTTTCCTTTTTAGGCTCACAAGGTTTTACATTATAACTTGGTTTTATTGTAAATATGGTACTATATTTAGATGAAACCAATGTGTTTTCTACATACTTAAGCTCATTTAATGAAATAAGATTCATTTCATGGTCTTGTAAAACATGTAATAAGTCATCAAAATATTTGAACTTATTAAAAATAATATAATCATGTAAATGAGAAAGCAAAATTTTCTTGACTATTTTTTACAACACTTTATCTACCACAACATTGGTCATTTTATCTATCATTGTCTTATATATCGAGACATATTCATTGATAGGTTCATTGGTTCCTTGTTTGATGTTGGTTATTTGAGCATAATAAAACTTTCCAAAAATATTAATTGAAAAGTGTGCTAAAAACTTATCTACAAGAGGTTTAAATACTTTCATGAATTAGAGATTTAAATCATAGTTCAACCTCAAAACATAGTCCTTGAGGGTTCTTGGAAATAATTTGGTTAAAATTTTATCATTGGAGGCATATTCAAGGCATGCCACATAAAAGGATTGAACATGCCACTCGGTATCACATTTTCCATCAAAAAATGGAAACTTAGGTGAAAAAAAAATAGTTAGAAAAGGGTGAAAATATATCTAAAGTGCAAGAAGTTTATGAAAAACATCTTGCAAATCAATAACATGAGGGGATTTTAAAGCATTTTGTTCAATATTTTTAACCTTTTCCTCCAAGGTATTTATAACTTGAAGGAGTGTTTGAACTGTAAACCCTTGGGGTTTAGATTAGTAAGTTTAATAGCAACCAAGGGGGGATGTAAACATGTTTTGAGTAGTAATAGGCATTGAAACCAGTATTTTTGTTGAAACAATTGGTAATTCCATGATAGATGTAGCAATATTAGTTTTAGAAAATAAAGGTTAGAAGACAAAATCTATGCCTCTATTAGATGTAAGTGGATTGATAGGTATGGAATCAATTATAGTACCTTCTAAGGATTCACCATCACTAGGTGAGGAATCCTTATTTTATCTTGTTTACTTATTTCATCTCTTGTAACATACAAAAAATCATCTAGTAAGCTTTTTAAATTTTTGATATGAGTAATCAATTATTCTTTAACCTCTATTTGAAAATGAGTTTTTACATTAACATTTTCCATTGCTTCATAAATGAAAATTTTATAATTTACAACAAAGTACAACAATCAAGAAAATAGATAAATCAAAATACCCTAATTGACCTAGGTTTTGATGTTCAAAGATTGGGTTCACCAAATTTTTAACCTCAAAATGAAAAGGTCTAGATAAGTTGGGGCTAATTATACCTCATTAAAGGGGTTATATAGAAATTATAATGCACAAGGGTAACAATTAGATCTATAATAGGCTAATTGGGTGCAAAAATTAGATATAAACATACACTAAATTTATTATGTTGATTATATGCTAAATATATAAATTAAAACTAAGCTATGTATGAAAATGACAAAGATGTAATATAATTATCTAGTTTTGATGTTAACACAATGTTGGATCTAGAATGGGTAGAAATAAAGATGGAAGATGTTTCTAGAATAGTCATCAGATTACAGATTGGATGCTTTTAGAACTATTGACACTAACATCAGCTTGGACATCAACACTAATGTCTAAGTTAGACACAATTTTCCTATATGGAATACCTACTAGAAAAGGATGCGACTACCTAGATGTTTATGGGATTGTTTTCACCTTCACTCTAGTGCATTCATATCTAGGTCATGGATTATCTCCCCTCATGAATTAAAAAAACCCTAGTTATTCATCTTCATTATGACCTTAGGGGAAAATGGGTTAGTGGGCACATGGTATTAGTCGAACCCCAAAGACCCCTCTATTAGTGAGTGTTGTATATATAACCAATACTCAAAATAAGGACTCATAATAATGTAATTATCCCCTACGTGTTATCTTGTGTGTGAATCATGAAAATTTTGTAAAGAAAATACAATAGTGACCTAACTTGTAACTTGAAAAATATGTCTCTTGAGTTACTCCTTCAATAATTTAGACCTTTGTATGTGTTTTTCCTATGACTAAAATTATACTATTAGAAAATAAGATAGGTTTTCATTATTAAGTGATTGATTGAATGATTTTGATAGTTTTCCTTTATATGTGTTAGGTGAGGAATGAATGAGGGTTGATCTTGTATTTATATCAATCTCTTTGGTTAAGTATCTCACATCAAAACACTTAAGCCATCTATTAGGATATGTTTCATTTGTAAAATAGATGACTTTGGAGCACTGGACACTTTTGTTAGGTTGGGACACTAGTTTCTATCCCATATGTTAGTGTCCAAGGAGTATGAGAGTAGGTATAGGCTCAAAACTTATAAGGGTGGAAGATAAATAAATTTGAAGAATTATGAGTAAGATAGAGAGCTTGGTTCATCAACATAAGACTGGTTAGAATAAGAGATAGGCCAAGGGGCAAAAGATAGAATAGATGTAAGACTTGAAAAAGTGAGAAAGGTCCAAAACTAAGAGTAACAACTGAGGTATGAGTTTTCCAAGTGTATAAGACTAAGGTCTATATAATAATTAAATATCATCTACACAATGGGGTTTTCATTTGTCATAAAGAGGATTGGTTGGTTATAAGTTTGAGGAAATATTTCATTATAAGGTTTAGATTAGCCAATGAGATAAATTATATGTAATTAATTCAAAGTATTTTGTTTGTAAACACCTATATTTCCAAGTGACTAAAATAGGTCCACACAATTTCCATGTGAGATTGATTATTTTTCAATTGTAAAAGCCTCTTGGTAAGTAAACATTAGAGATATGAGAGAGGATGGAGTCATCCAAATGAACATAGTAGTTAGGGGATCCAACATTTTAAGATAAACTTCAATATCTATTACTTTTATTTATAGTAATGGGTCGTTTAATATCTTGTATAAGTCATGAAAGTAAACATTAAATTCATTAATATATTCATTGGGCTACCTATGGGATGTATCAAATTGATAATATAGGGTGGCATCATGGTCATAAAAAAAGTTTTGAAAGATTTCCCATGAGGTAATAAACCCATATAACAAGTTGAGGTACCAGCTATATGCTTACCTATCAAGAGAACAAGAAAACAAATAATAGGCAACATCTTCATGCTAGATTTGAATCCTAATTATGACATCTTTGAATGCATGAATGTGTTATTCTACCATCCAAATCCTACCATCTGTGCATTTATGATAGAATTCATTGGGATCCTTGGTCAAGTCATGAATAGACCCTAGAATTATCACATGGAATACACCTCTACTTAGTCATGGAAAACCCATAGGTGTGTTTAAAATTTAGTTTCTCAGTTTTAAAACCTATAAAATCACTTGGACAAAACCTCTAAAATGTTAAAATTTAATTTTTTTTTCTAAAATTTTAGTTTTGCATGTATTGGCCTTCCTTTTAGAGGTGATTAATTTCACATGTATTTTATAATGCACCAATGTTTAGGTAGGTATTTTGACTTACCTATCTTGAAAGGATATTTATGAGATCTTCCCAAGGTTTATTTCTACTTGGTCTAGGTGAACTGGTCTTCACACAATGGCTTATTATGACCATCCATTTCAAGGGGATTTTGATGGTTTGAATACTTGAAACTTGGTTTTAATGGAGTTTATGGGTGCTTGAACAATTTAATAGATAATGATTGTTTTTTACTTTATTGATAGGATTTATAAGTAGAAATATAAAGCAAATAAATAATCTTTCATTTAGATGTTGCCCATGAGGTAAAATCAACATTTAGGGTTTTGTTTAATGATTTGTATATGATTTTTAGTGTGTTCATTCCATTGTGATTAATATTCCATAATGCAAAAATACCAACAAAAACTAATATTTCAATCAAGATAGATGATAAAATTAGATTTCATTCAAACCCTATATCTAACAACTAATGAAAAAGGAGAAAAAGAGAAAGGGGAATGAGAAATAAAATCCTATAGAAAGTGAAAACAAGTCTAAAATAATCTAATCAAAAGTAATCCAAAAATTGATCTTTGCCTAGACATCATTCGTACAACCATAATGGGAATCATTACCAGAATCTAAGGGATGAAGAGTCAAGAGAAAAGACAACACCACTATCATATTTCATGCACAAGTAGATAAAAATCAAATCTTCCACAAATTGTATTGAATAATCATATTTCTTGATAACATGAATATATTCTATATAATTTATTTTATGAGTAAAATTTTTTACAACATATCCCTAGGGAAACAAGAGAAGGAGAGAAAAATAAACTACAAATGAAAAATAAGTGGTTGGCTCATAATTTCTTTGTAGCGCTAAAATGAGCCAACCCATTTAAAATGAATATCATCAAATAAATATACAAGTGTATCTTCTAAAGGGATTATTTTTTCCTCTAAAATGACACCAATTTCCATTAATCCACATAGTTACTTCATTCCTCTCCTCCTCTCTCTAAATTTGCCACTTTTACTATTCACATCCTACAAAATAGATAAAAAAATGAAGTTCAAACAAGAAATTTAAAAATGAACAATAAAATTTAGCACAAAAACATGAAAAGGTTTTCAATTAATCACAATAAATCAAAATTTAAGGTATTATTGTATCTAAGATAAATTTAGCTATCCATAGATGTAAACAATTTGAAAAATTGACATCGAGATCAAAATTTATAGAAAAATGAAGAACTCCCCCAAAACTAGGATATTAGACCTAATTAGGATTTGGGTAGGCATATAGTAATTTTTAAAGTTACTTTTTAAAAAATTATACCTCTTAGTTCTAATCTAGATTTAAAATACTAAATAGAATTAAGGAGTCCCTTTTATTCACTTCATGACCTAATCATGACTTTGTCTTCTGATTAGCATTGAGTTTGAGTGGGAAAATTGAATTAGGGGGTCCAATAACTAATCAAGGAATTTTCCTTGATTAGAATTGTGTTCCCCATTATGGTAGGCCTTAACCTAGCTAGGAAATTTCACCTAGTTATAACTAAAAACAACCCCCTAGGATTATTTATACCCAATCAAGGTAAAATCCCCACCTATAATGATGTTTTCCACCACCTACCTACATACACCTAATCATAAAAAATCAATCCTCAATAACATTATGTGATGCCCTAACCCCCTTACCTAGACCTAATCATGGTAGAAATCTCTATTACAACTAGCACTCACCCAATGATCGAACCTAGACCTATTTGGGGTCTAAAAGCATAGATAAAACTATAGACATACATCAACCATACACCAATACCTAATAATAAATTTTATTATAGTTAAAAAATGACCTAGACATCAGACTCACCCTATATTTAATTGAGATTTAGAAGCCTAGTTAGGTGTGTGGGTCTAAATAAAATTTTAATAAGACTAGATGCCAATGAAAACTATGATTAGAAATAGAGATGGATAAATAAGACCCAAAAGACCTAGTCTATAATGGAAATATATATTAGGTATAGGTACTTAGACAAATTTTAATGATGTTCAACCATACCTAACTAGGAGAAATGATGAGTTTTGAATGAAGACTAACAAGATTATGTAAGCAAGATAAGAGGGTTTAGACATTCTAAAATGACCAAGTGGAAAAATAAAAATGACTCAAATGAGCTTGGTCAATAAGATGGGATGAATATAATAATTTGAAAGGGCATGTAAATCAAATTAACCCTTAAAATCAATTCAAGTGAGCTAATTGAGCAAGTAGGCAAGATTGCCAAGTGAGGATAAGTACAATAAGACTCCAATTTAGTATAGTGTTATATATGAAACTTTACTTCTTGAACTTGGTCATCACAATGGGATAGGTTTCGATATCTTTAAGGGCATGAGCATTGAGATGATCTCATAGAGTAGTCTAAGAGAGCTAAGTAAACCAAGTTTTAAATGTAAATTGGTAGGTCAAAACTCTACTTTCACGTTAAGTACCTTATACAAAATTTTATCATATAAACATGGTCTTTCCAATGGTGATAGTCATGGGTCTTGATTGGACATACAAAATGAAATAGACCACCAAGTAAAATTTAAAGTGTTAAAACTAATTACCTATGATTACAATTAGAAGTGACTTCAAAATCAAAAAAAGAGGTTCCCAATTCTTAGAATAATTAGGGTGTTTTAAACAAGAAAAAATAGATATTATAGAGGTTTGAATTACATACTAAGGCTCTTATAGGTGTGTAACAATATAATTTAAGGGCCAAGACATAAAAACACTAGGATATTATGAGTTGATGAGTTATGACCATATTTGTGTATAAATTCATGTGTGGTAAATGTATGTCAAGGTTATCATTTTCAATTAATTAACACTAGATTTTGGTGTCTACACAAGTATCCAGTTTTACAAGTAACCTAGTGGTGGAAAGAGTGGTTTGAGTAATGTACTTTTAATTAATTTTATAATATATTCTAGGGATAAAATCATCCCAATCCAATTTAAAAATAAATTAACCTAAATATGGATATTCATAATTATGATTGTATACAAGGATGAATATTTAAAAATAAACATTCAAAAAATAAAGGCAGGGTAGAAAATAATGTCTCTTGAGCTCTGTAGAGAAATTTTACTCAAATTAATCCCTTATGAAATTATTAATATTTTTTAAATATAATTCACTAAAATATAATTAGTACTCAAATTTAAGATAATACAATTTAGATTATAAGAGGAGATTGACTATAAAAAATTTCGATAACCTAGCTTAAAAGATAATTGACAACAAATATTAGCTAATACACACCATCCAACAAAAAAAAATCAATATGATAACAAAATATATATCATATAAATAAATAAACTAGTTTATAACTTGATTAAGATAATCTAGAGTGAATATAACAATTTCATACATTTATAAATATAGTAAATACATCTACTATGTTACTTGAGAAATGAGAAAGAAAAATAAATATAACTCATTACCCATCCATTGAGATTTATTAAATTTTAATTGATTAAATAAATATTTTTAATTTATTATTTTAATACTTAATTTATAAATAACCATGGATATTCATTTCCTTATAAAAATAATTTTTTTGAATGTGAATAACAATGCTTTTCTAAAAAAACGTCTTAAAACTAAAAGCATAAAAAAACTAGTAATGGAATTATTTTAAAACTAAAGAAGATAAAAATATATTATAATATAATCTCACTAATAATTATCCCCAAATAATGATATTATTGAATGTTTATTTGTAATTATTTTGCACATAATTAATGGTCCCTATATATTTAAGCCACATTTTTAATTGGGGTGTTAAATAATATTTCAATTCTACTGACCAAGATTGCATGAATTATCAATGGAGTGTGGAGGACCTATTGGAATATAACATCCCTTTAATTTTTTTTTTTTAATAATTTATTATATCAATCACTCCCTTTTTCCCACCTATATTATCATCAAATAGTTTATTTTTGAAAGTAGTAATTATGATAGCCAAATGTATAGGGAATTTTGCCGATGAAATGAGTTTGTTATCTAGAAACAATAATGAGGTAATGCTTGCTTCCCTAAAAAGGTACAAACTATTATTAGTGGATTCATCTATTAGATTCATAAAAACTTACATGTCTCTATACTGTTCTTCTATATAATCTTGCATGCACATATCAAAACTTTAACAAAGACTTATGTCAAACATTTTCATAGTTTTTGTGTACAAACATATTGTTTCTCATTATTTTAGAAATATTTTTCAATTTTAATTTAATTATATTTATATTATATAGATATTTTTTTCCTCCTACTATATTTAATTTTTCCTTAACTTGGCATCATGAACCCTTATTAATGACCCAAATAATGAATTTTAGGGCCATTTCAATATTCTATACAATGTTGTCAAGAATAATTGCCTTTTTTTTTAAACTCTTAATATTATACTTCATTCCTTCAAACACATTCTCTCTCATTTTTTGTGATTATCTCACCTTGGAATTATGGTCTTCAGTGAACTCATCCTCATTACGTGTATGACCTAGATATTCTTCCCCACTTCTTTTCCTCTTTTTATTTGTCAAGGATAAGATCTATTCTTCAGTTTAATAAAATTTGGGAGTTATTCTTTTTGTGATTTTAATTTTGGTTACCTTTTTGAGATTACGAGTGGCTTTATCAAACATTTTATTGATGTTAGGTTCAACTTATTTAATCATATTTTTCCTCTAATATCTTTCTATTCAAACACTTTCTATCTAATATTATCCTTACTGTGGAGTGAATACTAATGTGGTGGGATATGTGGACATAAATATCATTATGAATGGAATAACTATATAAAATTATGTAGACATAAGCATTAATTCAAAAAGATATTTTGAAGAGGAAGGTATATCTAGTGTATTCATATAAAATTGTAATTATGGTGTGGCTATAATAGAACTAACATAAGTAACCTTATATCCCCAAGTATCAACAAAGCGACATTGTCAAGAAATATTTCCTCTTGATAATTAAATGGATTTTATATCATTATAATGATGAAACTAGGAAAACATAACATCACAATAACCATTAAATTAGGAATTTTACATATGTTTTTTAATGATGGTAATGAATATTATGGTGTAGAGGTTTGGAAATAAGGTTTTAGTTATGATTATTTGTGATGGAGTTTCCTATACAAAGAAAATAAGGTCATTTTAATTGTATAAGTTATGAATGAGACACTATAAATGGATAAATATATTGAAGAGTGGTGGGATTTGGTGAATTTATAATGGATGACATTATTATTATAATAACACAAACTATCAATTTACAAGCAGTCTTCCAACCTTAGTATTAGATAGTGAATTGTCACATATATATAGTAAATACATGATTAATAATTAGAATTTTCACAAGCTAGTAAGAAAATGTTTAAATATTAGATATATTTGGTTGAATATGAGTGGAAACAATCTCAATTATACTAAGTGGGTGTGAATGTGTAAAATAGTAACTAAAGTTAGACTAGTAAAAACTATAATAACAAGAAATGAAGGAGAAGATAATAATACCTAAGTTAATTTAGTCACCATTAGAGATGAGGATGGAGGAGTTAAAACATACAAAATATTCTTATTTAGATAAAGGTTTTTACCTATATACTTATCTTAGGGTATTTTTTCATATAGTCTATCTTATGGTTGAGATTATATTTGTTGGGGTTGTAATCTCATCATCCATGTATCCTTTATGTTAATTCTAGATTACTCATCATATTATGAATTCATGTATTTATTTTCATCTAGGTTTGGATTTTTATTATAATATACACTAAACTTTTCCTTGATGGAATATAAATGAATTCATAAATTTATAGTGGGATCCCATTATCTTAAGTCATGGTCATCCAGATTGAATGAAGGCTTATGTGTAGACAAGGCCTTAAGTGTTTTCCATGTTGTAAATATAATTCTCCCTATCCTAAGATACATGGTAGGAAATTAATATATCATAACAATAATATTCAATATATAAAATAAACTTAACATAGCCTCATATTTATCATCTAATTGATTGATTAGTAAATAGGGAGATACCAAAAGTTACATATCTCCTTAATAAAATTTCAATATTTAAATAGATAAAGCTTTTAAATTTGAAAAATAATAGAGGTTAACAAGGATTAAAAAAATATAGGAAAATTTTTACTTTTTAAATTTACCATGGTGAAAATTGCATTCAAGATATAAAACGTCATATCAAAAATATTCCCTTATCTCACTCCCCTAATCTGGTGCTTCAAACTATATGAAATTATCTCTCTTAGAGGAAGATTTTTTTGTCACTATTAATAATGGACATTAGGTGAACCTAAATATTATTAACATAAAAATGTCTATATCTCCATAAAACCTATTTATTAGTTCCATGTCCATTTTAATTCTTGGTATTAACACTCTTTAGGAAAAGAATCAATATCTTCCCTATCTACCCAATTATCTGTGTTTATCCCAATCTTTACAAAATTCTCTAAGATTGTATTTATAAATCTAATATGAAAAGAATTATTTTATTTTATATGAACCTTAGGGTAGTAAAACTATAGGATTTCTTAGATTCCATCCTTACTATGAATTCAAACTGGTAATTGAGGTTTTGGGATATAACCATGTCCTCTTTAAACACAAACCTGGTAAAGAGATAAATAAATAGATCGATACATTATTGTATCTCTATCTTAGTAGATGAATAGTGTAAATCCATGTTATAGATAACACTTAGGTATTAATAATAATTTATTTGAGCTTAAAAGTCACTAAAATTATTTGGAATGGTTCACGTCTCCTCTACATTATTTAAGATGTAACTATAGTGTTTTAAACCCACATCATCTTAGATAAAACACATATTTATAAACATTTGGGTTATAAAGGGAGAAAAAGATGATTAATTAATTTTGTATACCTATTTAAATTTAGGATATGAATTAAGTGTTTGATATTTCTATGTGAAAATTGTTGTAATTGAATTCAATTTCAAATAAGTCTTGAATTATTTTAGTATGGTATGACCTTTTTTATCTTCCAAAATAATGGAAATTTGTTGGGCCCTAGATTTTGTATCAATTTATCCTAAGTAATTTTTTAAGATAAGAGTGCATAAGAGAGGTGGCATAGAAGAGACATGACATAGAAACTTGTGGAATGAAAGAGGAAAGTCATGAAGAAAAATGATACATGAAACACAAAGAAAATGAGAACGTAAGACTCAAACAATAGCGAAAGACTTGGGTAAGGGCACAAAAATTAGAGATGATTAAGGAATGGTTCACTTGAATTTAGATAATAATAGTCAATCAAGAATATAACATTATTCTATGATAATATAAGTACATGATAATGAATATCCATCATATAGAAAGTATATAGGGGAAGTTAGTCTTTGGTCATTAGGAATTCAATATAAAAATTTCCCATGACTCATTGTTGTTAACAGTCATTAGCAAGTCATCATTGTGTAATTATTTATGTAACTAAATGGTTAGGGTAGATCCATGTATAAATACCCCCATTCTTGCTTAGTGGGTTGGTTGGTATTGTAATCTTTAGCCATTGTAATTTTATATGTATCATATATATGAAATGAGATAAATCACTTGTGTTAATGAACTACCTTATGTAATCTGGTTATGAATACAATGTAAATAATAATCTTATATTCTCAATTTATACCCATATTTTTTTGTGAATAATTAAGTAGGGAATGAATGAATAGTCAAGAGTTATTCATGTCATCAAGTAAATATTTAGAACTAAGTGCCTATTTAATCACTCTTCCATAAGTAACTAAATGAATACACCACTACATGATGGAACCAATGGATATTAGTCTTAGGTTGTATGTTTTAGGTGATTGTGTGAGAAACTTTCTCACATGATATTCCCATACACTACCTCATTAGACATTTTATTCTCTTAGGAATATAACTAGGAAAAGTCATGCTAGATTAAAGGAAAAGATCCCAACAAAATTGCTTCATGAATTAATAGAATAGTGAAAATCACTATCTTATAATTATTAAGTTAAGTGAAAGATTATGCATGTGCATTTGTTGATAAAGGTATTAATATATATATATATATATATATATATATATATATATATATATATATATGTACTTTCAATATTTTTTATTGTTGTACATTTATTTTTCATAATCTATTCATAGTCTTCTTATTTATTTATCTTATTCATGCATGTTTTGTCATTACACAATCTCTGAAATATTAGTAATATGTAGTTTAGATCACTATTTACCAAATGGAATAAATGAGCTATTGATTTGTTTAAATTCAAGCTTAGGTATTTATGAGATTGACAACTATTTATCACATGTTTGATTTTTTATATGTGAATAACTATTCATTTATTTTAACAATGTAATGACTAATCTAAAATCACACATGGATTTATCCAAGTGGATCTGATTCATAGAGTTCCATCAAACCCTTCATAATTTTATTTTAACTACACAAACATTAAAAATGTGACACAGGTCATAATGTGATTATTTTGGAAGCATGGAGTATATCAGACCTAGTTGAATTTTTTGGATGTAGGTGAGTAACCAAGAGACTATGTTACAATTATTAATGTGCTACATGGCACCTTGATATTTATTTAGAGTCATTAAGTTGATCGAAGTTTCTCAGAGTCAATATTTTGGTGTGAGGAAGTCTAAGATTGATAGGTTTCAAGAGAATGGCATGTGGTGCCCTATGATTTCCTAGGCTTTATGTGTTTCTTATAATAATTCATGTAAGTGAAAATAAATTCATGAAATTTTGAGATTATGATAAATTCCAATATATTTCAAAACCATGAGCCAATTCAATGTAAAGTAAGTTCAGGTCCATGAATAAGTTCAAAATTGTAAGAAAGTTCAAAAGTATCTTGAACATAAATAAATAAACTTTGGTAAATATAAATTCAGATAAATAATAAAATACTAAATAAAGAACAAAATAATGTGTGGCATAAATATATATCCATGAAATCATTGATTAAGTTCACAGAGTTTCTAATTATATGCAATAAATTAAGTGATGATAATATTTGTAGTAATAAACCTATTTTAGTATAATGGATCCCTACACATCCACTTATACAAAAATTAAAAAACCACAAATTCTAAAGTGATCATGTTTTATTTTTAAATAAATCCTTAAATAAAGTATAGATATTGGGATTTAAATTTAATACAAAATTAACTTGAGTAACTATTTATAATTGAAGAATCATGATCTTAGGCTATGTTTTAGGCATAACTAAGTATGTGATGTATTTTTTGGAATTTAAATTTTCAACAAGTGGGATATCAATTTTTATAAATAGGGGTGTGTTGATCACAAAAAATGGAAACTTATGCAAGGAAAATACTCTCAAGTGTTCAAAACCCAACATCTTGAATTTAATTTAAAAATAAAATTATCAATTAAAAAAAGGAAAAAAATCAATATTAACTAGAACATAAACCTAAAGTATAATTAATTCTCATAATATACTAAGTCAATGTATCTATGAAGAACTATGCATGTGTTTTTTAGTGATTAATTTATCTTATAGTTGATATTTTTAATGAAAATTGTGATAAATAATTTTTTAAAATATTTTAGAGGGTTTTTATGGGAAATTTTTGGGGTAATGCTTGGGTATTTCTCTATTTACATCTAGATGTCTACAGCCCCATTAGATATTCCCTTTGATCCACTCTAGGAATTTCACCATTACCAATTAGGTGTATATAACCTTGATGAAGGTTTCATGAATCAGTCTTTATGTGGCACTTCTAATTTTTATTTGAATATTTAATATTTTAATTTTATTTATTTTGACTTTATTTTAGTTTCTTCAAAGGGTTTGGAACTAATGCATTAAGTTTCAAAGAGATGGTCAGAATAATTTAGGCACAAGTGATCTATATAATACTTTTTATATATAAATCAAATAATTGTTAATGTGATACAGTGTAATAATGGATCTCTTTCAATATAAAGGATCTTATTAATTTATATTATAATCCATTATAAAAAAATAGTATCCTAGTGTAGATGATATTTATGAATTATATAGCACCTTAATCTTGTACACTTGGCAAACTCAGACCTTGGTTTTTTCTCTTAGTTTTAGACAATTTTCCTACTTCCACAAGTATCACATCTACTCTATATTATGCCCCTTGGCCTATATCTTAATCCATATAGTCTTATGTTAATGACCCAGGTCTTCTATATTTCCCATAATTATTAAAATGTACTTATATTCCATTTCTGCAAGTTCTAAACATGTATCTACTTTCCTATTCCCTAGACACTAACGTTTGGGATAGACACTAGCATTAACATTAGTCTCCTAACCTGACACAACTATCTAGTTCCCTAAATTCATCTATTTTTCAAGTGAAACATATCCTAGTGGTTATCTTAAGTGTTTTAATGTGAGATATTTCTTGGTAGGAGTGGTATATATTCATAATCTCTCCTCATTTATTCCTCACCTAAAAAAGGACCAAAGAGACCAAGGCAACTTATCAAAATCACTCTGTCAAGAATTTAATTGAATAAAGCTTCCCTATTTCTATACTAGTCATAGGTGTAGCACATATATAGGTCTAAATTACTAAAGTATTATCCCAAAAGCCTAATTTGACGAGTTTCAAGCTAGGTCACTATTGTGTTTTCTTTGCACATATTATATGATTCACACATAAGTCAACACATAGGGGAAAACTAAATCATTTTGAGGCCCTCTTTAGAGTATTAGATATGTAGGTAGTACTCACTGATAGAGGGGTATTTAAGGTCAACTTGTCATCATGTGTCCACTAGCCCTTTTTCCCCCAAGGTCACCATGAATATGAAGAAATAGGGTTTTACAAATTCATGAGGAGTGGCAACCCATTACCTAGATCTGAATGCACCAAAGTGAAGGTGAAGTCAAACACAGAAGCATCTAGGTGTTCATATTCTCTTCCAACATGTATTCCATAGAGGACACTTTTGTTTAACATAGACAATAACATCAATTTAACCATGATAGGATTACATTAGTATTCAAATATCTAGAAGCACCAGATCTAAAATCTAATGACTATTTTAGAATTATCTTCCATATTACTTTCTACCTATTTTCGATGCAACACAATGTTATCATCATAACAAGCTAAGTATATTACTTATTTTTTATTTTCATGTATATCTTAGTTTTACTTTTTATATTTAACCTCTTCTCAGTATAATAAATTTATTGTATGTTTATATCTAAGTTTAGCACCCAATTAGCCTACTATAATTCTTGTTATCACCCTTATGCATTCTCATTTATATATTCTTAACCTTATTAATTAAAATTTAAGGATTAATATATATAATTTAGGCTTAAACACCCAATAAAATTTAAAATATTAGTTCTTACCAATGATAATTCTCCATAACTTTACCCATTTTTATGAAATTTAAACATTTCATAATAAATCTAACATTTTGTCAACAATTGAAAGTGGACTAGGATGTTTTTATATAAACTAAGAAGCATGGTATTTTGGGGGATTCATGAATGCATTATAACTCTTATTTTATAGTTAACTATCTTAAATAATACTTCTTGGATAAATCTATCAAAAACAAAATATAATATGTAAATAAAAGAAATTAAATATGAAAGAAAAACCAACTAACTATGAAATGAAAATAGTGATAAAATGAAAATGACTAAAGTAACTAATCTACTTCTACCCTACACATATACTACAAAATATAGTTATTTTAAATATGAGTTGATTTCATGAAAAAGAATTTATGCTTAAAAAATTAGCCATTGACCAAGAATGATAAGTGATTGGCTTATATATCCTTCAGCCTAAAGGAATTATCTCCTAGTATCTCAAATATTTGATATGGACCAATACATAATGTATTTGTTTTATCATGCTGAAATTTTTTCTCATGTGACTTATCAAAACATAGAACTAAATATTAAAGTCTTAAATATCTTACCTTAGTTTGATTACCATACCAACTCTTAACTATGTATTGATGTTTAATGGAATTATGTAGAGATTCAACTCTTACATCTTCCATCTAGATAATATTGAAAAGACTCAATTTTATTTGATCATAATCCTCCATGTATCTTTCTTGAACTTATTAGTAGGAAATTTTAGTGTAATTGGGAATACTAATTCTTGGCCATAAACAATAATAAATGGAATAGATTTGAGTGTTTTTATTTAACCCTTTTTTAATTTTTGGATGAGTTTAAAGGGTAAAATAGCCTATACATAAGGATGAATAAAACCATTCTAAAGTAGGCCAATAAATGAAAAAATTAGTTAAATGAATACTCTAAATTAAAATATTGAATTATGATATATAAGGTACATTCAAAACAATAATTTGATTACATAAATAGTAGGAATATATAATACTTAGCTTATTTGTAAATGTGTAGGAAGATATGAGATATGCATAGGTGGAAATAACAATTAAAAAAATTAGGATGTTGTCATTAGTTTATGGATCTATAGTTTTTAAAGACCTAGACATGTGTATCAACCTTAATATACTTTCATCAACATAGTTGTCCTGATGTCAATGGATATTTCTAGTATAGAATACTTAATGTATTGCAGAGTGACCACCTAGATATTTATAGGTGTTATGTCACCTTTATATTGATATTTTTTAATTCATGCACATAGGCTATAGATGATTGTGTATAAATCAAACCCTATCTATTCACCTAAGGTCTTTGTACCTTTCTAATAATGGGTTAGTGGGATCATGAAGTTGAGCTAACTTGAGGGACCCCTTTACCAATGAGCAAATCATACATAGCCAATACTCTAAAGAGGGCCTTATACATATGTATATCTCCAAAAAGTGTTGTATTATGAGTGCACAAGGGTGCAATTTGATATATTCAAAGGCATAAAATGATATATTTTGTAATTTGAGAAATATTTATCATGGGTTATGCAGACACTATTTTAGAATTATATATCACCTCAATATTATACACTTGGAAAACTCAAGATTTGGTTGCTCTTATTTATGGACCTTTCCCACTTTTTAAAGTTTTACATCTTCTCTATCTTGTGCCCCTTGGCCTATATATTAGTCCATATAGTCTTATGTTGATGACCTATACCTTATATGTTTCTTAGAATGGATAAATCCTATTTATGTTTAACCTCTACAAGTTTTGAGTTTGTACCTACTTTTTTTCTCCTTAGACACTATTTAGGGTAAACACCTACATCAAAACTAGTGTCTTGACTTGATTAATGTGTCAAGTGCCCTAAAGTCATCCAGTTTTAAAATGAAACATATCCTAATATTCAAGATAAGTTATTTATTTCAATTTATTTCCCCAATGGGATTGATATAAATACATGATCAACCCTCATTCATATCTCACCTATCATTCAAACAAAAGAGCTTTCAAAGAGCATTCAATTAAATAAAGCTTCCCTATTTAATCATATTTCCATACTAGTCATAGGGACTAAACATAGACAGGTCTAGAGTACTAAAGGAGCATTCCAAGAGCTATATTTACCAAGTTAAAAGCTAAGTCATTGTTATTATTTCTTTCCAAATATTTCATGATTCACACATAAGACAACATGTAGTGTAGAACTACATCAGTCTAAGGCCCTCTTCAAAGTATTAGTTATGTATGTAGTGCTAATTATTAAATGGGTCTTTACGGTTAACTCGACATCATATGCCCACTAACCCATTTTTCCCTAAGGCCACTATGAAGATGAAGAACTAGGGTTTTACAAATTCATGATGAGTTACATTACCTAACCCAAATCTTAATGCTCCAAATCAAAGGCAAATCTAAACCCAAAAGCATCCAGGTGTTCACATCCTTTTCTATCAAGTATTCTATATAGGACACTTATTTTAATTTCATATAGTAGCATCAAGGTAACATTCCAAAGCTTAAGTTAGTGTCCATGGATCTAGAAACATCTAATCCAAAATCTAATGACTATTCTAGAATCCTCTTGTAGTCTACTTTCTGCTTGTTCTAGATCTAGAACTATATTAGCATCAGAATAAGATAAGTACATTACTTTTTTGTAATTTGTATACTTGGAATAAATATATTTATTATTTTTATATTATCTCAATTAATAAATTTAATGCATGTTTATATCTGAGTTTATTACCCAATTAGCTTTTATATATCTTATCATCACCCTTATGCATTGTTATTTCTATATTATTGGCCCCATATACCCAAGTAAAATGAGAGTCCTTATCTAATCTAAATAAATTTAGGGTTAAACATTTGTTGAACCTAATATTTGAACTCCAAACCTTAGGTCAATTAGGGTTTTCTAATTTTTATATTACTAATCCCTTATTCTTATAATTTTTTTAATTATGTTTGCTTTGGATGTCTTTATTAATTATTTCATGGTCCAATACCTTATAGTTGTTATGGTTTTCTACATTAGTTTACTTTTCAAAACTATTAAGAGAATCCATGCCAATAATGAGAGGTTTTCAAATTATAAATAACACTTGATTTCTCTTCAAAATTCCTTTTATAATTCTATATAGCTAGCAATTAGATGCAAACATGCATTATCTCAACAATTTATTATAACTAAGTCTTATTTAGATGACATATACCATACCACACCCATTATTTTACCATGGCTTATATTAGATTATGTGATACATGTTATTACTACTTGAAGAGCTATGGTTGATCAACCCATCCCACCACTTATAAATATACATGTGCATCCTAAACCTAATATGGTAATAAAATCCAAGAGATGTGACATTATTGATGAATTTATAAATATGCATGATAAAATTTCAATCCTTGATCTCCTAAAGCAATCTAATTTTTATAAGGATATACTATATGAATTGTTGTGTGAGACACAAGTTCCAAGTGATATTGATCCTACATATTTTATAAATATCATGAGATTTAAAGAACAATTCCAAGCTCACTACCTTTGATCCAAAAGATTTACCATCCAAAGATATGAATGACCAAAATTTGCCTTTATTCATATAAATGACCATTTGAAATAAAGGCATCAAAAGGGTTCTTATTAATAATATATTAGGCCTAAATATTTTCAGCATACACCTCCTAACCACCATGGGTATTATCACCAATATTATTTAAAAATAGTTATGCATATAAAAGGGTTTGATAACTCACATAGCCCTTCAGTTGGTAAAATCACATTAGATGTGAAATTGGGACAAAAATAGTTTCAAATACCTTTTAGGTTATGTATCAATCATTAAATTATAATTTAATTTTGGGTAAACCTTGGATACATTCCATGGAATCTACCCCATCAACACTTCATTGATGTGTAAAATTCTTTCATGACTAGACTTTATTATGCATGCCTGATAATGATGAAATTTTATTTATTTTTAAATAATACATTCTAAAACTGAATACATCCATATAATGGTACCACCTAAATAATGCATTCCTATTGATGACATAGACATGTGTGAAATAGGTGAGTTAAGTACAGTAGATCCTTTGTTTATATATGTTAATAATGCACTAAATATTGAGGTACACATCAATGCATATCAAGAGAAATAACCATTAATAAAGGACCCAATAAGAGCACAAGATCACCCACCATTTGAGCTTCTTTTATTGGTCAATAATGAACATAAAGGTAGTCATGATCTAGATTACTATTACAATGATGATGATATCACTTATGATATTGTAAATGAGAAACATAAAAATTAAAATTTGATCCACTTGATCACCTTTCACACAAATTATTTGAACCTATAGGTCTCAGCATATATAAGCTAAATCCACTTTCATAAAATATATAAATAGATCCATATAAGGATAAAACAAAAATAATAGACAAGAATGTAAATGTTTGTTGCTCTATACATCCCTCTTTGTTAAAAACATTGAGTTAGCCATACAAGGTTCAAGTACAATTACATCATGTGAATAATTATCAAAAGGTTTACACCATATTTTATAGATGACAACACTAAAATATTTTATATATACCATACTATCTTTATTACTATTGGCCAAATTTGGCCTACATACCAGAATGTGCCTAGCCTTTGATGAGAAGTTGATTAGGATCCTAATTGAGGAGTGATCTAATGTAACAAGGAGATTATGTACTTTAAGATTATATCACATAGAATTTTCAATCTTTTGAAACACTTTAATCAGTATTAAAGTTAAATATGATGATCTTATGGAATTAGACCATCATCAAACATCATGCAGGAATAGATTGGTCAGCTCATTTGAGTATTTTATAAGTTCACTTATAAAGCCTCTAAAAGTCAAAGAATTACATGGACATGATGTATTTAATGCTTAGATAATTATCTAAAAATTTTATGTCTTGATGAGATTTTTATCTCAAGATATAAGCTTTTAAAATTGAACTTGCAGAGTTGGATGTTCACATAAACGTCAAGTTCAAGCCTCATAAAATAACTGTTAGAATTTAAATGATAAAGATAAATGGTCAACACTTAATCATACTAAAGATCCAATGGTGAGTGGTGATATAACAAATGTCAGTGTGTCCCAAAGATCTAATGATGAGTATTTGATAATGTATCAAATACCAATGGTGAGCATTGAGTCAAAAGGTCAGCATAAATGAGCTCTTGCCAAGTGTCAAGATCTTGGATACCTATAAGGTGGATAAATGATACATGGTGATTGTTAATATAGTGGGCCCAAGCATATCTAATGGTGTGTATTCATTCATACATATCAAGATCAATGATGTAATCAAGGTCAATAAGTTAGAAGATCCTGAGGAAGAGTGAAAAATTGTCAAGTATCATGAGTGCATTAAGCTTCTGGGTAAATCAATGGCTTGAGTGTATTCCATACAAATAAAATTAATAAACAATATTTAAATTTAAAAGATAATGGGCTTCAATATAGAGGTTAAAAATATGGTTGAGGTTGAGCCATATTAAGTGTTTCAAACATATATATCACTTTTAGAGTTTAGACAAGCACTGATAAGTAATGAGATGCAATCATATAGTTAGGATGAAGCTCCATCAACATTAAATTTCAATATGAAGCTTTGGTTTGAATTTTTATAACATACAAGGTCTATTCTTTGGGGTTGCAGTATGGCTTCTTGACTTGTTCACTATCTATTGAAGAATCTCTATGTATATAATAGGTTCTTGGCTTCTATAAATGCTTAGAGGCAAAATAAGTCTTTGTATGCCTAATAGGGATCAAATATGGGAAAATAGTTATTTTAATAAGATCAAGCAGTCTATAGGTTTTCATCAATATTCTTGTTATATGAAAATTAATAAATGAATTGGTTTTCATCTATTATGTACCTATGATCATGTTTTAAATTAATGATAGACTCTGTGATTATTATGGAGAAGTGTCTCATATTTTGATATGGTCACATAAATAAGTAATTATGGCTGCCCAAAGTAGAGATGGCATAGTTTTCTTAGTTCCAAGATACGAGAATTTTGTCCTCTTCAGCATACTAGGTAGAAAATGGCATAGAGACCCTAGAAGGAGACATGGTGGTTAGATAAGGACAATAGAGCATTTAATTATTTTATATATCTTTTAAAATTTGGTTCCTTATTGATAATATCATGACTCAACATCCTCATATCAATGCTAATCCATCACAATTCCCTCTCTCTCCTCCCTTTTTCTATATATGTCCCATTTTATTCCACATTGTGGTTCTCTCTAGAAATATTTAGAAAATAAATCTCTAATATTTTTTGATAAAAGACTCTTATGCCTTTGGCTTTCTCAATATATGCCAATATTTGTACTATAACACCTATTTGATACAATAAATATTGAATTCCTTTATTTTTGTAACATGAATTGAAGTATGTTCTATGAATCTATGTGTTGTGGTCAATTGAATGTATGTTGTCCTTGCCTCTTTCTGAGTTCCCTCACCTTCATGAAGTGATTTTTAGTTCTCAAAAGTCATTCTAAGTGCAATATATATTTTTTTGATTAGTTTGAAAGTGGACAACTACCCTCCCATGCTAAGTTGACAGCTAATCAATGCCTTTTTATGAAATACCTATGTGAGGACTAGTCTTCTTTAATCTTGAATGCATTTTATAGTGTGTCTTATGAAAAGTGTAAGTGTTCAAATTACTAATGAATCACCATTTTTAAAATGTTTTCATACATTGTTTTTAATATCTCTCCCCTTTTCTAAGCAGGTGTTAATTTAGGTCTAGTTTAGGTGATAGATCTAGAAAGTATCCATCCTTATTTGAAGGTCTAACCCAAGATTAGGTTATCCATAGCCTATGTTCATTCCCATGTTGGAATATATTTGAGTAGGAGAACATTAACAATCCCCTTTCTCAGCTAGGGTGCAATCTAAGACACAAACAATTTTTGGTATGCCTAGTGGGATAGAGTTTTATTTAGCATAGCTAAATTTTGGGATTGAGAAGACAAATATATAGTAGTAGGAGATATTTAACATCATCATAAGTTGAATATTATTCAATTTTTATAGTTCATAGCATCATCTAGATAGTTTTTTCATGCCAAAGGTTGCTACAAGGTCAGCAAGTAAAGGTACTCCTTTTGAATTCATTGAGTTGCCTTCTACTTTTTATAAAGAATTAAGATTCAAAAGGAAAAGTCCTTATCCTCAAAATAAATATTCATCTCCTAGTCATATTATTATTTTATTTCAAGCTATTTTCCCCATTACCCAAATGGTCATTAGGAATCAAGTATTTGTTCCATTCAATAAGGGTAGTCCCTTGAATTTAGCCTAGTCTAATGATATTATTGTGTCTACCCTTAAGAGTATCCATTTATTATTAGGATAATGAGATAAAACAATTATTATTGGGCATATCCAATATGTTTCTAACCTTAGTTCTATTCATAATATTATTCAATATAATGTGGTTATCAGACTGCTACCTGCTTCCTTCAAAGGAAAAGTATTGCAATGATATAGAAATCTTCCTTTGGCCTCCATTGCTACATGGGATGAGTTAGGTGCAGCCTTAGTTAGATAATTTAAAGATAAATATGATCACGTATCCTTATTTGAATAACTGACTACCATTAAAAGATACCCCCATGAGTTTATGTTTGATTTTAACCTTAGATTCCAAAAGACATAGACTATAATACCTACTTTGATTAGAACATCCTAAAAGTATGCCTTTTTATACTATCTAAAAGCCCTTAATTTTGATATTAGTGTGATGATAAAGTCCATGGGTGGTAATACCTTTCCAAATGCCTATGAGGTTGTAATAAGAGCATAAAACAATTTGATACAAGTTGGTAAGCTTTCTCCAAGGCCCTTAATGCATATATTCCTAGAGTTACAACTTATCGCACCCCCTCCAATTCCTCAAACCCCATATATATCCCCTATTCTATCCCCTAAACCTAAGTTATATCCCCTTTTAATTATGCTAATGAGATTGGAAATTTTAAAAGTATATTATAAGATTTTAGGAATGAAATAGTTCAACTCAAGAGACAACAATACCAAGGTATGCCTTATCAAAAATAGAATCAGACCTCTTATCAACCTTTTAGAGATCAAAGGCCTCCTTATCAAGGTTTTATAGAAAATATACCACCTTACCAATCTAAAAGAGCCATAACTCAATCTAAACCATATGAAACCCTTAACCATAATGTAACCTCTAGTTCAATATTTATTGTTCCCACACCTCCCCAAAACAACATGATGTAATATTCAGGTTGGCATCCTTTTAATCCAAATGATACTCAAAACCAAGCCTTGGTATCATAGGATATTACTATGCCACAAATGATGCAAGAAGAGTTTTCTCTTCAAGAGAATAAGTATCAAGAGACAAATATGGTACCCCAAAGAGAGGCTCAACAAATTCAAGGGAAGCTCAATGTCATTAATGTGAATTGGAAAATGGATGATCATGTTGCATTCAATCAAATTGGTGAGTCTAACAACATAAGTGGTCAAGTTATAGATTTGACTATAGCTAAAATAAGATTTGCTAAGGAAACTCAAGATGTGAGAAATGCTTTTAGTACTCCTAATATTGTTCCCAAGATTATCATGGATCAACTTGCTACCACTATAACAAAAAAAATTAGAATGTAGAGGTTGAGAAGGTCCCTCAAAAAACACTAATTAGGAAACAAATAGTTTCATAAGGTGAATCCAAAGGTTAGTGGAGCCTCATTTAGCATAATAGATAAGATGAAAAAATCCAATGTCAATATTAGCATGTGATATTCCATTTCTATTCTAGGGCAAAAATACATGCTCATCCAAGAGCTTTTAGACCTCAAATTATCTCAAGAACTAGTTGAGAAACAAGGTGTTGTCTTGGCTAATTTAGACTAGCCAACTAATCAACAAAATCAAAAGACACATAAAATGGTAAAAGTGGATAAAACTAATGTAAAATCATACAAAACTCCTCATTTTTGCGTCTCTTTGATATTTGGTAATAGTTTAGTTCATAATTAGATGGCAAATAGTAGATCCAGTACCATTATAATGCTTAAGATATTATAGACAAACTTGGTCTTGTCTATAAACCAAATAATAAATAAGTATTGAAACTAGATGGGTCACCAAAAAAAATATTAGGCATGACTGAATATCTGAATTTGACACTACATGTTTATCCCAATGTTATCATTTAATAGGATTTAGTAGTGGTGAACTTGCCTCCCTATTTTACCATGTGTCTATTAAATGAATTTACCTCAAAGATCAAAGGATATTTATGAGTTGATTGTACATATTTTATTTTCAATACCATATATGGTACTAAGGTAAAAATACTTTCTAAAATTATTGTAGGTTTCCATTTAGATCTATATATGCCAAGTATGGTAAACACTGTTGTACTATCTCAGATAAGGCACTAGAAAATAGTGAAGTGGAAACTGAGTCACCTCTAGATGGAGTTCAATATCCATTCCTTGATGAATGGGATTATGATTTTCATGAAAATTATCCTTATAAGTTAATTTAAGAAGGAATTGGTGTTTATTGCCTTCATGAAAAAGATACACCAATTCCAACATTAATGAAGGATGATGAGCCTAGTGATGGCCTATGACAACTATACTTTGATGGAACAAGGAACAAACATGGAACCAAGGATGGTATGATGTTGATTTATCTATCTAATCAAATTTATTTCTCTTCTCTCAAGTTTTATTTTGGTTGTTCAAATAATGTTACTAAATATGAAGCACTAGGTCATAGTTTGTAATGGGAAAGAAAGATAAAGGTCAATACCTTATAATTCTTTGGTGATAGTGAACTAAGAGTTCACCAAGTAAGATTTATTAATGTATGAAAGATTATATTGCTTAAGTCTTATAATCATAGAGTAGATGACTTACTTGAAGACTTTTAATCTTTCAATATTTTTACCATATCAAGAAATAATAACAAACATGTAAATAGGTTGGTTGCCATTGGGTCACAATTCAGTATCCCAACTGATATAAAGAGTGAAAAGGTTTAGTCACACATTAATGTGGTTATAATACCTTATATTCAAAACAACTAGGATAATTGGTAGGTGTTTGGAGATGATAGTCAGATTGTTAGGTTCTTGCAAGAAGAGGCTGAATTTTTATCAAGGAACCAAGACAAGTTCTTGCAGTAGTATGGTGACTAGATTGTGAAACTTAAAACAATTAAGTTGCCCAAAGGGTTGGTTACCCTTTAGAATATATTAAATAGAGATAATTAGTTGAGAAAATAAAATTCTTCATTATCAACAAAGGAGGAACACTATACAAATGTGGAGATTGCAACTAGTAAGAACTTGAATTTAGGTAAGGTTTGCACTCTTTTAAAGAAGGAAAGTTCCATTAAGTTATGTTCAAGTTTTATAGATGTGTTTTCATGGCAATACAGTGACCTAATAGGATTTGATCCGAGTTTATCTCAACATACCATTGAGTTAAAAACTAAAGCAAATCTAGTAAGACAAAGATAAAGGACTATCAATCCAAAGCTTGAGTCTTTGATGAGAGTTGAGCTTCATAAGATCATTGAGTTAGCTATTATATTTCCAATCAAGCACTCAAATTGGGTGGCAATCCTTGTTCTAATATGGAAAAATAATGGTGAAATTAGACTATGTGTTGAATTTCATGACTTGAACAATGCTTCCATTAAAGACCACTATCATTTTCTATCTATGAAACAAATTTTATAGTTAGTTGTAGGTTTAAAAAATTTCTCCTTATTGGATATTTATAGTGGTTACAATCATATTTTGGTCAAGGAAGAAGACCAATTCAAAAAAGCCTTCACCATAAAGTGGGGGACATTTGCATATATAAATATTCCCTTTGGTTTATCTAATATTGGAGAATTTTTTTAGAAAGCCATAGATATAGTCTTTCAAGGTCTCCTCAACAATTTTATACTTATTTATTTGGATGACATGATGGTGTTCTCTAAGAATACAGGTGAGCACATGATTCACCTCAATCAAGTGTTTGAAAAGTTTAGGCAATTTAGGATGTCTCTTAATCCTAAAAAGTGTGTTTTCTCTATTCATGAAGGTGGGGTTCTTGGATATGTGATTTAAAAACATGGTATAAGTATAGATCCTGATAGGATAGATTCAATTCTTGTACTTTCCTTGCCTAAGCACAAGATATCTTTGTAAATCTTCTTAGGCAAAATAAATTTTATAAGAAGGTACATTTCATATTTTTCCACTTTAGCTAGGCCACTTATAGCCATGCTAAAGAAATTTTAAAGTTTTAATTGGTTTAAGGAAGGAGTAAGAAGATTTGAAGAGATCAAGAAAGCCATATCCAGTGCTCCTACACTCCTAAACCCTAATTTCACAAACAATTGTATCTTGTAAACCTATGCTAACATTAACATTATTTCAGGTATTATTATGCAATAGAATTATGAAGCCTTATAGTAGATAATATCCTTATTTAGTCAAGGCTTATAATAATATGAAACAATTTAATATTTTATTAAAAAGCATGTAATTTTAGTTATAAGGTCTCTTAATAAGTTTAGATACTTGTTTTCTAAAAATAAGATACACTTAATGGTTGCACATCTAAGTGTCAAGGATTTTCTCTTGAACAAGGATATAAATGAAAAGAGATCTAGTTGGATAACTAAGGTAATGGAGTATGATGTGGAGATCAAGGTCATAAAGATGATTAGAGGAAAGTAATTTGTGAACACCTAGCCCAAGACTTACAAGAGGTAAATGAGATGGTTTTAGTGTCAAATGATGAGGAAGCTACAACTGATCATACGTCACCTTCTAGTTGGTCCCAAGATTTTATAAGATACCTCCAAGATGGTATTTATCCTTATAACCTAAATCCTTCAAAAATAAGATATTTTATATTTTAATCCATTCCATTTCTTCTTGTTGATGATATTTAGTTAAAAAATATATCAATGGCATGTTGTTAAGATGCATTGAACAACATCAAAAAGAAAAGTTGCATATAGAGTTTCATTATGGACACGGTGGAGGGAATTATTCATCAAGGACCACAACCCACAAGATCATAAGAGGTGGGTATTATTGGCCAAGCATATTTGGTGATTATCATGTATGGGTCAAGAAATGTAGATAGTGTGTTATGTTTATTGGAAAGGTGAAACTTGTAGCCTTACCTCTCCAACCAATTGCAGTGAATCAAACCTTTGTAAAATGGGGATTGTAATTTATTATTCTCATTAACCACCCTTCAAACTTAAGACATAAATGGATATTGGCTACTACAAATTATTTTACTAGATGTATAGAAGCAGTGGTATTGAAATAAGCAAATGAGTCCAATGTTCTAGATTTTTATGAAGGTTTTATCAGTAGGTTTTAAGTCCCTTCAACCATTATTTTTTATAATTATTTGGCCTTTTTGGGGTCTAAAATCAGTTAGTGGGTAGTTTAACATAGTGTCTTTCTCATCACTTCATCAAATTACTACCCATAAGGCAATGGCCTTGCTGAGTCCACTAATAAGAACCCATTAAAGATCATCAGAAGGACTATTGAAGATAATCAAAGGTCATGGTATCTTAAGTTAAAGTTGAATATGTGGGTTGATAGGATCACCTATAAAATATTAGTGGCCAACTCTCTATACAAGTTGGTATATGGTAAGGAAGAAATAATGCCTATTTCTCATGAATTCCCTACTTTAAAATTGATGCATCAACTTGAGTTGTTAGATAGTGAGCCAATGGAAATTAGATATGTTGAGCTCATAGAGATTAAAGAGAAAAGACACTAGTCTATGTTATCCATGGAAGCCCATCAAGCATAGGTGAAGATATATTTTGACAAAGGAGCTTCTTCAATAAATTTCAAAGAAGGAGATTTAGTACTCAAGTGGGATGAGTATAGAGATAAGTGAAGGAGGCACACCAAGTTTTATTTTATTTGGAGTGGTCCACATAAAATATCCATCTATAAATCCCATAATACCTTCCAACTTAAAAATATGGTTGGTAAGGAGCTTCCTATCCCAGCTAATGGGATACATTTAAAACACTACTATTGAGAAAGCTAAGTTCCCTATAAATAGTTAAATGGTCTTGTTTTCTTCCAAGTGTTGTTCTGACACATTAGTTTATTTTTGTTTTTTTTCCAAATAAGTGCTTTGTTTGCATATGTAATGTTTTATGATAGTTTCCATTTAATGTCTATTTCTTTCCTTATTTGGTGGAATTCTTTATCTTTACAAGTTAAAAAGATTTATTATATTCATAGGATTAGATTCATCATTTTGGTGAGTCCAAGAATCATGCAAATGGTCTGAGTTCTCAAAGCATAGTAGGCATGTTACTAAAGATGTTGGCCAAATTTGGCCAACATACCAAAATGTGCCTAGCCTTTGATGAGAAGCTGAGTAGGGCCCTGATTGAGGAGTGACCCAATATAAAAAGGAGCATATGGGATTCAAAAAGAAATCACATATAATTTTCAACCTTTTGAAACATTTTATTCAGGGTTAAAGTGTAAATATGATGATCTTAAGGAACTAGATCATCATCAAACATCATGCATGAATAGATTGGTTAACTCATTTGAGCATTTTATAAGTTCACTTAGAAATCCTCTTAGAGTTAAAGAATTAGATGGACATGATTTATTTCATGCCTATATTATGTTCTACAAATTTTATGTCTTGATGAGCTTGTTATCTCAAGATATAAGCTTCTAAATTTGAATTTGTAGATTTGGACATTTGAATGGATGTCAAGTTCAAGCCTCATAAAATAACTATTAGAATTCAAATGATCAATATCAATGGTTAGTGTTTAATCATACCAAATATTTAATGGTAAAAAAAATATAATAGATGTTAGTGGGTCCCAAATATCTAATGGTGAGTATTTGATCATGCATCAAAGATCAACAATGAGCATTGAGTCAAAAGGTTAGCATAAATGAGCTCCTACCAAGTGTCAAGATCTTAGGTACATGTCAAATGAATCAATGGTATGTGGTGACTAATAGGCCAGTGGGCCCAAAAATATCTAATAGTGTGTATTTATTCATATAGATTGAGATAGATGGTGCAAGTAAGGTCAACAAGTTAGAAGATCCTAAGGAAGAGTGAGAGACTACCAAGTGTCATGAATTCACTAAGTTTCCATGTAAATCAATGGCTTACATGAATTCTATACAAATTAAATCAATGAGTGAGATTTAATGTTAAGGGGATGGTCAAGGTCAAACTAGAGTAGGTATTTCAAGGATCTATGTCATCATTAAAGTTTAGATGAACACTATTAAGCAATGAGATGTAGTCATATAGTTATGATGAAGCTCTATCACCATTAAAACTCAATATGAATATTTGGTTTGAAGTTTTAAAACATACAGGGTCTATTATCTAGAGTTGCAATATGGTTTCTTGACTATGTTTAATGTCTGTTAAAGAAGATCCATGCATATAATAAGTTATTGGATTCTATAAATGCTCAGAGGAAAATAATTCTTTCTAGGCCTATTATGGATCAAAGATGGTTAGATATCTATTTCAATAAGATCAAGTATTATATAGGTTTTCATTGATATTCTTGCTATACAAAAACCAATAAATTATTTTTCATCTATCATTAACCTACGATCATGTTTCAAAATAGGGGAAAACTATGTGATTATTATGGAGAAGTGTCTCATCTTTTGATATGGTCACATTATTAACAAACAAGTACCTATGGCCTCCCAAAGTAGAGATGGCATGGTTTTGTCAGTTACAAGATATGAGAAGTTTGTCCTCATCAATAGACCAAGTAGAAAATGGCATAGAGTCCTAAGAAGGAGACTTGGTGGTTAGATAAGGAAAACAAATCATTTAATTATTTTACAAATATTTTAAAAGTTGGTTCCTTCTTGATAATATCATAACTCATCATCCTTGGATTAATGCTAATCCATCATAGCTCCTTCTCTCTCCTCCTTTTCTTCTATATATGTCTTATTTTCTTCCACATTTTGGTTCTCTTTGGAAATTTTTAGAAAAGAAATCTCTGATATTTGTAGAGAATAAACTCTTATGCCTTTGTCTTGCTCAAGATATGCCAAGATGTGTATTGTAACACCTATTTGATGCAATAAAGACTAAATTCCTTCATTTTTGTAAGCTAAATTAAAGTGTGTTCTATGAATCTATGTGTTATTTTCAAGTGAATGTATGCTTTCCTTGCCTCTGTCTAAGTTCCCTCACCTTCATGAAGTGTTTTTTAGTTCTCATAGGTCATTCTAATTGCAATATATATCTTTTTGATTAGTTTGGAAGTGGAAAACTACCCTCCCATACTAATTTGATAGCTAATCAATGCCTTTTTGTGAAATACTTATGTGAGGACTGGTCTTCTTTGTCAGGATCCTACTCCTCAATAAGAGTACATATGATTACCTTTTATAAGTAACTAAACATGGAATTATACCAGAATGAACAAGTAACTAGAATTCACAAATAGCAAAAAATATGAGAGACAATACACAATCTTGTATTAATACTCATATAGAAAGAAAATACAATAAAGAAGATGCCACACTCTTCTTCCACCTCTATAAGGCTTCCCACACCTCAAGGGCTCCCAGTAATTCTCAATAAAGAGTTCACTCTCCTACCAAAAATGGTCCCAACACACAACTCAAACATAGAGTTGGTGTTCACCTCTAACCAGTCAGTAATAACACTGCCAGTACACAAGTACTCAAAGTACTTTAAGTAGATCTCCCATGAACTTGTAACAACCTTCAACTCAAATGATCTTACTTACACATGTAGATCTACCATGAACTTGCAGCAACCTGCAATTCAAATGATCTTACAATTGGAAGGATCTACCTTGCCTTCCTCTATTACTCTCTAATTACAATACATGCCAATGAGTCTATAAATAGATCCTATACTAAACAATAACTTAGACTTCTAATTTACAATAATTAGACACGTAGCTCAAGACTTAAAATAGTCTTTACATGCAAACAATCAGTTCAACAAACTAATTGTTCATGCAACAAATAGTTTTGGAACTGCATAGGTGACTGACATCAGTCCTTGTTTGACTGGAGGTGACTGACGTTGGCTGACTCCTACCGATGTCGGTAGCTTCCTGTTCACCCTTGACCAATGTCAGTTGGCCTGACCGACACTGGTGACTATGACACTCAGCAACCTCCTCCATGTTTGCATACAGTGAAGCTTTTGGCTCCATAACCTAACAATCTCCCACTTGGAGATAAACAACTTCACCTATACCTATACCTATACATCATCTAGTTTGTTTCTTGGCTTTGTATCCCTCTTCAAGATCACTCTTGAAGACCAACCACCACAAATCCTGTGGTGCACCTCCTGTCATCCAAATTACCTTGCCACATCCAATTCTACAAACCCATGTAGAGAAGTGCTTGACCCTGCATAGCATGTATACCTACTACTGGTCCCTCTCAGATATCTAAGAATCCACTGAACTACCCTCCAGTGCTTATTTTCTAGATTGGATCCAAATTTACTGTCAGCTCCCACTGCTTGGGAAAACTTAGGTCTAGTACACATGTACTTAACCTCATCATGTGAATTAGGACACTATTCATAGAACTGTCCAACCATTGGCATGCTAACTAGTTTCACACAATCATCTGGAGACAAAATCAACCTGTGACCTTCCATGTCTCTAGAACACACTCATGCCAAAGAATCTTGCTGCTCCCAGATTCCTCATGACACACCTCTAAACAAACTTTACATTTAGTTTAACAAATCCCTGCATATGTGACCCTGCAACAAGCACAACATACAGTAACAAGATAATGTAGCTAATATTATCCAACTTGGTAAAGAAAACACAATGGTTAAACCTCCATTGTCCTATAGCTTACTCAAGACCATATACCCTAGCCTTCCATCTCACGTGTCCATTCTCGCTCTTCTTTATCCTAAAAATCCATTCATCTCTTAGTGCTTTCTTCCAGTTGGCAACTCTACCAAAAAAACTCCCATTTAGTTCTTCTCCAAGGAATCACATTCCTCATCCATGCCAAGCTCCCACTATTTCCTAGATTCTACCTACTCTGCTTCTTTAATAACTTCCTAGTTCTTGACCATCAGTGAGCAACAAGTAGTATAAAGAAGGGAAATGATGAATTTGAGGCTTACTTACCCTTTCAATCCTCCATATGGGTGTTTGAGACTCCTTGATAGCTTGTTGTCCACTTAAAATCCATCTCAATGACCGATGTCAGTCACATCTCATTTTGCACCCGACTAATGTCAGTTCCATGTGACTGCCTCATCACCGATGTTAGTTCCCCTTGATTGACACCGATGTTTATTTATCCAGAGTCATCAATGTCGGGTTGCACATAGCCAACGTCAGTCCCTATTTGGATGCCGACGTCAATTTTCTAACTGATGTCAGTCTCTATGTTTTACTTGTGAGCGATGAATTCTACCCACAACCTCTTTTTGGATCAAACCCTTGTCCATATCAACCTTGCTCTACTCAGAATTATTTAGCTCCTTGAGTTGATCTTTGTCTATCATCTTCTCCTTGAAAACCAAGGATTTCCTGTTCTTGTCATGAACATCATATTTCTCAAGAAATGTCACTTTCTTCTTTTGTTTACAGAAATCTTGATCCATGCTTTTCAAATCTGAAAGCATACCCTTTGACTCAAGAACATGCATCCCCTTCTTATTCATGTGACCAAGCCTATTAAGCCACATCTTTGAATCTACAGCTGAAGTAGATAAACCAGAAGGAGAATCAGTAATACAAGTAGATAGATAAAGTGTACCTAATTTCTTACCTCTTGCTACAACAAGTGCACCCTTGGAAACTTTCTAAGATTCTATTATGAGAGTTACTGTGAAACCCTCATCACCCAACTTTCCAATAGAAATCAAATTCCGCTTCAGGACTGGGACATGCATGACCTCCTTCAACACCCATGTGTTGCCCATCTGCAATTTCAGCTTCACTTTCCCTTTGCCAACCATTTGACAAGGCTTACCATCCCCTAAATAAATTTCTCCAAAGTCTCCTTGGACATATTCATGAAAAAATTCCCTATTTGGGGATGCATGGAAAGAGGCACTAGAATCTAAAACCCAAGATTCTAATTTATCTAAGGAACATACCAGAGCATCCTGCGCAACAAAATCTACAACATCTGCTTCTTCATGTCCTTCATGCTGATCTTCATTCACCTAGCAATCTCTGTTTACATGCCCTTGCTTTCCACATTTCCAACAGGTTGTTCTGCTATACCTAGATTTGGATCTCCTGCCTATCTTGGACCTTGATCTCCCATGCTTGATCTTCTCTCTTTCCCTTCCCCTACTTTCAACACTCAAAGCATTCCCTGATGATTCACCTGTGCTTTTCCTGTGAATTTATTCATTCAAGATTACACTCACAACATCATCCACTTTTAAGATTTTTGAAGCAGACCCAATATTACTAACTACCATTACCAAACTCTCCCAACTTTTAGGTAATGAGCATAAGATTAAGAGAGCCTTAATTTCATCATCAAAAACAATATTGACTGAATTTAACTACTTTACCAAACCATGGCAATCACTAAAATGACTATGTACATATCCACCTTCCAACATTTGCAAATTAAATAATTGCTTCATAAGAAATACCTTATTCGAAGCTGAGGGTTTTTCATATAAATTTGCCAAAGATTCCATCAACTCTACTATTGTCTTAGCCTGAGATAAGTTGGAAATCATAGAAGATGCAAGGCTCAACCTTATAGATCCTAGAGCCTTTCGATCAAGAACCCCCCATTCTTCATCCTTCATATCCATGGGCTTGCATGCAACCCCACCCAACGGTAAGTACAAATATTTCTGATACAAATAATCTTCTATCTACATCCTCTATACTTGATAGTTTTTTCCATTAAACTTATCCATTTGTAGCTTACTTTCTTTTGCCATTGCTATACTCCCACTCAAACAAAAACCCCTGTGAGTGACCTGTAATCAACAAACACTAACCAGATCTGATACAACCTGTTAGTAACCCAACCAAAATCTATGATACCAACTATCAAGATCCTACTCCTCAATAAGAGTACATATGATTACCTTGTATAAGCAACTAAACATAGAATTATACCAGAATGAACAAGTAACTAGAATTCACAAATAACACATAATATGAGAGACAATACACAATCTTGTATTAATACTCATCTAGAAAGAAAATACAATAAATAAGATGTCACACTCTTCTTCCACCTCTATAAGGCTTCCCACACCTTAAGGGCTCCCATTAATTCTCAATCAAGAGTTCACTCTCCTACCAAAAATGGTCCCAACACACAACTCAAACACAGAGTTAGTGTTCACCTCTAACCAGTCAGTAATAACACTGCCAGTACACAAGTACTCAAAATACTCCAAGTAGATCTCCCATGAACTTGCAACAGCATACAACTCAAATGATCTTACTTACACATGTAGATCTACCATGAACTTGCAACAACCTATAATTCAAATTATCTTACAATTGGAAGGATCTACCTTGCCTTCCTCTATTGCTCTCTAATTACAATACATGCCAATGAGTATATAAATAGATCTCATACTAAACAATAACTTACACTTCTAATTTACAATAATTAGACACGTAGCTCAAGACTCAAAATAGTCTTTACATGCAAACAATCGATTCAACAAACTAACTGTTTGTGCAACAAACAATTCTGGAACCACATAGGTGACCAACGTCAGTCCCTGTCTGACTAGAGGTGACCAATGTTGACTGACTCCTGCCGATGTCAGTAGCTTCTTGTTCACCCCTAACCGATGCCGGTGACTGTGACACTCAGCAACCTCCTCCATGTTTACATACAATGAAGCTTTTGGCTCCACAACCTAACATTATTTAATATTGAATGTGTCTTACAGTATGTCTTGTGTAAAGTGTAGGTGTTCAAATTACTGGTGCATCACCTCTTTTTACATGATTTTATATATTTTTGTTAATCTCTCTCCCCTTTTCTAAATAGGTGTTAATTTAGGTCTAGTTTTGGTGAAAGATCCAAAATGAAGCCAACCTTCTCCAAAGGCCTGACCCAAGATTAGGTGACCCATAGCCTAAGGTCATTCTCATGTTAGACTAGATTTGAGTAGGAGGACCTAAACAATCCCCTTGCTCATCTAGGGTGGAATCTAGGACATTAACTATTTTTTGAACATAGAATGATTTATTTATTTTCTACTAGACATAGATCACATAATAAACTTCCACCTATATAAAAAATGACCATATTGTAAATATCATCGAATCATCTACCATAATACCAATCAATGTTAAGCATTGGGGAACTAATTCAAAAATATAAGAACTAAGGATGCATAAATATGTGTCTGACATGTGAAAAACTCAAAATTCTTCTTATCTTTTAGAAAATAATTATCTCTCAAAATGATCAAAGTATGAGGATTTAACTATTACTTCCAATATTGATGGGGTATATTGCCACTATATCTAGTTTGATATTAACAAGTGGGATAAAACTTATGACACCACATTTATTTCAATTTTGAGACTTACAGATGAGCTAATATACTCTCCATAATTTTAGAATATCAAGTATACATTTGGTTACATATATCTTATTGCTCATGTGTAGAATATTCCATCATATGGATATTAAACTGCAAAGCAAAGTTTGGATGAAATTAGCTTTTCAAGTGGAATGATAAGTTACATAATACAAACATATGTGTTAATTTCCTTGATATGGATACATAGATTTTCATACAACATGATGGGAATGATTATTTTCCTACACCATTGGATTCGATAAAACCATTAAATGGAAACATTGAATTGGTGGAAATACAATGATATAAAAAAAGCTTGAGAAATTTTTTAGGTGGTCCTACAACTTTTGATGATGAGAAATTCCTTTATTAGACCCATTTGAACATTTTAAATTTACCATAATAATAATAATAATAATAATAATAATAATAATAATAATAATAATAATAATAATAATAATAATAAAAACAATAACAATAACAATAACAATAACAATAACAATAACAATAACAATAACAATAACAATAACAATAACAATAACAATAACAATAATAATAGCATTAAACATGTTCTATTGGCTCCTTAGAATCTATGTGTTAGTTCCATATTAATGGATTGCATATCAATTACTCTTAGATACATGTGTGTCATCTTTATACTTGATTGTGATATAGTCATACATAGATACATGATCTATTATTATTTTTAATGTTGGGCCTTTACTCTAATCATGTCATATAGAAGTTGGGGGCATTCACCTCTTTGATCATGATACTCATAGGTTATATCATTCTATGGTCATTGTAAATTATCATATTTTGAGCTCATATATGTACCTACACATGCATTTACCCACGATTATATCTTACACATGGTACATGATATGATATGTACTTGATTTATTCTAATGCATTTGATCTATGGGATACTAAGATATGTTTATATTGGTTTCTTATGCTTTTATTTATGCACTTCCTTGAGTGTCTTGCCTTTTTATTATCTTGCTTATTCAAAAATTTGAATATGCTCTTTTGTTTGCATCCCCTATGCCTATGTGTACTTTATTTGAAATTTGAATATGTCATTATTTATTGTATAGACATTTTAATATGTCATCCTTGATTTTATGGACATTTTATTGAGTCATGTCTTTTAGATTATGTGGTATTTTAACATGCCCCTTATTTATGGTCTCCTTGGACCATTTCCTTTTGACTTGATTTTAAGTGATCTTGTGTGTGTGTTTGATTTTATTATTAATCTTTTAATTTTAATATCTAGAAATTTACATGGTATTTATCATCCATATTAGACCTTCAATTAATCACATTATTCTTTGTGATTTAATGTTATATCTACCAAGACATGTTCCTTCTATATTCTACATGGTTACATTCACAAATTATTTAGTTTTTTTATCATTTTGAGGTGAGGTAACTATAAATTTATATTATTATATCACCTCAAATGGGGGTCATATTAGTGGGGGCATGTCATAGAGGAATTTTATCCACATTTGGCATAGTTTTTAGATTCAGTGGGGGCATGTCATATAGGCATGGCTTCCACACATTCATAGTTTCAAATTTAGTGGGATAATGCTTTGGAAGCATGTTTTCCACACTTATTCAATTTTGGTACTTATATTAGTCTTTAGATTCAATTGGAGTATGTCACATAGGCATGGATTCTAGACATTAAAAGTTTTAGATTTATTGGGGTCATTCTTTTAAATAATGTTCTCCACACTTATTCAGTATTCAACACACCCAAATTTAGTGGGGGCATGTTTTGGAAACATGTCCTCCATATTGGTACTTATTCCAATTTTTAGATTTCTCCACATATAGTTGGGGAATGCTTTGGAAGTTTTTTTTCAACACTTACAAAATTTATAAATTGGCCAAAACACATAATTATATGATTTAGATCCACAACTATGGCATAATTCTATAGATTTGTACTATTATTAAACACAATTTCAGAATTGAAACATATCTAAGGTGCAATGTGCACCTAATATTACAAAATCCAAATTAGTTTTATATTTGAAAATGATCTATGGTATTTTCATCACCCACCAAGATTTAATTTTCATGTATCAATACCTAAGATGTACTTTTATGGACTATATTGATTTAATCTATTGTAGTAGTTGGTTCACTTTTGGTATGGTTGAGGTGATTAAATTAGTCAATCCTACCAATTTTTTAGGTTGGACTTTATTTTTTCATCCATCCTTACCAATTTGGCAATATTATTTGAATTTTTTCACTCATGTTCACTAGGTTACAAGTATGATTGGGTTGCAAAGTTGAGCTAATATCAATGGTTGAGTGGTAACTTGCCTTTTCTCCAGGGTTGGGGCATATGCCTTCTGATATCTCTCTATCTCCTTATATATATGCACTTTATGTATTTATATATATTTTTCATAATATCAATTTCATATACTTACAATGATACATATTTCAAATAAATTTTCCAATAGGTAAGGAAATTACATTGACACATAGGTGTAGTCTTAAACCATGATCTTTCAATTAAAATATTTTCAAGCACTTAAAATTCTAGATTATATGCACCAATTATGTATTGTAACATGCTCTTGGTTTTAGTTTAGTCACCAAAAAATCACTCAAGTTGAAAAAAAGCAAAGGTAAGGTGTGTTATACACACCCAAGTATGCATTCCTTTTATTTAAACTAACAAGTTCATTACTAAATTAAAGCGGGTAAATTTATAGACTATTTCTAAATTATATAACACCTTGGTATTTTACACTTGGAAAACATAGAATTTGATTATTCCTCTCAAATCTAGACCTCTCTCACTTTTTGAATTCTCTCATATACTTTATCTTGTTCCCCTTGGTCTATTTCTTACTCTAACTAGTCTTATGTTGATGACCTAGACCTTCTATCTTTCCCATAATTATTAAATCCTATTTATCTTCCACCTCTACAAGTTTTGAACCTACACCTAATTTCCTACTCCCTAGACACTAATGTCTAGTATAAACACCTATATTGATGATATTGTATTGACCTAACGTAATTGTCTAGTTCCCTAAAGTCATCTAATTTTTATATGAAATGTATCCTAATGGTTAGCCTAAGTGATTTAATATGAATTATTTCTCCAAAGGGAATTATATAAATATAATATCAACCCTCATTCATAACTCACCTAGCATTCAATTGAAAAAAACTTACCTATTTATTTTTATTTCCATACCAGTCATAGGGGCTACATATTTATAGGTCTAAAGTAATGAAAGAGAAGCCCAATAGATATATTTTTCGACTTAAAAGCTAGGTCACTAGTGTACTTTCTATCCAAATATTGCATGATTCACACACAAGCCAAAATATAAGGAAGAACTACATCAGTCTAAGGCCATTTTCATATTATTAGATATGTAAGTATTTCTCATTGATAAAGGGATCTTTGGGGTAAGCTTGACATCATGTGCCCACTAACCCATTTTTTATAAGGTCACTATGAAGTTGAAGAACTAGGATCTTACATATTTAAGAAGATCAATAGTCCATGACCCAGATTTGAATGTACTAAAGTGAAGGCTAAGTCAAACCCAAAAGAATCTAGATGGTTGCATCCTTTTCCAATAGATATTCTATATAGGACACTTATGTTGAGTTTAGATAATAGAATTGATGTAACCATCCTAGAATCATGTTAGTCTCCATAACTCCAAAAGCATCCAATCTGGTATATGATGACTATTATAGAATCATCTTCAACATGTTCTTGGTGTAGAACTATATCATCATCATAACAAGATAAGTACATTAATTATTTGTCATTTATATACTTAGCATAGTTTTAATTACTATTTTTAGATTATCTCAATTAATAAATTCAATATATGTTTATATCTGAGTTTAACACCCAATTGGCATGTTGTAGATTTGATCATCACCCTTATGTATTGTCATTTTTATATTCTTAACCCTATCTACCCAAATAAAATTAGAGTCATCCAATTTAGGGTTAAATAGTTTTTATTTGAATGATTTAAGCCTTTAATATGACTAATCATATGACTCATATAGAAATAGGTAAGAATAGAAATGTTTTTAATACTTTAAATGTGTTTTTATAGATGTATGCTTGGTAATATTTTTGAATATTACTTGGTTATAATCAATGTTATTTATTTTTTATTTACACAACACCTTTTTAAAATATCTCATATAAGGGTTGAATAAAAAATAGGCCAACCCATCTGTTTCAAAACTTTTTTAATATGGATGAATTTTGAGGGATGGACACTTGATATGAATCGAGACACTTGTGTTGATGAAAATAGCCCTATGTGGGATGCAAGTGTTTATAAGGATAAGAATCTTTTGAGGATGTAAAAATGATAATGAAATATATATTTATCATGTTTTAAGCTTTTTACATTACAAAAAATCTAGGGCAAAATAAATGATAGGTTCAGACCAAAAGGTAAATAATTAGGCACAATGAGATGGTGAATGTGAACCTTTCAGCAACATGAATGTCTATAAATTAAGGGCAGATCCATTATAGGTATTTTTAAAGTATATAAGACTGATATTACATATAAATGAGATTTTATTATTTACATTTGTGGACCCTTTAATCTAGTAGTGCATAAGGATGAAATTACTAAGTTAAAGGAAATAAATGAGTACCTAGTTGTGTACAACATACCTTTCACTTGTTTGAGCCCAATTTTACTATTTTATAATGTATTAAATATAAATAATAGCATGTTATTGTATAAATTAGTGCATATAACATGGAATTTGAGATAATTAAAATTCTTAAATAGAAAGAGAGTGAGGAAGGAGTATGCATTTGTGTTGATGCAACCATATTTCCCCTTGGTACATTGAATTGGTAAAGATGATTCCTTATGAATCATTAGGATGAGATAAGTTAAAAAATTAACCTTTGATATTTTTAGAGGGATATTAGAAGGTAATTATGTCTCCAATATATTGTAAGGGTGAGTTGTGAAATATCCATTGAGATCATTGAATCTTAATTGCTCAACTCATCTAAGTTAAGTGGCATAACTAGAAAGACCTATAAAAGGTAAGTAGTGTTAGTCCATTGAAGGAATTAAATCTCAACCACAATACTAAAAGTATCCAAATATTATAGATAGAAAATACTTAATACATTTCTTCCTAGGCAAAATGATGTTTCTTTGTAAAGTATCGGTGATTATTGGTAAACAAGTTTAAATATGTATTTAATTTTTTTTGGTGTAATTTCATGTCATATGCACATATAATGTGTCTCAAATATAAGTATATATAAAAATTTAAGACATATTCTATAATTATGTATAATATCTATCACAAATTTGAAAAATTATGTATTATGTCTATAAAAATTGGTGCCATGTGTATATGATTATGATCTAAGTGTATATCTAAATCATGTGAATTATATAAAATGATGTCCATCATGTAAAATATGTATGTGTGGATTCATGTATCTATGACATTACCCCACTAATATTCCCCCCATTTGTAGGTGATGGGAGTGGAATATAATAGTTACCTTACCTCAAAAGGATAAGATGACTATATAACATGTGCATGAAGCATATAAGAATAACATTTATAAGTAGATATATCAATGTATCTAATAATATGTGATCAAAAATACTCATAATATACATGATATGGATCATGTAAAAATCTATAAAGTAATAATACAATCCTAAATAAAATTGATAACACACACAATAACACTAAAAGTCACACAAAGAGGTCTAAGTAGACCACAAATAAGGGGCATATTCAAATTTCACACACTCGAATGAATGATATATTCAAATGTCCATATAGAAAAATAGAGTAACATATACTGGCATAGGGTCCGATAATATTGGAACATACTCATATCTTACACAAACAAGAAAGTAGTAAGAAATAAAAAGATACTCAAGGAATCGATAATATGAATAAGTGAACAAACTAACATAATCATATCATACTAGTCACTGCATGTATGTGTTATAAAAAATGACATGTAATATAGAATATCAAGTACTCTATGGAATATTTAAGCATGAGTATAGGCATGTGTAAGAATTAGTATATAATCTCAACATGATAATATAGAAATTATATATTTTTTCTTACACAACATGTCCCATTCTCAACCTAAAATGGGGACCCTCCTTCTCTTGACTGATCTAAATTTTCTTACATCTAGTTTAAGGGACCTCTCATGTTTGATAATTTCCTTGGGAATATGATTTTGAATCTTTTTCCATGTTATAGGTATTATTATATTCTATCATCTAAGTGTCTCATATATCTTTAGCATTTTTGAGGTATAATTAACCTTTGGTTGTATCTAGATCATCTTAGTCAAGCCCATATCCCATAAGCTCAAGTTCTTTAAACCTGAGTCACCCAAGTCAGGTTTAATAGGATTCTAATCCAATTATGTTGAGTTGACTATATCTTTAAATTTGAGTTCAATGTCTTAGTCACATCTCTTTGTTTTAATCTAAAACTTGAGTCTTTTGATTTTTTAGGACCTTTCCATGTGTCAATATCAGGGCATTTCTAGGTTTTGATAAAATCCATAAAATTTATAAAGTCCCAAATCTTCTAAAAAGTTTTGAAGTCTTTCTAATGCCATCAAGCCTCAAGAAAGTGCCACATGACATGAAATTGATAACTTGGCCTAGAAAAAATTAAAAGAGGTTTAATAGGTTAATAATTTTAAGGGATCAAGCCCTAAGAAACCATTGAGCATAGTACCTTGGGAACTTAGTCTAAAATCTTAATGACCCCAATATCAGAGGGCCCTTATAAGCCACCACATGGTGACTCCCTAAGATCCTGAGACCTCAAGGGCTTAAACTACTAAGCCAATGGGATAATAGTCCAATGATTCTAGGGATCTGATAAGATACCATGTGGTGACTTCTTGGGAGCTTGGGACTATGGGAACTAAAATAATTTAATAAGTTAAAAAAAAATATTGACTTGCCATGGTGGCACCATGTGGCATTGTCCCATGCTTCAAACCAAAGACCCAAATTGATGATGGAATGTTGAATGATACACTAATGATGTCATATTTATAATGAACTTAAATTTTATTGACATATACCCATTCCCAAGCCATAAACCTTAGGCCTATAGACAAATAAGATCATTTTGGGTGGCACTCAATGGAATTAAAATTGAAAACCATCATGAATGTCAAAATGGTCAATTATCAAAAGAGAATGTTGGTCAATTGAATGTTTAGCTTCTATTGAATAAGTAGACTTTATAGGGGCATTATCCTATCTTAAAACACTTAGGATGGATTAATCATAGATCTATATATATTTTATACTTATGGAGAGGAATATGTTCTAATCAAGAGATGAATAAATTAAAATGTTTGTGTCTAAATAAAAAATATGGTATTTATTTCTCACATTTGATCAAAATTGGTGGTTGATTATCTATTAATGTTCCAATAATTTTAGTGATTTTACCTTGTCTTTCCTTCAAAGTATTTATGTATAAACATTTAATTTGATCTTGTAGGGCTCATCTTTCAATCTTAGTCATTGATTTGTATGCATTTCCTCATTAGGGATTCTGAGTCCTTGACAAAATTATAAAGTATAAAAGTAAAACATGAGGACTTAAAATATTTTCACCTTCTCAACATTTTTATAAGATTCCTTCCATTAGATCCATACCAATTATTGAGTGACATGTGGCATGACCATGATGAACCCATAAGTCGTGACCTAAATCAAAGAAGAGACCTGGAAAGGGCCAAATTTAAAAAGAATCAGTTAAAGATGGAAATTTAGGACCCTAATGAGCCATGAAGATAATCCTAGTCATCAAAAGATCTTGAGAAAAAAAATTGATGGATTTTCTAGGTGTCAACCATTGAGACTTCCAAGTTGACTATATGTCAAGTTTGGGTAGTGCAGTTGAGTTATAATTAATTTATCACCAACTAAAAGGTCTTGGAGTGATTTTGAAGAAGTGAATTGATATAATATACCTCAAAATCAATATAAGTATGGCTCATGCTTTCAATCAGCACCCAAAATTAAAAACAAAAGTCTACATGGGGCATGGTAGAATGGAAATCTAAAGGAGATCGCAATGATAATTTGATAGTAATATTTAAATATGATCTCTATTATCTACCAAATTGAGTGGAAAGTAATCATTATGGCACAAGTCATCATATGGCATGTGAATGTTATACATCCAAGTAGAGACAATGAGTATAAAAGACAAATTTTAGCCTTTAAGAGCTGTGGTCTCTAGGAGATGAAAATCATGATCAAGCCATTAGATTTATTAGGATCCCAACCATATTCCCCAATCAACAATGAATGTTTGAAACTACTAGGTTAGTGGGTTGAGTTGGTAATCAAGGGAGGTGATATACCCCTTCGTGTATATACATTTTTTGATAGCCTTACTCTAGGATAACATTTTTTTGGATTAGAGGATGTTGTACCTAGTTATCTCTTGGTGAATTGTAAAAGAGACGTAAATAACCAGACATATTTTCATGAATTTTTAATACTTTATAGGATAATCTCCCCCTCCTCTTATTTTAGTCTTGATATTATCGAGTTGTTTCCTATCATTTGAATGATTTTAATCACCTAGTATTATTAATCAAAATGCATACCTTGATATTTAAAAGGTTATTAAGAATTCAAACACATTTCTTACACGTACATGTGTTTTTTGTGGTCTTTACCTCTTATATATTTAGATTTATATACTATGACACTATCATTGGGTTGAATTTATGATATGTATATCTTAATTAAGGATTGGTTTCAACTGCGTGTGCTTAATCAGACATTATACAAACATCTTCAGTATCAATAGGATTTTTATCCCTTCTCCTTTGTATTTTATTTATGATTATGAGTTAATCTATGTTAAAATAAATTTGAATATGCATGTTAATCTTGGTTGATTAATTCTATTTATCATTACTTACACATTGTTGTGTGTGTGTGTGTGTGATGAATCTACTTGGAAATAAATTATTTACTTATTGTGCTTATCTTAAGAAATGGTAATTTATATTTAAGGATAATCCATAAAATAACACTCCAAGGAATTTCATGCATCTTCCTTAATGTTTAAGTCAGAGACATCATATAAATTTAGTTTTTTAAAAGGGCCCATTAAAACCAAATGGTTAAACATTGACTTGCTGAGTGAATATTATCATACCAAGACTTGGTACACTTAGACCTTGAGTATAATTTTTATTGTAGGACATTCTTACTTTTAGGAGAGGTAGAGTCTTAACAAAACCCTACCTAATTATTTATGCTCTAAAAACACCATCAACAAATTGATGTTATAAGGAAGGACATCCATGAATATAAACTGAGTTACAACCAAATTTTGAACTAAGACATTTTATAAACCTTCTATTTTATTGGGATAAACTACCCCTTAATCCAAAAAATAGGAATAAAAACACTTGATCAAATTTTTTTGGGGATAACTTTGAGTTCTTAGAACTTACTAATCATATAATACTAAAATGGAGAGCTAACAAAGGAAAAGAAAAGGTTAAGCCCATTTAGTTAGCTGGTAATTTGCCAATAGCTATGAATACACATTTTGTTAATCCATTTGTCATACCCCATCCTATACCAATGGCTAATCCCTTGGTGTGGCTTGGAAAATCTGGGTTCTTATGAATGTTATAGGTATTGTGCATGACTTGGCAAAGAACCCAAACAACTTTTGTCCTAAGTTCATAGTTTGAGGACCTCAAATAATTGAAGAACATATACATGTATTCAAGTATTCCCTTATTATAACATAGGTGAAACATGAAGATGTTGCCTTTAGGTTGTTTCCTTATTCATTAGGATATATTACCTATGATTGGTACTTGGGACTAATAAATGGGTCTGTAACCACTTGGCATGGACTAAAAACTATCTTTGTAAACAATTTTTATTTCCCATCGACCCTATTACTCTATATCATCAACTTTTAGCCACTAAGAGAGAATCAAATAAACCTATGAGGGTCTTTAATGCTTGCTTCCACAATATTTATCAAAGGTTGAAAGAAATATAAACACAAATGGAAACAAATGTCATATAAATATACTTGAGGGATTTAGACTTAATGAGTTCCATGTTCTTTATAATAACCCCAAACATCCCTCTTGTCCTTATCCTTAGCTTATAATGAATCTATCAACATTAAGTAATAGATTATGCCACAAGGCTAGGAGTTGGTCCTTTACCTTCAATAGGCCAACTAGATGCCTACAACCAAATTTAAATGATCAAACATGTTATCCATTATAATACACCATCGATGAGTCTAATATCAGCTACCTTGTATGAAAGTCCAAATATGGTCTACAATATAACACCTATGAACTTTATTCTTAGTTATCATCCTTATGTGCACTCCCTATAATATTTTTTTAGGCAAAAAATCAACAACTTATTATTGTTACATATAAAAACATTGCTACCATGCCTAACACTAGCAATTATGTTACTTCTACTAGTAATAAATAGGTTGTCCCATCATTTCTAAATAACCAAATACCTATCAGTAATACCCCTACCCAAACACATCATGTTTTTCCTACATTTACAAATGTTACTACACCTATGGCTAACCCACAACTATAAGCAAGAAATTAACAAAGCACTAGTGTGAACCCTAAACTAGCCAATTTGTGGCAAATGGTTTAAATTTTGATGAATGGTATGGTCAATTTGTGTAGGTAATTTCCTCAAAACACTATAAAATGTGAATAACCCCACACAAAATAAGAACTTAAAATTTTAGATAAACAATAGGTAATAGAACATGATGCCCAATAATGGAGGAGTTCCTAATATATTTGACAATACAAACCAGAAAAACAATAATAACACCTCAATCTCATTGTACTTCACTAATTTAACATTGTCTGCCTAGTGCAAATTTCACAACATGACTGATCATACTAAAAATTATTATTCCTAGTTCACCCTAGCCTCAAATATCTTCCAAAATGATTTGGACAACTTAAAGATGGTTTTTGTATCTAATAATGACAACTCACACCAAGGTGGAGGAGGCCCTAATATAGATTTAGTATTAGACACTTATGAATTCCCATTCAAAATTTATAATGATCCTGAATATAATTTGTATGAGGTTTATGCATTTAAATAATTCCACAAGGGAAATAAGTACCAGTTGAGGACTAAGTTCACAAACCCACTAACTACATCTACTCTTTTGAATAATACTCAAGTTCTACTTGATGATAACTTGAGAAATAACTTATTTCTACGAATGGGACCTACCACATCTTATCATCAAAAAATAACTCCAAATTTACACAAAATGAAAAATTAGTAGAACAAAATAAACATGGAATAACATTATGTATACCTTTGAGAAATCTAAGGCCAATATAATAATGTTGATTTTCTACAAATTTATAAACAAAATGACTTTTTAATAAAATAATTTTTGACTCCTAAATGGTGTTTTATATCCTTTTGGAGTTTTATAAGATAATACCCAAGAAAATAAATATGTTTGAAATGAATGAAAATATTTAGATTTACACTAAAATATAATCAATAATACAAATTTTCCTAGCTTAGCATGTGAAATAAATATAGTAAATACAAATCAAATAAGGGATAAAAGAGAGTGTATCTTATTTAGTGTTCTATTTTGGATCATGATAGTGGTCAAGAGTTATCACAGGGTTGCATTGAAGATATGTATTTCATTCATTCTATGTTTTGATTATTGTTGGCCTTCAGATATCTATGTTAATCTAGGATAGTAATGTTGATGCTTATATCTATATTTGACACTAGTGTTTAGTGAGATATATACATAGGAATGGCCTCAAATTTAGACCAAACTTACACTACCCATATGTAATTGTTATGTCTCAACTAATTTTTTCATGTGTGATAGATCTAGATAATAATCAACCCTAGTTTATTTTCATTATATCTCTTACAACCTAGTAAAAATGGGTTAGTAACGTGAGTCAAGCTAGCCCTTGTAACCCTACTATTACTAAGTGTTACCTACATAGCCAATATTCCTAAGAGGGCCTCAAACTGACATGTAGTTCTCCATATTATACATGTGTGTGGAATTGTAATATTATAAATATATGATATTTATCCTAGTAAGCCTTTGTATAGATGATGTAATAGTGTATTTTATATTTTTAATGCTTCAAATATTTAAACAGTTGTAGTGCAATTTGATAGCTTGAAATATATATGACTTTCTTATTACAGAATTGCCTTATCAAGTTGGAAGGTGAATTAATTAGACCAAATAAGTTTTTTATATAGGAACCTTTTGAATTTTAATTATAACCTATTGACGTATGAAAATATGACCATAGGATTGGAAAATAGGGCTAACAAAATGGTCACAACATGAAAGGTATGATAAAAGATAAAAAGAGAAAACTAGATAGTTGCATCAATCTTGAACACTAACATTGATGCTAGTATCCAAGATGGATGCATGTTTTCTTGGGATAAAAACATGCATAACATAAACATAATATGTGGGGGTCTCTATTATATATTTTATGAGGATAAACAAACATAGCAAACAAGCCCTAGGGGTAGGTAAATCAAGTGAAATAAGATGGAACCGAAGAGGTCCATGAGAGATAGTGTCACTAGATGTATAATTATTATTAAAGAGGTATATACATATAATAAGATAAATAATATGTGTACTTGTACCAAAATAGGTCTACACATTCTCCTCCCTTTAATCTAGTAATGCAATAAAAAATGAAAATACTAGTTTAATGGAAAATAAAATGCATACTGTGGTGTGGACAACACACCTTATCTTTTCTTGAGGTTTTCCTTCGATATTTCATCCTTAATCATTATATATAACCAAGCATATACCATATATATATATATATATATATATATATATATATATATATATATATATATATGTATGTATGTATATATATATGTATATATATATATATATATGTATATATATATATGTATATATATATATATATGTATATATATATAAACATATATATATATATATAGACATATATATATATATATATGTCTATATATATATATATATGTCTATATATATATGTTTATATATATATATACATATATATATATATATATATATATATATATCATTATATATAATCTATATTTAATAAATATTAAAGAGTATCATAAATAAAGATCATAGATATAGTACACCTATGTGTGTGTCGCATAGTAATTGGGTTTAGAGTGATGGAAACTAGAGAAGTAGTTAGGGGACTCGAAACCTCATCCATCTTATGGATACAAATATGAGTGATTATACAAGTGGTAAAAGTGTGTTGTACCATAGTGGTATTGTACCTAGAGTAAGGAGAGTGGGGAGGTGATCATGCCCCCAACGCAGAATAGGAAAAGTGGTACTTCAGCCATTGGGAGTATCATTTCCAAATGAGTAAAAATTGAGTGAAAAATATATATGTATATCTAAATATAGGGTGAGTGATGTAATCAAGATTTCCACAAAAAACTTTATGAAACTAGATGATTTAATCCATTAAATCACATGAAAAAGAAGAATCAATTGTTGTAGATAGGTAAGGCTCAATAAAATTTCTAAATACTCAATCAGGGTATCAGTATGTTAGGGTATCAATACATAAAATTTTTGTAATTTTGAAGATGATTTGTATTTTTTCAATATTAGGCACATGTTTCATAGCATATGCACCTTGGATATGTCTCATTCTTAAACTATGTATAATCAGTACTACCAATGTATAGTGTTTTATCATAACTATGCATCTAGATCATATACTATGTATGTTTTACCAATTTTGAAATTTTTATAAGTGTGGATAACATGCTTCCAAATAATGCCCCCACTATGTATAAAGGAATCAAAAACTAAGATATCTATCAAAGTGGAGGACATGTTTTATCAAAACATGCCCCCATGATAAATTGGAAAAACTAAATATTGAATAGTTATGGAGAACATGCTTTCAAAGTATGACCCCCATTTTAATTTCTATGCCCTTAACCTTTGGAATGTTTATGGATATGTGTGGCAAAATTATGGTTTACATACCTTTTTTATATTCTTGTTACATTTCTCTATGTTCTTATTTAGGTTAGCCTATAGAATAATCATGGCTAAGTAGACTATATATAGGAGGTAGTGGTTAGTATTTAATCATCATATTAAGTATTCTAATCTTATTAAATTGTTGTGAAGGTTTCCCCCTCAAAGTGGCTCTATTATATTATCTAGTATTTTTATCTACTATCAATTATTGTTGTGTAAACTCTTATTTGTGCTTATTCTATGTGATATATAATTATTTTATACAAACATCTAAGTAAGTTCATTACAATTGGTATCAAAGATTCGATTTGAGTAATTTTATTATGGAATTTTTTTGGATCTGGTGAGGTGAAACTTTTGCGAGTAGGAGTGAAAAACATAACTTACAATTTGGGAAGAATTACTTTTTCTATCAATGTAGTATTGTCTGAAATGCTTTTTTGAAAAAAAAATGGAAATAAAGTTTCCCTTTGTGCATTTGTAGTCATTGTATTCATATCAACAAGATTATTGCAATGGTATATTCTATCGGTATAATTTTTTGGTGCCAAAAAGTTTCACCCTAGTGCATAAAAGTAGTCATTATATTTATCTTGGCAAGGCAATTGCAAAGGTACCATCTCATAGTACACTTTTTTTGAGTTAAAACCCCTCTTAGGGTTTATACATGGTGAGTCCTACTAATTGGGAGAAAATGGGGGAAATAAACTCTTAAGACTCTTTCTAGGGATGACATGGAATCTAAAACTTTAGATCTGATGATTTTTCAACTTCATGCTAACATAAAGGTCTTGGTGTGATAAGATGACTTTATTATAGTTCAAACTAATGTTTTAGGTATGCATGGAGAGATTAATGGGGTTCACACTCAATTTCATCATATCACTATGCAATTGGCTACCATTTCATCTCAATTATACGTAAACAACCCTCCACTTCATCATTCAAGTACTCCTCCTCTCAACACTAGTAGCTCCAATCCTAGTGTGAAACCAATGTTACTAAAAGTAGTCATGTGTAAGTTTTATGGTAAGGATCCTCTCACTTAGATTACCTAATTTGAATTTTTTTTTTGATCTACACCAAACCCCTAGTTCTTAGAAGGTGATAGTGGCATCTTTGTATCTGGATCTTGAGTAATTCATTTAGTGTTATTGGTTATGTGCTCAAAAGAAAAAGAATGGTGCTCTAGTTACATGGTCTATTTTCATTATTGATTTTTTGGATCATTATCAAAATAATGTCTTTGAGAAATAATTCAATCAGTTAGCCAAACTATGTCAAACAATAACTATGCAGGATTATATTCATCAATTTTAGAATCTATCCTTATGGTTGGAAGATGTCACTGAGTTAAATTTGATTGATATTTTTCTAGGTGGACTCAAATATAACATATAATTGGAGGTTTAGATGTTTAATCCATCATTTGTATTAGAAGCTATCTAAAGGGCATGCATGGTAGAAGAAAAAGAGATGGTCAAATGGAAAAATTTCACTATTGGTCATGATCTCACCTTTTCAACACCATCATTTCCTCAACCCACCAGATTGACACCTCGATAAATTGAGGAGAAGAAATCCAAAGGGTTGTGTTATGTTTTCAATGGAAAAATAAGCAAAGGACATTGATGTGTTGAAAATAAGTTGTTTCACATCAAAGGTGCCAATGAGGATGTAGATGATGAGGAGGTAATTGGTGAGGATGCAAAAGGACCTAAGGAGGAATCTAAATAATCTTAGCCTACTATTTTCCTATCATGACATTTTAGGTATTATTACTCCCCAAACTCTTAAGGTGGTGGGTTTCCTTATAAATAAAAGGTCACTAGATTGATTGATTCTGGGAGCACACACAACTTCATCAATAGTAAGTTGGCTACTCATTTGAATTGTTTCATTTATCCACTCCAAAAATTTAGGTCATGATTATAGATGGTGGTACTATAAACTATTCAAGAAAGTTCCATAATATAAAGCTATATATAAGAGACTACCTATTATATTCTCCTATGTTTTTTATTCCCATGGGTGGGGTTGACATTATTCTAGGAGTATAGTGGCTCACCACTTTGGGCACTATTGAGATGAATTTCTAAGAATTATTCATGCTATTTTATTCTAAGGGAAAGACATTTGAGCTAAGGGGATTAAGGGATAAATCTCCAAAAAAATTTAGCTCCCATCAAATGATCAATATTATCTGAAAGAATGCTGAAGGATTTGTGACTCACTTGTTTTCCATTAAAATCTAGCTAACTCAACCATCTACACCTCCCAATCTAAAACAAGTGATTGACACCCATTTTATTATTTTTGATGATATGTTGAAAGAAATTCCACCCAAATACACACATTATCATGCCATTAAACATATTCTTGGTAGTACACCACCAAACATTAGGCCATATAAGTATCCCTACATGCAAAAAATTGAAATTGAAAAGATGGTACATGAGATGTTGGATGCAAGAATCATTCACCATAGCCAAAGCAAATATTATTCTCTAGTTATCATTTTGAGAAATAAAGATGACACTTGGAGGATGTGCCCTGACTATAAAGAGCTCAATAAGTACACTCTAAAAGATAAGTTTTCTATTCCTATCATTAATGATTTGATAAATGAATTGAATGGTGGTCTTTATTTTACCAAGTTAGATCTAAATTCTAGGTATCATCAAATTTGGATCCATAATGAAGACATACCCAAAATAGATTTTAGAACTCATGAGGGCCATTATGAGTTTATGATTATGCCTTTTGGTTTAAAAAATACACCATCCACCTTTTAGAGTTTGATGAATATTATTTTTAGGCCATTTCTAAGAAAATGTGTTCTAGTGTTTTTTGATGATATCCTCATTTACATTAAAAATGGGAAGACCATTTGTAACATGTGAAATAGGTAATCTCAATTTTGGAATAGCATTAATTGTATGAAAAACCTTCCAAATGTACTTTTTGAGTTCATTAGGCTAAGTATATGGATCATATAGTTTCACATGGAGTGAAAGTGGATCCTAAAAAGTCTTAGTAATGGTGGACTAACTAGTTCTTAAGACACTCCTAAGGGGATTTCTGGGACTAACTAGTTACTATCATAGGTTTTTCAAAAATTATGGTAGCATTGTAGCCCCACTCACCTTTTTTTTAAAGAAAGACTCCTTCCAATGGACTGATACAGTTACCAGGGCATTTGAACAATTAAAATTGGTTATGTGCACCACTCCAGTATTGGCCACTTCTAATTTTGCTAAGAATTTTATGTTTGAATATGATACATCTAGATATGGTATGGGTGTTGTGCTCAGACAATAAGGCATACCACTTTCATTTTAAATTCATCAACTAAAGGGTAAAAATCAGCTCAAGCCCATCTATGAGAAGGAAATGATGGCCATTTTGCATACATTCAAATAATGGAGACCTTATTTGATGGGTCATCACTTTCAGGTAAAGACTGATCATGATAGTCTAAAATAATTTTTGTAACAATGGTTGTCATTATAAGAAAAACAAAAATGGGTAATTAAGATGCTAGGCTTTGATTTTGAAATAGTCTAAAAGAAAGGCAAGGAAAATGTTGTGGCAGATGCACTATCTAGGTGGGATGAATTAGTTGAGGCATTACTATGTTCCATGATGATTTGGTAGGCATATTGGTTAGACAAAGCAAGATAAAAATGGGAAAATGACAATACTACCCATGATTTGATTCAAAATCTTCAGCAAGGTTTGGGTGGATTTGAAAAATTCACATGGAAAGGTAATGCATTATGGTATTAAGATAGATTATACCTATGTAATAATTCTCTTCTCAAACAAAAAATCCTTTAGGAACTTCACGTAACTCCACTTGGGGGTCATTCAAGATTTTTAAAAACCTATCATAGAATCAAGTAGGATTTTTTTGGGAAGGAATAAAGGGGGATGTAAAGAAATATGTGGTTAAATATATGATCTGTCAATAAAATAAAGGTGAAACCATCAAAACCCTAGGTCTTTTGCAGCCTGTATCCATCCTTAACCAACATTAGGAAGAAGTGTCTATGGAATTCATTATAGGGTTACCAATATCTAATGGTCAAAATGTTATCATGGTTATTATGGATCATCTCAGTAAGTATGTTCATTTTTTTTCTTTATCACAACCATTTTTTACTAGTGTAGTAGCTTCTATTTTTCTCAATATAGCTCAAAAACTACATGGTAATTCTAAGATCATTGTCAGCGATAGAGATCCCATTTTCACTAGTAAGGTTTAGAGTGAATTATTTACATGTTTGGGCACCAAGTTGTCTCATAGTTAATCTTATCATCCTCAATTATATGGACAAACTAAGGTAGTAAATAAATGTCTATAAGTGTATCTCAATTGTTTTGTTTCTAATAAATAGGATAAATGGGTTCATTGGTTGCCACTTATTGAATCATGGTATAATACTTCTATTCATAGTTCTTCCAAAATGTCTCCCTTTGTGGCCTTGTATGGATACCACCCTTCATCCATCACTTTAACCTTGAAGGTCCATCCTAAGGTTCATGTAGTTGAGTAACATATTCACCATCAATAGGAGGTCCTTGAAAGTTTTCATAAAAATTTAGCCATGGCCCAGAATCACATGAAGTAGCATGCAGATCAACATAGGAATGAGAGGCATTTTGGCGTTAGTGATTGGGTCTTTTTTCACTTGTAGCCATATTATAACATGTCTTTAAAGTAATATAAAAAGAATAAAAATTTGTCCCCTAAGTATTTTGGGCCTTATCAGATCTTATATAAAATTGGTAGTGTGGCCTACAAGTTAGAATTTCCTTCATCCACTCTCATACATCTTGTATTACATGTATCATGCCTAAATATAGTCATTGGACACAAATTTTATACTCAAACTCAGTTATTAAAATTAGATGAGGAAGGGAGAGTTATTATTGATCTTAAGGCATATCATGCCTAAATAAAGTCATTAGAAACACAAATTTTATACTCAAACTTAGTTATTAGAATTAGATGAGCAAGGGAGAGTTATTATTGATCCTAAGGCAATCCTTCAAATACACACTAAGCATCTATAGTGTCTAGTGATTAATGAGTACCTAATCAAATGGAATATTTTTCCATGTGAAGATTCCACTTATGATGATGAATTATTTGTGAAACAACATCCATATTTGATTCAATGTTGAGGACAATGTTATTTTGAAGGGGAGGGCCATGCTACACCCTTAACCTTTGGTGTGTTTAGGAATATGTGTGGCCAACTTGTGGCTTACATACCTTTATTATATTCTTGTTATATTTCTCTATGTTCTTAATTAGGTTGACCTATGGAATAACCATGGCTAAGTAGACTATATATAGGAGGTAGTGGTTAGTCTTTAATCATAATATTAAGTATTATTCTCTTATTGCATTATTGTAAGGGTTACCCCCTCAAAGTGGATCTATTATATTATCCAATATTTTGCTCTACTATCAATTATTGTGGAATCCATGCCCATATGACATGCCTATAATGAATCTAAAATATGATATAAGTACCACAAATTGTACAAATATGGTGAACATTCTTCGAAATCATGCCCTCATTGTATCTAAGAACTATGCCAAGTGTGTTTTGATTGTGTAGAAAATGTTTTTAAACATTCCCCTACTGAGATGTCCCTCATTTTAGGAGGAGAGAATATAGTACCTATTGGTGATCTCCTCATAAAAATAATTATGGAGAATTTTCTTGGCAACATTTTACTTGGTAATATTTTGGTAATGTTGTAGCCAAGAATTTGTAACATTGTGTTTGGTAGTATTTAGAATGTCATAAGATATTTGTGTAGAAAAAAATTAGTGATTTTTTAAAATGATTTCAAATTTAAAAATTTGATATAATATGGAAGGGATCATTGTTTATATCCCATTATAACTTACAGTTTCAAATTTGGATAAATGGGGATCGAGATATGGTCATTAGAAGGTGTGCCAAAGTTGTATATTAGGTGGGTTGGAATAGAATTTTGAAATCATTTGCATTTTGAATTTTTTTGAATTTTGAGATCTAAGTCTAGATAATAACAATTCCATATGGAATATCTCCTCATCCTTTATGATTTGATATGCTTCAGAGTGCCCTAGTTGGCCATGATTTTTTGAGCTGATAAGTAGTTATTTGATAATTTATTGGTAATTTTGATTTTTTTGAAAAATCATGGTTTGAGATTTTTTTTGGAATTTTCATGGGATGCTAGAAATTTGTGTTGGTGAATTTAACTATTTCATTATAATGGTGAGTCAATTGTTCACTCACATGCATTACTATCTAATGTATGTGTCTAGTGCATACATTAGTGTCTAACACAATTATCCTGCATGGATGCTACCATCTGATGGTAGTATATTTGTATTTTATGATTATTTTATTGATATATATTTTCATAGAAAAATATTCTTAAATAATTTTTTTTATTGTTTCTTTCTTGGTTTCATAAGGATGTGCATATTTGACAGTTCTGGCATGACCGATACTATTTGACTTTAGTAGAGTTGGGTTTAAATTCATCTAATCAGGTTGTTATTGATCAGGTAGAATTATGGCATGTGTCTTTCTTGGATAGATTACATATTATATCCACCTTAATACCACCCTAGTGGATAGGTGGAACCCATATACATGTACATTATGTATTCCTATTAGTGAGATGATTATCACCTTGGAGGATGTATATTAGATTTTTCGATTGTTGATTAAGGGTGAGAGGGTGTAGGTTACTAGTGATGGTTTTCATGGTTATATTCAATAGTCACATGTATATTTTAAAATTTATAGATATATTAAGGTAGGTTTGATTAATATGACTAAATTTTATAGCATTAAAGTGGTGATGTTCTATGACTATGAAGTTTATTTGTGTGTTACTAGCATCCTTTATAATCATGGAGGGTGGGAAAGTTGGAATTTATTATCATATGTAATAGATAGTTCATCATATTTATTCAAATAGAATTAGGTATTCTTAGGGCATACTATATTATCACAATTATATAAATATATCTACAAATTTACACTAGAGATCCATGGTGGTGGTATTGGTGCAGTGACTATTACATGTCCGAGAATATGAGCATATCACAATAGTGTGTCTAGTTGGTGGTTATCTTCCTAGATGTAACCACCCATAAGTATTTATTGATAATTTGGTATTCCCATATTTTATAATTCATACCATGATAGAATACTAAAATATTTTGGATAGGCTTACTCCTTATCAAATTGTGTGGTATCCTTATAGGACTTTTACTAAGTGGCTTAAGGATGGTCATGAGTTATAGATAGTTCATGTTATTATGTGGTTGGTTGATCAATTTATTGGAGTGTATGAGTTATTTCATTATGATCAAATGAAATGGTAGTTTGGGATTGAGCAGGGTGTGCCCTCGACACCATATCCATGTCATTGTATAGTATAGAGTAGTCACATGCCACATGATAGGCCAAAACCCACTATTGTATATTTAGCCATGCATCCAGGCAATGAGCAAGATCCCATGGTTTCCATAGTAGTAGGATATGATGAAAGTTGTATTGATGGGTATGTGTAATGGTGGTCTAGGTTTATATGGCATCTATTGTTTCCTATTGTGGTTATAGCTCTAGGTGCCATTCCTACAACACATAGTGGTGGTGGAGAGATAGGTGGTGATGGAGGATATGATGCTCTATAAGGACAAGCATTGATTGATGAGGCATCCATTAGAGCTACATGTGAGTATATTAGTTTTGAGGTTCCCATTTTATTTTTATATAAAACTATTAGGTTTTATATATGTCACTAACTAGTGTATTATCTCAAATATGTGTAGGTAAATAGGAGTGGGCGACTATGGTAAATCAGGTGATTCGGGCCCTTAATCATGGTGTGTTTATGGACATACCTAGACATGGATATATTTAGAGAGTTTTTTATATTTTTCATACCATTTTTTGATCCAATTATGAGAATTATGGTATCATATTATACTACAACCATAAATTAGGAGGCATTATCTAAAAATTTAGATAGATGATACATCATAGAGTAGATTTACACTAATATTATGTAGACACTTATTGAGTGCTACAATTATTTGAGATGAGATAATGAGGAGACAATACAATGGCTATGTGATTTTGAGGAGAGAGTATGTGTGTTTTCACATGTATGAGGCCCATAGTTTGTTCATGGTGCATCAACCTTTAGAGGTGTTAGATTTATGTATGTTGATAGCAATGAGGAGTATATCCTGGGGGATATTCCATTGACTTATGATTGATATGTTTATTTGTAAAAAAAATTGTATCTTTTATATGTATATTACATTATTCACATGGATTGTATTTAACATCTAATATATTTTCATCATTTTATTCTCTATTGGTCATTATATAGCTTGTTAATTATATTTTAGCTCCATGGTGTATGTTGTGGATATGGTAAAAAGTATAAAAAATATTTCAATTTAATTAATACTTGCATGATTTGAATAATAAAGTTCTCATTGTATGAAATATAACCCTATAGGAAAAAAGAGTGCTTTATTGTAATGATCATGTGGTAAACTAACTATTAGTTTTACTTCTATAGTCAACTCTATGGCAATTGTAGGCATAACCAGTGAATCTATAGGTACCTACTTAGGAACCCAAATATGTTGTGTAGGTACACCCCTCTACAAATGACTATATTCAATACATGATCAACCAATTATTCCTTGGTAGGATTAGTGTGGGAGCAATCAGTCTTGGTAGAGAGAACATTATGAGGACTTTTTCTAGTGGGCATCTTCTGCCAAGGTTGATGGACCATTTTTCCTTATAATAATTAGCATGGGATGACTTGAAATTATTAGAAAGGAATCTAGAGTAAGTATGTGAATGATTTCTATATGCCTCTTTTATAAATGCAATATCTCTCTAATCTGATAACTATGTAAAAGTTTGCTCAAAGGGAAACACTCATGATCTTAATGACCATTAATACCATGATAATTTAAAAAGTGGCATCATTTTACCTTTTCAAATATATGACGTGGGTAATGTGAATAGTGAGGGAGTTTGATCAATCATTTATCAAACAAAGTTTGTAATATGTCATGTGGTCTATATCAGTACCAATCAAACTAAAAGGCTGACATTTGGTGGTGTTATTTGGTATAATTATGGGAGGTACTAAAAAAACATGTTCTTTTAATTTTTTCAATAATTTAATTATTGGTGTTTTTTTAGGTATTAGTGGTTCTACAAAATATTTTTTAAGATTTTCATTAGCTTTCATAACTTTTTTAGGTGCCCTTGAAACTTGAGTCTTAGCATGTTTGGTTTTTGATGGAAAAATAGGTAATTGAGTTTGTGTATTTGTTAAAGCACATGTATATTTATGCACATCCAAATATAAGGTCTCAAATGAATAAAAGGGATTATTTAAATCTCTCTCTAAGTGGATAAATAAGACACCTAATAAATATAAACTATACTTCCAAATCTAAAGGTGAATAGTTTAAGGAATATAGATCCTCCTTAAATTGAATAACATAGTCTTTTAGAGACTCATTCTTATTTTGGATCATGTTTTTAAATTTTATAATGATAACTTAGGTAAGTTAAATAAATGAAAATTTAATATAACACATCTTCAATATTCTTTAAATTTGATAAAGAACCATCTAAAAGGTTGTAAAACCAATCAAGAGCCCCTTTTATTAAATTGCAATGGAAATATTTTAATAACAAGCTTCTATTTTGGGCCCAATGTCTAAAGGAGTGTATATATTATTTAAATGACTAGAAGTATCCCCTTTACCATCAAATAAATATAAATCAATCATGATTAAATTTTGTGGATAAGGATATTTAAACACATGTCAAGTAATGGGTTGTTCTGGTGATGTATTCTTACCAAAAAGAGCCTCATGAGAATAAATATATAACTTAAGTGTTGACTTGTTAAAAATATCTCATGGTGGTAATAATAGATAACATATCATGAGGAGAGGTTGAAATTTTTTTTATAGGTTGTAAAATAACCTTCACATGAAACATAGGGATGGTAGGACCTTTATCACTCTCGAGAGGAGAATAATCACATGGTTTTGCAACATTTGGTAAAGGAGTACCCATTTTTAAAGATGTAATTATATCATGTTGGATAGCATGAAGGTTAATACCATTTTCATTACAAGATTTTATTTCACTTAGAATTTGATTAATTCAATAGGAGTTGGTGAAATAATTTCACTTGTAAACGTTTTCTCTTGATTAGCCAAAAAATCAAAAGAGGGAGGAAAAAATAAATTTGGCACTTCATTTGAAATACCAAGAGAGGGTGGTGTAACTATCACTTTAATTTTTACTCAATAAATAAAGATAGAATGGAATGTTATTTTTGAATTTCTTGGATCTATATGATCTAACCTTTAAATTAGATACATTAAATGGAGTTTAAAATTTTTGTGTGTCCCCAAATAATATCAATTTTTTCCCTTAGGATGTTCATTGTCACTCTTATTTTTTCATTCAAGCAGGAAAGGGTGAGATATAAGACATGTTTTTTTATTATTACAGACTAGATGGTAATAACAACTTGGATGAGGTGTAATTGAATCATGCAAATAAGACATATGATTTTCAATACTAGTGTTATTTGGAGAAGAAAGCACACACTTGATTTTGTCAACATTTTCATTATGAATTGTATTTTAGGAATATTCAACTTCATTGACTTTGTCAACATTATAAAGGAGAGACTCACACTTGGTTTTTAAGATAACCAAAGAAGGTCGAGATGTAATAATTGGATTTTTAACATTAAGAATAGTTTCATTTTTCTTACATATTGGTTCTTAAGGCTCCTCATCATTTTAAAGTAGAGGAGTAGGAGAATGAGGTTCAACATGTCCAAGAGGAATGTCATTACATTTATATGCATAAGAAAAAATGTTGTTATCATTAGCTTGGTCATTTAGATTTGTGTTTGCATTATTTGTTCTTTCATTATCATATTTATAAGCAAAGATAGGGGTTTGAGACCATTTTTATGTTATAGTATATCCTAATATGAAATAAATTAATTGTTATGTGCATTAAACCATCTATCCAAGGGATGAGGCCTTTTTAGTCTTAGGTCCTTTGGATGGCCATAAAGTAGGAATTTCATAAAAATTTGAGCCTTAAACAAAAATTTACATAGCACAACTAGTAGAGCCAAATAAATAAAAATATTTAACATTAATAAATTAAGCTTACATTATCACAAATCAGATCTAAGAATAACAAACATAAATCTAAAATGAAATTTGAAAGAAGGCAAAAACCCTAATATACAAACTAGGGTTTTGGTTCAATAAATAAAAGACAGGTTCACAAAATGTTTTATGTGCTTTTAGAGTCTTAAAAGATAATACCCAATCAAATAAATTTGTTTTAAAATAATTAAAATATTTATATTTAAATTAAAATATATTCAATAATACATATTTGCCTAACCTAGCATGTGTAATAAATATAGTAAGTATAAAGTAACTAAGGGACAAAAGAGAGTGTATCTTATTTAAAGTTCTATTTTAGATCATGGTAGTGGTTAAGATTCATCACAAGGATGTGTTATGGATATAGATTTCATTCATTATATTTTTTGACTATTTTAAACCTTTTAGTAGTTACATTGATATGGGATAGTAATGTTGACACTTATATCCATATCCCATACCAGTGTCCAATGAGAGATATACACAAGAGTGACCTCAAATTCTGACTAGACCTACATTACCCCATATGTAATAATTTTGTATCTCAAATTATGCTCACTTATTTTTAGATATAGATAATAATTAAACCTAGTCTTTTTCATTATACCTCTTATAACCTGGTAAAAATCGGTTAGTAACATGAGTTGATCTAGTCCTAGTAACCTTGTTATTGCTAAGTGTTGCCTACATAGCCAATAGTCCTAAGAGGGCCTAATAATTTTATGTATTTATCCTTACTATGAATGTGTGTGGAATTATAATAGTAAAACTATGTGATATTTCTCCTATTAACCCTTGGTATAAGTGATGTAATAGTATATTTGACCTTTTGAATGCTTCAAATATTTAAACAATGTTATAGTGTAATTTGATAGCTTGAAATAGATAATACTTTCATATTACAGAGTTGAATTATCAAATTTGAAGGTGTATTAATTATATAATATCATTTATATATATCATAACCTTTTAAATTTGAATTAAAACCTAGTGATGCACAAAAATTTCACCACAAGATGAGAAAATATGGCTAACAAAATGGTCACAATGTGAAAGGTATGACTAAAGATAAAAAGATAATATTGGATAGTTGCATCAAGCTTGGGCATTAGCTTTCAAGACAAATGCAAGTTCCCAGGGGATAAAAACATATGAAAAACAAGAACAATAGGTGGGGTCTTTGGTATATACTGGTTGAGGATAAATAAACATAGAACATAGGCCCAAAGGGTGGGTAAATCAAGTGAAATAATTTGGAACCAAAGAGGTACATGAAATATCACATCACTAGATGTCTAATTTTTAGTAAATAGGTATATACATATAATAAGACTAGTAATATGTGTACTTATACAAAATTGGTGTATAAAAATGGAAAGAAGCCAATAGGATAAATGACACTCATGGTCTAATTTACAAAGAGAAGACTCAAACTTATCCTTTCCTTTTAATAATCTATAATTTTGTTAAAAACTTGCATAATTTTTTGGTGGATTCAATTACTTATAACATTGTGATGCCTTACATAATTTTATAACAATTTATTTTAACACCTACAAAGTCAAATAGGAGAGTTGTTCAATTGGAAAAATCAGAGGTCAAGGTTTTTAGCAAGTTGAATCACGTCCATATGTAGTTAGCTTATGATCCTAGGGTATAACAATTTATTAACATTCAGGTATTGGATATACCTAATGCTTATGGGATACTTCTACCTATAATTTACTTTCATGATTAGCATATTTGAGTATGAGTCACTAGTTCATGGTCTCTCATCTATACTAAGGAATAGAGTCAAGAAACTAAATGTACTCGATGAGTCAAAATTAGTGGTTTAATAGATAATAAGATAACACGCTTGTAATGATAATTATTTTTATAGATACCACAACTAGGTATGGATGTTAATGGAATATTTCAATGCATTTAACATATAGACATTCCCTCATAGGATTAATTATATATTGGATGCATTGGAAACAACTATTAGTACTCTCGACCCTATTATTGACACCATGTTGAGAAGGTTTTCCATGGATTTAATTTATACTCCTTAAATTAATAATAACATTAGGAATTTTTAAGTATTCAATTATTATCAACATATCATTAACTTCATCACCGATGCATATACATTTGATTTTCAAATTATAGATGAAGATGACAAAGAAGAGTGTGAACCAAATGAGGAAGGGATCATAAATTTGAAAACAAAAAATATACTTAGAGCCATGGTCTTGATTGAGAGGTTTTTTGACATGGATCACCAAGGTGAAAATGATAAAACAACCCCCACTAAATGGATGATGCACTAGTATTATAATCTAGGTAATGCAAATGAATCAAATAACATGCTTATAAGATGACGTGTATGGAAAAGGAAAGAAAAGATTTTGTTCAAGCCCTAAAATATTTAAATGATGTTGTAGCATGGATATACGATGACTTAAAAGTGTTTAATAGTTATATTCTCATCCATACCATCCCTATTAATTTAAGAATCATACCATTATGCGAGAGGCAAAGACCATTGAATTCTTTGCTAGAACCACTGATATTTAAAGAGGTGTATAAGTTTCTCTAAGAGAGGATAATCTTCCCTGTCAAGCACTCCACATAGGTGGATAATTTGGTGTCATTCAAGAAGAAAGGTTGAGAGATAAGGATCTAGGTGGACTTTTATAACTTAAAAATATCCTCAAAGAAAAATAGTTACTCACTGCCTTCACTAGATGATGTCTTTTAGATAGTGAATCACTCTGATATGATGTCTGTCCTAGATGAGTATTTAGGTTATAATTAAATAGTGGTAAACTATGATGACAAAATTTGGATAGCATTTACAACTAAGTAAGGTACATTCACTTATAAAAGGATTTCATTTTGCCTCATAAATATGGGTACCACCTTCTATCATGCCATAGATATTTCATTAAAGGATATCATTGGTATGTGTATAGTCATATACATGGATGACTTGACCATATTTTCCAAGATTAATAATACCATGTAAAAGACTTGAGAGGAGTATTACAAAGGTGTATAGATCATGTAATCTACCTAAACCATAAAAAGTGCATATATGTGGTCATAGAGGGTAAGTTATTGGGTTAAATAATTTTATAATGAGGCATTTTAATAGACCCAGAAAGAGTAGAGGTAATTCTAAAAAAATTATTGCCTATTAGTAGAAAAGTGCTGAAGTCATTCTTCTATAAGATCAACTTTGACAGGAAGTTCATTTCATACTTTGTAGAGATAGTTTAACCACTAAATAACATGCTAAAGAAGGATGTTAAGATTGAATGGATAGCTGAAGAACAAACATATTTTTCTCATATCAAGAAATAAATTATAAATACACTAGTGCTAATCAATCTTGACTATACACAACCCTTCTACATCTTTTAATTTTCTTTTGAACACTTAATTATTACAATTTTTAACATATAAGAAAGAAGTTTAAGATGAGAGACCTATATAATTCATGATCTCTCCACTCTGAAATGTTTAACTAAAGTATTCAACATTAAACAAAAAAGCTTTTTCCTTATTTAAACTAATCAAAAAATTTAGGCACTACATTCTCCATAGCAAGGTCTTTGCAATTATCCCAGACCCAACAATGAAGGTTATGCTAATAAAAAATGAGTTGGATGAGTGAAGGGGAAATTGGATGAACCTTATCCAAGATATTGACCTCGAACTCTAACTAATTAAAATTATGTGAGGTCAAAAACTTAGTAAGTCCATGGCTGAAGTATAAACACATATAGTGTGCCAATGGTACATAGTGCAAGTTATCATAAATAACGATGGGTACCAAGATATAATCTATTATTTTCTCAACAATGAGTGTAAAAGAAAGTTGATTTCCACTTAGATAAGATACTTACACCTAAAAAGTAGTAACTTCATGATCAAATCAGGTGTAGTATATATAAAAAACCAGAAAGGGATATATCTAATATGCTTAAATAAAGAAGCAACTAGTGTACTTAGTTATTTCCATAAGAAATATGGAATTAGTCATAGCTTATGGAGTGATACAACCCAATAGATACTTATATTAGGTTATTACTAGCCACATATTTTTAAATATTCTCATGCCCATGTATAGAGATATTATACCTACCAAGTTACTATCCATAAAGAATGTACCCTTACCATTCCATTGTAGCTAGTTTTTTAGGTCCATCCATTCATAAAATGGGGATTATATTTCATTGGTGCTATTAATTATAAATATTTTATAATACATAATTTCATATTTATGAAAAATGATTACTACACCCATTGGACCGAAGCTCTATCATTAAATAATTTCACCATTGACATGGTGGTCAACTTCCTATAAGAACATAACATCACCAGGTTTGGGATGTTTTTAATTTGGTATGTGATAATGGTCCTACTTTATCATCTATTAAATTCATTAAATGGGCCTATGAAAACTATTTAATCTTTATATTTTCTTTCAATTATTATCCATAGGGTAATGGGGTAGTTGAATCAACTAATAATAATTTTCTTGATGGAATTAAAAAGATATTGGTGCAAAACCGTAAGGACTAACACCACATTATAAAATTTTCATTTTGGTCTGATAGGAATTGAATTAAGTTAGCCTTTGTAATGTCACCATATCATATTATTTACAACTAAGACCCAATCTTTCTAATTAACCTAAGAATCCCCACATTGTATTTCATGAGAGACTACCTAGAAAGGGACAAAAGAGTTGAGGCTTGACTCTTAAACCTAATACAATTGGAAAAAAAATGTGATACAACCTTGATAAACTTTATAAATCACCAAGGAGTCATTAAAAGTTGGTTTGACAAATGATCCAAACTTCTAAATCTCTGATCTAGTCCTTCTATGCGACAAGGCTCATGAAAAAATGGTACAATATGGTACATTTTAAGCCTTATGGTTAGGTCCCTACCAAATTTATGAAATCCTAAGCAATAATTATTTCCACTTATGGTGTCTAACTGGTGAGGATGTCCCATTTCCTATCAACAGATAATTCCTCAAATACTACTTTCAAGCATGAATGAAATTGGCAAGCTCTTGTCTATATTTCTCACTTATTTTTACTTTGTTGTTTGATTTTCATCATGTCCCTTTAATTATTTTGTGTTTGATTTCATCTCTTTTTGTTTGTTTTATTTGAATTTAGGTGCTTGTTTGAGTTGTGTGGTGATAGTTTTTTGAGTTGAACTTGGTTTAGCCTAAGGCTTCCCCTACTTTGTCAACATCTGATAAATGAATGGATTGTATGTAAGTAGCACCAATGGCCTTTTGATTAGTAAATATGGTAATTATTTTATGAATACTTGTGTAAAGTATTATGTTTTCATTTTATTTTTACAATGTTGAAGGCCAATAATTTAGAGCTAAACATATGGATTAATAAAGGCCTTTTTTCTTATTTAAAGACCATCAAATACACTAAATGAAGTATCTAAAGGAAGAATGAAACATTTATTCAATTATAATTTTTCTCAATTTTCATGGAATTATTGATTTTACCTTAAACCCATGTCTTTATCCCTAAACCTCCATGGATGAAAAAGTAAAATCTCTTTCAAAGGGAAGTTGAATTAAAATATGAAAAATCTAAAAATTCTCCTTGAAAGGGTGATCATGGAAACCTACACCACAAGGTTTCCAACCTAGTTAATAATGGAGTAAGGGATTTATAAGGGACCAAAGATATATCTTTAGGGACTATAGACATAAAGATGGTAGTAGATAAATGCCCATACCATTCCCCTCTAAGCTGAATTGTATTTTTTTCCATTTCATAAGTTCTTAACATTTGGGGAAATTTGATTTATTATGTGTGCCTGTAAAATAACTAAATTAATCACATAGATCACAAATAAATGGTATTTAAATAGAATTGTATTTTATTATGTCATGTGTTGAATCATAATTTCATGCCTTCACATTTTGGTTTTGCCTTGGATGATTGGTTGCAGCTAACACTTGTGTTTGAATGAGATCCAAAGATCCTAAATTCTCAAGATTCTCAAGAGTATCTCCTAGTAGGAGTTACCTTTTTTTTAATTCACAACACATGCCATTATAAACCTAAAATTAGGACCCTCATTTTGAATGATTTGAATGTTCTTACATTTGGTTCAATGGACGTTTCATTTTTGATAATTTTCTTAGGAATAGGATATTACATCTTTGTCTATGTGTTAGGTCTTGTTTTATTCTATCATCCAATTTTCCCATCTAACTTTAGCCTTTTTTAAGGAAAACTCAACCCTTAGTTGAATAAATATTAGCTCAAATGAGCCCATATCCTATGATTTCAATTTTCTTGAGCCCAAATCACCCAAGTCAAGTCTAGCCAAAGTTAAAGCCAATTATGTCAAGTCAACTACATCTTTAAATCTGAGTTTAATGCCTTATCCACATCTCTTTATTTCAATATAATCCTTGAGTCTTTTGATTCCACAAGACCTTTACATGTGTCATTTTCAATTTTTTTAGGTTCTGAGCTAGTCCATAAAATTTATAAAGTCCAAGAATTTTCTTTAAAGAATATTCTAAGTCTTTCTAATGCCCTTAGGCCTTGAGAAAGTACCATGTGGTATGATCTTAGTAATTCATCCTAGAAAAAAATTGAATTAAGTATAACATGTTAATAGTTATGAAGCCCAGAGACCTTGAGAAGTTTCTATATGGTTACTTCTTATGATCTTATGACCCTAATTACTCAGTCTAAAAGCATAATGGCCTCAAGGCCCTAGGGTCATGAGAAGTCACCACGTGGTGACTATCAAGTATCTTAGGACCTCGAGGGCTTAAAAGACTCAATTAATGGGATAATAGTTTTGTTATTCCATGGAATTAAGAATTTACCATGTGGTGACTTCTCAATATCCTAGGACTATGGGAATTAAGCTAATTTAAGTAGTTAGCCCAAAGGCCCAACTCATTGTGGTAGCACCATGTGGTATCATATCATGCCCTAGACCAAAGACCCAACTTTATGAGGGGTTTTTGTGTGTCACCCATATGACATCATCTTCAGTTTGAGCTCAAAATTGATTAGTGTCTACCCATTATCAATCCATAAACCCTAGGCCTTTATATTAATAAGCGCATTCCAAGTGGCACTCAATGGAATTAAAATTTATAGTGATCCTAAATGTCAAAATTTTCAAATATGAAAAGAGCATGTTGGTTGATCAAATGTTTAGTTCATATTAGTTAAGTAGAATTCATAAATACATTATCCCAACTTATAATGTTTGGGAGGGATTAATTGTATATCTATGTATGTTGTATACTTATAGAGAGGCCTCTTTTCTAATCAAGAGCTGACTAAATGTGAATGTTTTTGTCTAAATACATATTTTTTCAATTATTTCTCTTATTTGATAAAAATTAGTTGTGGATTCCCTATTCATGTTCTAATTATTTTACCTTATCTTTCCTTTAGTGTATTTAAACTTGACCATTTCACTTGATCTTGTAGGGATAATATTTTAATCCTTGTCATTGATTTATATGGGTGCCCTTATCAAGGGGTCTAAATCCTTTGCCAAAGCATAGCATATCAAAATAAAAGACTTAGAATATTTTCACCTTCTTGACTTTTTCTAGAGTTTACCACCATCATAGATCGACCAATTACTAAGTGATATATGGCATGACCATAGTGGACCCATATCTCATAACATAAATCCATGAAGAGGCCTAGAAAAGGGCCAAATGGTAAAATCATCAATGAAAGATGGAAATTTAGGATCCCAATGATCTATCTAGATAGGTCTAATCATCAAAAGAGAATGATAACCAAAATTGATGACCCATGTAGCTGTCAAGACCATCAAGAGTCCCAAGATGACTATATGTCAAGTATGGGAAGTGTAGTCAAGGTGTAGTTAATTTATCACCAACTAAAAGGCCCTAAAGTAATAGATTTTGGGATATTAAAGAAGTTAATTGATCTAAAATACCTTAAAATAAATCTAGGATGGATCATGCATTTAATTATCCCCAAAAATTAAATACAAAATTATGTGTAGGACATGGTAGAAAGGCAATACCAAGAAGATTCAAACAATAATTTTCCAATAGTATTTGAATCTAATCTCTGCTATCCCCCAATTTGAGTGAAAAGCAATCAGTATGACATGAGTCATCATATGGTGTATGTATGGTAGAAGGCGAAGGATAAACAATGATAATAAATAAAAAAATCATCCTTTAAGATGGATGGTCTCTAGGAATTTTAAATCATTATCAATCTATTGGATCTATCAATATCCCAACCACATTCCCCAATCAATAATGAATGCTTATAAATTCCTAGTTAGTAGGCTGAGTTGGTGATCAAAGGAGGGGTTGGCCCCCTTCATGTGTGTGTGTGTGTGTGTGTGTGTGTGTGTGTGTGTGTATTTAGAGCCTTTATATAAGATATAATTTTTTAGTATTAGAGGAGGATGTATTGGCCTGGCTCTTGGTGAATTGTAAAAGAGACATAAAGAGTAAAACATATTTTCATGCATTTTTATTGCTTTCTAGAATAATCACTCCCTCTTATTTTAGTCTTATTATTACATAGTCATTTTCCATCATTTAAATGATTTTAATCACCAAATATTATCAATAAAAATTCATACATTAAAATTTTAAAGGCTATTAAGTGTTTAAATGCATTTCCTTTGCATATATGTGGTGTTCATGGTCTTTCCCTCTTATATAATTAGTTTTTCAAACTCTCACACTATCCTCAAGTTAAATTTGTTTAAGTCTAGCTCAAGCATAGATTGGTTTCAAGTGGGTGTTCTCAATCATACATTGAAATAACATCTTCAGTATCAACATGTTTTTTATCTTTATCCCTTCTCTTTTGTATTTTATTTATGATGATGAGTTAATCTAGGTTTAAAGCAATCTAAATATGTGCACTAATCTTGGTTGCTTAATTATGTATGTTTAAGCATTGTTGAATGTGTGTGTGTGTGTGTGTGTGTGTGTGTGTGTGTGTGTGTGTGTGTGTGTGTGTGTGTGTGTGTGTGTGTGTGTGTGTGTGATGAATCTACTTGGAAATTAATTATTTACTTATTATTTTTATCTAAATAAATGGTGATTTTTATTTGAGGCTAAGCCCTATGAACACTCTCCATGGAATTCACTACCTCTTATTTAATTTCTTGGTTAGAGTCATCATAGATATTTAGTTTTTTAAAAGGGCCCCTTGAAATGGAATGGTTACACATTGACCTGTTAAGTAAATATTAGCATACCAAGACATGGTACATTTAGACCTTACGGAAGCATTTTAATCATAGGATATTCTTCCTTTGAGGAGATATAGAGCCTAAACAAAACCCTTCCTAGTTATTGTGTTACAAATGACATCAAAATTTTCATAAAATAATATAACATTTATCAATTGTGATCAAGGAAGTAGATGCCCCTAACATAGTGTATCTCACAGAAAGAGGAAGGGTAAAAAAATTGTATGTACATCTATCATGTATCTCATGTGTGACTGTATTACACTCAAGTATTTGTGAAACACATGTGTATATAGATAATAAAAGATACATTATATACTAATATAAATTAAACAACATAGATTTTAAGGAGCTAGTAAACATGTGAAAGCTAAATATTTTTATATTTTTTATTTTATTTGAATGTTTTTTTATTTTCTTGGATTTTTATTTTTATTTTAAATTTTTGGAAAGGAAAAATGTCTAACCTATGACCCCATATAATTTATTCTCATAGTAATCTCCAAATTCAAAATATGATACATCAAATTAGTGATATTCCCAAGGGTCATGCATAGGTTTCATATCTATAATTTTAAAATAAGTGATAATCTATGTATGTCTCATAGGACTCTATGGTTATGAAGAGGTAATTGAAGGATTAGTGGTTCTTTGAACACATTATATAGTTTTCTATGGTTTACTTGGTACAACTATAATTATAACATGTTTATTGGCTCTTAGAAATTGGGTGGACCATGTAGGTGAAGATAAGAATTCCATGGAATCCACTATGTATCTCTAGTGCAATGGACTATCGAGTATGGACCACCTAGGAAATGTAATTTCCTATTGCTTACCATTTCATAGATGATTAACTTTAACAAGTTGTATAAGTATTGTCTAGAAAAAAAAAATCTTTTTCAAATGGAGTTCATATGGAATTATAGAAACTATAATTAGCTTATTAGAATGAATGTATTTAATATACTCATACACTATGGAATGTAATTCATAGATTTTTTGTATCTAAGGTAATACAAATAACATATCAAATAATCATATATGGTATAACATAAAAGGTAGTGACCACTTATGATGAACCAAATTTTAAAGGTAAATAAATCTCACCAATAATGTGTTTTGATGTGCCATCGAATGCTTTGAGAATTTTATTCAAAGGGTATAAATCATCATGTGTTTATCCCAAATATGTAATTAACATCATGGTACATATGTTCTTACTTACACCATTATCAATCATAACATGCATAGGTTGATGATCAAGGTATTCTTGAATACTTAACAAATGAGGATTTGAGTCATCATCCACATTTAAATGTCATCAAATTTAATATATGGTATTTAAACCATAGGAGGTATTATTCATGAATAAGTTCAAATAATAAAATATAATGGGTTCCCATAATGTGATGTAGGAAGATGTCCAATATATGTCATTTGTACATGTATAGCTTATAAATATATTGTGATGGATTATTAAATATATTTTGGTTTTAATGGTCACTAGGTTGTGAACTTAAATCCTTTAGATGATCATCAAGGTTAAGATACTAGTTATAAATAATATATTGGATCTTATGTTTCAAGGTATAACATATATTTTTAGAATTCTTGGGGCCTTGTTGATAGTGATAATATGCTTTAACATTATATATTTTTGGTAGATATTGAATCATATAAACCTCTATAGGAGAATTATGATATATGAGATGACACATTATAATATTCTTAAATAACAAAGTTGTAGACTCAAGAAATCATGTAAATTGTATGTTAGTTGTATTGGATTTGATGAGCCGATTATGTTTATATGATACCACATTAACCATTGTGTTGCCTTCCTTTTTAGGTTATGTAAGTTTTACCTTGTATCTTAGTTTTATAATATATTTGGTAGTATATGTAATTGGTGTGTTTTCTACATATTCAAGATTTTTCAATGAAATAATTTTCATTTCACAATTTCAGACAACATGGCATAAGTTATCAAAGGATTTCTTTTCAAAAACATAGAATCATGTAATAGAGATAATTTTTTTCTTAAAGATGTCTTGAATCTCTTTATCTTCCATTATAATTTAATTTTGGCCAGCATTTTTTTATACCTCAAAACATATTATTTAATAGGTTCATTAGTTTCATATTTGATGTTAGTAATTTGTGCATATGACATATTTTCAATGACATTGATAGAGAAATGTTCTAGAAATTGATCTGTTGGAGGTTTGAATCCTTTCATTAACTAGATTAGTGTTTAAAGCTAAAAATTTAGATTGGGTTATCTAAGGTTAAAGGGGATAGAAATATTCTAGGATACAAGGGTGATAAACTATCTCTATAGTAGGCCAATTAAATGCTAAACTTAGATATAACATAAGTTGAATTCATTAAAATGAGATAGGATAAAAATAGTAAGCACAATTATGATAGATATGGAAATGACAAAGAAAAAATGTACATAGATTGTTTTGATGTTGAGATAGTTCTAGATATGGAACAAGTAGGAAGAAGATTGTAAGAAGATTCTAGAAAAGTCACCAAATTCTAGATTGAGTGCCTCTGGATCCAAAAACACTAGTATCATCCTTAGATGATTGTATAAATGTTACTATCTAAACCTAATGTAGGTGTCTTGTATGTAACACCTACTAGAAAAGGATACAACCACCTATATGCTTTTGTGTTTTTATTCACCTTCACTTTGGTGTATTCATATCTAGGTCATGGATTGTCACTCCTTGTGAAAATGTAAAACCCTAGTTCTTCATCCTCATAGTGACCTTGGGTAAAAATGGGTTAATGGGCACATAGTGTTGAGATAGCCCCAAAAATCCCTCTATCAATAACTGATACCTACATAGGTAATACTTTGAAGAGGGCCTCAGACTAATGTATTTCTCCCCTACAGGTTGGCTTGTATCTAAATCATGTAATATATGGAAAGCAATTACAATAGTAACCTAGCTTGTAACTTAAAAAATTTACCTCTTGGGATAATCCTTCAATAATTAAGACCTATGTATGTTTTGTCTTGATGAATGATATGGAAATAGAAAAAAAAAAGACTTACTCACTTGAATACTTGATGAATGCCTTTTGTAAGTTTCATGGTGAGTAGGTAAGAAGTTTCTAGGTAAGGAATGAATCAGGGTTAATATTATATTTATATCAATCCATTTGGAGAAATAACTCACATTAAATCACTTAGATAAACCATTAAGATACATTTAATTTTAAAATTGGATGACTTTAGGGAACTACACATTAATGTTAGAGTAGGACACTTGCATCGATGCAATTGTTTGTCCAGGACACTAGTGTCCAGAGAACAAGAAAGTAAGTATAGGCTCAAAACTTATAAAAGTGGAAGACAAGTAGGTTTTAAGAATTCTAAGTAATATAGAATGTCTAGATCATCAACATAAGATTGGTTAAACTAAGAGATAGGTCAAATGGCATAAGATAGAGTAGATGAAAGACTTTCAAAAGTGGGAAAGGTTTAGAACTAAGAGGAACTTCCAAGGTCTAATTTTTCCAAGTGTACAATACTGAGGTGTTATATAATCCATAAATATCATCTACATTTTACACCCTTTAATGTAGTAATTAAATTATTAATTTTAAAGGAAAATAAATGCATACCTAGGTGTGTATAACACACCTTGCCTTTACTTGACTCAAACTTGAGAGATTTATTGGTGACTAACCTACAATAAAGAACATGTTACAGTACATAATAAATGCATTTAATATAAAATTAAAAGTATTGAAAATATGTAAATTTAAATAGAAAGGTTTAAGAGTATACCTATGTATCTATGTAACGACCTTACCTATTGGCAAGTGCATATATCTAAAGAGATAGAGAGAAAGATATATTGAAAGGCACATGCCCTTAACCTTGGAAAAAAGGTGAGTTGCCACATGTCATTTGAGATTAGTTCAAATGTGAAACCCAATCATACTTATAACCTTGTGAGCATGAGTGAACAAAGTCAAATCATCTTATCAAATTAGTGAGGTTAGATGATACAATCAAGTCCAACCTTAAAACTTAGCAAGATTAAATGATTTAATCACCTCAAACATAATAGAACATGAACCACCTACTATAGTATATTGGATCAATATAGTCTATGAAAATCCCTGAGAGTGTTTTGAAATCTAAAAATGATTTGGATTTTGTAATATTAGGAACACACTGCATAACATATGCACCTTAGATATGTCTCATGATGAAATTATCTATAACAATGGTACCATTTTATAGAAGTATGCCATAATTATGAATCTAAATTATATAATTATGTGTTTTGTCCAATTTGAGAACTATGTAAGTGTGGATAATATGCTTCCAAAGCATGAACCCATTATATATAGAGAAATATGAAAAATAAAATAAGTGCCAATGTGGAGGACATGTTTCCAAAGCATGTCCCCACTGAATCTAAGTGTGCTAAATACATAAATGTGGAGAACATGCTTCCAAATCATGTCCCCACTTAATCTAAAAATTGAAAGTGCCAATGCAAAGGACATGTTTCTAAAATATACCTCCACTGAGTCTAGGTGTGTTGAATACTAAATAAGTGTGGAGAACATGCTTCTAAAGCATGACCCCCACTGATTTTAAATGAAATGAACTATTACACTAAAACCTTGAGGTGTTAGTTAAATACATACATCATGATCATAACATCCCACCATGTTTTTGAAGCCTAGAATTTAGGCTAGATTTGTACCTATACACCAAGTTCCCCCATGTTTACAAGATCTAGATAAACACTACAACTTTAGCATAGCCACCTTATCTATGACTTAAACTTGAGTGGAGGCTTTGATACTAAATGTAATAAAATTTTACACCAAAATCTTGATGTGTTATTTAAATCCATACATGAGGATCATAACATTGAAATTATTCTAAATGTGGAGAACATGCCTCTATGACATGCCCCCACTAATATCCTCCCTTTTTAGGTGATGGAATAATATAAAATAGTAGTTACCTCACCTTGAAAGGATAATACAACTATATAATCTATGAATGGAACCATGTAGCATATAGCATAATGTGTCTAAATAAATGTAGAACTAAAGCACATAGAAAAATGTATTCACATGAAGGCCTAAGATGCATGATAAATATCATGGCAATGTCTAGATAGTAATTCATGATAAATATCATGGTAATGTCTAGATAGTAATAGTATAATCTCAATAAGAAAACAAGCACACACACACACAAGATCACTTAAAAAGTTAATATACAATGGTCCTAAGAGACCACAAACAAAGGGTGTGTTTAAATGCTTCAAATTCAAAGGGACATGACTTAGTCAAATATCCATAAAAGAAAGAATGACATATTCAAATGTATATACAACAAAAAATGACATATTCAAATGTCAAATAACCACACAAGGATGGGGGCCAAAAATAAAGGAGAAAATTCAAATGATAAAAAACTAAGATAATATGAAGGAAAGACACTCAAATAAGTGTATAAGGTAAATCATAAACATATCATAGTATCCCATGGATCAAATGTGTTAGCAAAAAACATTAGGTTCATATAATTTCAAGTACTTTGTGAAAGATATAATCATGTATAAAGGAATTTATAGGTACATAACATATCAAACATGATAATTAAGAGACCATAAAATGATATAACATGTGTGTATCAAGATCAAAGAAGTGGATGCACCCAATGTTCACATGACATGAGTAAAGGAAAGGCCCTAACATCCAAAATGGGAATATATCATGTATATATGTATGCTTATTTCACACTCAAGTAAAAGTGTGACACAAATGTGTATTTAGGAGTATCTAATATGCCATCCATAAACATGTAACTAACACATATATACCAAGGAGCCAATATATTATGTTTATTGCTGAAAATATTTTTGTATTTTTTAATGTTTTTTTTATTTTTTTTGTATTTTTGGAATATGCAAAGATTTTCAATCTTAAGTTAGATCTTTGAAAATTTTATCAGCATGATTATATAAGTTAAAAATTTAAATGTCATGTTCCTCCTCATTATTTACATATGTTATAATGACTAATGCTATCATTTAGAATATTGATCAATTTACCTTAATGAGAAAAGGAAATACCTTGTTGATTTAGATCAATTTTTACTTCCATTTGGTATAACCAAAGATTTTATAGTATAAATGTAAATGGATATGTGGCAAGCATAATCCAAACCCATGTTTGAATTAATTTAGGACCACAAAAAATTAGTATTGTTAATTTCCCAATGAATCTTTCCAACTGACCTTTCTTTGCAAGTCTTTTAGATGAAAACCAAGATATTAAAAAATCCTTATATGGTAATTAGTTTTTGTTTGTGTAGGATCAATATGGTTATGCCAAAAATAAGCACCAATAATGAATAAAGTGACTATAAAATACTATTTTTCTATATTCTATTTAATTTGTTTACTCTGAATCTCACAGTGGTCATCAATAAGGTCTTGGATCTTATGCTTCAATGTAAAGCATCTATTCATAGAATTACCTAATACCTAATGATAATCACACTAACGATTCATATCATATCCTTTAGGTAGAGGCTAACTCATATCAAAATATAAAAGATGAAGGAGAGATAAAATCTGACACTCTAATAATCATGGGAGTAATGAAGCTGGAGACTCAGGTAAACATGAGAACTATCTCCTTGGTGCCTTGGATATAATAATATAGTTAGGTTTTTGTACTAGTGTATCAATGAATGTTGTATTTTTTTTTAATATATGAGTTAAGATATATATTTCTCATTTTTTTCATGCCCTTGTTATTTTTTATCGTATTTGTAGGATTGTAGTGTATGATTATCTATTTGTTAGACTATTGCATAAAGTTTTAATAGATTAGGATCTATTAGACACATGTAAATGAATCCCTAATGACTAATTTTAAGCATGTGTTAAAAATATATGGAACCACATAAATCTCATGTATCCAAGGCCATTCCAAGAGAATTTCATAGTTTAAATCATTTGGCATAACTTAGCATAAAGTGGGTAATGTATAGGGACTCATGGTGATAGTCAATGTTACTTATAACAATACTCATCATGAAATATTATAAAATCCCATAATGATCATATTATATGGTTCTAAATCTAAACTTATAATGCTAATTAAAGATAATAAATATATTTTTCTAATGTTGACCCCTAAACTGTTATCGTTAAGAACTCATTTTACTATACTATTGTAAACACACACCTAGATGTAAAGTGGAAAACATGTATGTATCATAGGTTGGGATGGTGAATTCATTTTCAAATGATGAATTATGTTTGGTCCATTTTATGGAATTAAACATGAGGGCCACATGTGGTGACTCTACATTCTATGATAAGGTTGTCATCTGTAATGTTCTCACAAAAAAATCCTATAAGGCGGTGACTTGTCTAAATAGTCTAAAGGTAAAATAACATCATTATATGTATTTGAAATTTTTGGAATATTCTCATGTTGGTTTTATTTATTATGAGAAGTAAGTTGTGTTACTAAAGGTAAGTCTTGATAAATGATATTATTTGATAACACCTCTTTTCAACTGAAGGTAATAATGTTTGCATTGTATATTATATTTTGCATAATATTTATGAAAGTAACTAATGTTATATCATTTGCTACTTGGTTGTCACACAATGCCTCATATAGGATATCATTATATATAGTGGAGTACTTTAAAAGTTTGAAATATGAAATTTTGGGATATATGTTACCTAATTTATCAATAAGGCCAACTCCTATGGTGTTAGATTTAGAAGGCCCTTGCTCTAGTGTATTATAAAAGGAATTTTGAAGAGAGATAAAGTGTTGTTTTTATTTTAAAACCCTTTCATGTTGTTTATGAATTTTCTTAAAAGTTTTGAAAAGGGAAGTGATATATAAAACCATATAAATTATCACAAATTGAAACCCAAATTGGGTGATAGATGCATCTATGTTGCACATATTTTATAGTAATTAGGGATCTATAACAGAAAAATCAGAACACCCTAATTGACATAGGGTTTAGAGATTAAACATTGGGTTAACCAAATGTTTAACCTTAAAAATATATATTGTGGTTATATAGGGTTAAAGGGGATATATATCCTAGTGTTTTAAACTTTTAGGGTTTAAGTAATGTAAATATTAAGTTAGATTAAAGGGATATGTTGTCTAAATTGGTGAAATAATATGCAATATATAACCACTAATTTGTTATAGATTTTGACTTGCTTTGAATTTTTAAAAATAGTACTAATTATGTGAAAATAGAGACTTATCTATAAAATAACTATCATATAAGATCTAGGTGCTAAAAATTGGGTTATAGATAGGTTTAAGTGTCATCAATAGGGTCTTTGAGTCAAATTCTTCACTAGATAGTAGCACCCCACCTAGAATTTAGCACCATATGGCTCTAGTGTCTTGAAAATGGACTAGTGTCCCCTTTGTACAACTATTCCTATTTGTTGGGAGCACCTTCACCTATGTTTTTGGGTTCTACTCCTACACATACAAAATATGGAACTCTAAATTATTCCTAGAATAAGTTATTTAATATGTAAACCCTAATCCTCCTTGTAGGTATGACATGAGTTGAAAATGTGTGTTTTTTAGTAGATAGGCTAGACATCCTCAACACCCCACTGTGAAGAGATTTGTCTACATACCAAAACTCTAAGGAGGGATCAATCCTAATGTAGTTATCCCACCTATTTCTTGGTGTAAGTGTAAGTGAATGATAGAGTGATATTGGTCTTGAATGCCTTAAGTGTGCTTGAGAATAGAAATATTTGAAATATGGTCTTATGATAGCTATAAATGGTAGTATATAGAAGTAGGGTAGAATAGGGATTAATAACCTTGATTTTACTCAACTTGTTTTTATTTGAATAGGATTTTTTCATATATTTTCCATCTAGTGGATAGAGGTCTAATAGTCTTATATTTATAGTGTTTCCTAGCTTGTGTAGATAATAAAATTTGCTTAGGTCAACCTTAGGATGGGTACATGTTTAAAACTATATCTGTTACAGAGAATTAGGTCAAGGAACACTATCACCAAGTTGGTGACACTAGTGCCATGTGGATCTAATGTCCTTAATATGGTGCTAGTGTCCAGATGGTAGGCTACTAGGCACAAAGGGTTAGGATCTAGGAATGCAATTTTAGGACTATGTTTGAGCTGACTAGAGTTGTTTTTAGTCTACATAATGGCTAGAAAAGTGTGATAAAAGGATCTAGGATAATTTTATGATTAAAATATGAATAGGTTGTTTTAATCAACACCCTTATCATTTAAATACCACTTTTAGGTGATTACATTTCCACCCCTCCTTTATGCTATAAATGCAACAAAGTGAAATGACTAGTATAAAGGAAAAATAAGTGTACTTGGACTTATATAGGAAGTGAAGCATATGTAGCTAAGTCTAAGTATGTGAAGTTGAGTCTACATATGTGAAACATGATCCAAAGCAATAACTTGCAATGAAATCTATGAAAATCAATCCTTACTTAAGAGAATATAATAATTAAAAGACTATGTTGAATAAAATAACATGTTAAATCCATGTAAAGAGATAGGAATGAAGAAAGGAATGAATACACCTTTTTAGTATGCAAACTAATGCATGAACCTAGTGATAACCTATGTGTGTGCATGTACATAGTGATAAAATCATTAAATATCTTGGAATAAGCTAGTAGCTTGCTCAATCCTCATATGTTGGTGCTTCAAGAACTCAATCCAATTTTGACTCCATCATTGCCCACCCTTGTTGGATCATGACTAGTAAATAGTTTGGATTAGACTATAGGTGTGTCTAACCCTCTCATGTGGGTGGATTAAGAATTTGATTAGGCTATAACTCCATAATTTCCTACCCATGTGTAATAGATGCATTTAAAACTAAACTATTGTAAAGTGTTAAAAGTATCTAGCTATATATATCTAATTATGTATGTTATCTCCATGGCCACTTAAGTACATTAAGTAGCACTAGGCCACTCAAGAATGCCAACACTATAGATGGAGTAAGGCATGAAACTTGTGATAATCTAAAATATGATAGAAAGTGTATACAATATAGACAATGACATAAAGTTTTCCATTCCATCTTATCAACCTGTGTGTAACTGAGCATATAAAAATTGTGTGCCACGCACATGTCCCCAATATAATATCTGAGTATATTGATTCTATACTATGTAATAACTATATTTATGTATATGAACTAAATGTGGGGATTATCATGCCATACATGATGCCCCCAATCTAAGCCAATAGTATGAATTTGAGATGAAATGAGTGTATTTGAACATAACTATCAAACTTGTAACTATATCTATACAAATATGTATTATAATTAGTCTATTATTCTCTCTGATCTAGAATGCCCTAAAGTTGAGGATATGAGATAGTACCACCATGTAGTGGATGATATCACCCTGTGGTACTAGTATCCCAATCTAGGCACCAATATCTATCTAGTCTAGAATCTAGGTGACTGAACTACTTTCTAAGCACTTGTGTTTTTCTATGTCTAACCTATGTCTGATTTCCTAAAACTAAGCTTGTGTGTTGATAATAATTTATGAATACTAATGTAGGATCATGATCTCTATGACAAACCCCTATGAATTCCCCCTCTTTTGAGGGTAGTTATGGAACCTATGTAATGACTATCCCCAAAAGAAAATAGATCTATAAAATGTGTTATTCAAATCATATATGATAACTATGTGATATTCCAATATGATGTGAATATAGCATCAAAATTTAAAAGAATCTGAGCATAAGTATGTAATATAAGATGTATGTTGTATCTAACATTGAATAAGGGTGTCAAGATATATGTAATAAATGTGTATAATATAAAATGTAAGTATATATCTAAGGGGATGGAGTATGATGTCCATCATGACACCTAATTAGGAGGGGTAGATGTATGAGGTCCCTCATGGCATCAAAAACTAGTGTATGTAACAAGCAAAGATATTTGTCATGGTGAAGATGCATATAATAAATCATACACACAAAACACATGAGGCATTTAAAATTGGTCAAAGGTGATATAATACAAGGTACATGGGTACATGTAATTAAACTTGAGAATAGAAAACATATCATGACATGTTAAAATGTCCACATACACAAACAACAAGCAATTTGGCTTAGAGCCACATAAAAGGACATGTTCAAATGTCTGCATATACAATCAAGAGAGAACACACAAGTTACATGGGAATATGTCCAAGGCATACATGATTAGAAGTGGTGTAGAGCCAAAGAAAATTAGCATATTCAAATGCCATTGAATATAATAGGCATATGAAACACAATAGTCTAAACTAGGAAAGATAGAAATGAAAGCATGTATAATTTTGTAGTACAAATATTTGTAAATATTAAGATGTACATATGTGGATTGTAAACTAGTGATAGTCAATAGAAAATATAAGCATGAGTAGCAATGATCAATATCAAGATATATCAATGCATAAACTGGAATGTATAGAATGTAAAGATAGAACCTAGTAGTACAAACCATGTATAAAATGCCCCTGAGTGGGTGTATGTATCAAATGAATAAACCCAAATAAGTATATATGACCCCAATGGGTAGATGATAGTAAGTCTATATCATGTAATAGAATAGATTCCTATATATAATCTTTAAGCACTATACAAAAACAAGTGAGGCATATGCTTATGATAAAACTATATATACTAAGATATCTAACATAGGTAATGTCTAGAAATAATAAGAAATGTAAACATAGTAATGCATACAATCTATAAATTTTGTGTTTTTTGATTAATATTTGAATGTTTTTGTGTTTTGACATGTTATCTTGTTATTTTATTTTCTATATGTAATCTATGTACAAACAAATGAAAATAAACTACGTATAAGGAATGAGAGAAGGAAGTATATACAAGGAGTAGGAACCATACTAACCAATGAATCTCATGGGAGACTATCACTATGACATATATAAAATAAGGTAATTATGATCATGTTTTATGTGTAAAATGGAAACTATGATCCTATAATCTTGTGTGCAGAGTATTATGTGTCTAAATATACCTATGTAGTGATGTTATGAATCTATAGTACTAATTGTGATAACCTGTGAACTTTAGGGTCTTAGGCACCCATATGGTAGAATAAAAATATATAAGTGATGTAGGTAACCTATTATGACAAACCCTAGAACCTGAAAATACTAATCTTATCATAAAATAAGAAGAAGAAGGTCCTCTAGAATCTATGACATATCTCTAATGTATGGGTCTCTCTAATAATGGTCTCCATGGGAAATTATGCATACGTATCAATATTGTAGGATTAGACCTCACCTGCACTAGTGGATCTACTAAAATTTATGATGTATAGATAGGAACTATACTCTAAGATGTAATAGATAACCATGCAATTTTGTAATGGTGTTGTAACTGTAACTAGTGACTGTGATAGAACTATAATTGGTAATAGTATTGGAACTGCATATGGGATGGGTAGAGTATACTCATATGGGACACCCTCAACTTTGACCACTTGATTTCATGTATGTACTTTAGTAACTAGTGTATTATATATGGGATGACTCATAACTATTATAACCATATCCTACTAATAATATATTGAATACACATATACTAGGTACTATTAGGAATTGAGTGGCTATGTGTTTTGGTCTAACTTGTAATAGAAGCACAATCTCCCTGATGGAGCTCTAAACATGACCACTCAAACCACTAATGACTATATATATGGATAATATGTCCTGATCCATGCACACAAAATTCTAAAAAAGTGTCATAGTATAATGTTATATTATTTTTGGGAAATTAGGGTCTAGTTCATAAATAATAAAGGGTCTATAGTAAGGGAAAAATCTAGTTTAATTTGGTAAAATATATATTTTGATCAAATTAATTACATAAGGGAGAGAATTAACTTATCTATAAAAGTATACTAACACAAATATTTCAAATCCTAAAAACTATTACATAAGACTGGGAAGATGTTAGGAGTCTGAATCTATCTTTCATTTAGTGAAAGGATAGGAGTGCCAAAAATAGGACACTTTGGGGTTTAATGTTAATTCTAGGTTCTTTTGCTATTATCCAAACTAGTCACAAAGATCTAAGTTTTATGGGTTTTGTCTGCTATCCTTGTGTGAGCCTACTTGTGTAACTTTGAGTCCTGAATGTTGATGGAGCTCCTTGTAGATCTATTTTAATATTCAAAACCTTGGATCTATCTACACACATGAAAACAACAAATTCACTAAAATCAAAAAGGGGAAAAACTAGGTTAAGGGAAGCATGATCACATGATCTAAAACCCTTTCTATCTTGATCACTACCTTTATTAACCCTCAAGCTAGGGTCTCAAATCAAATGTAGTTCTCCCTTAGGGAATGTACATAGTCAATATGCATGGTAGATGTAAGAATTACTTTTTCTTAGGCCCTTACTTGATCAAGCATGCAAATCTATGTGTGATGTAGAATGTTGAGCTATAATATTGAATGATTTTTAATTATTTGTTGTGCCAAAGTAGTAAGTGCTAGATATAAAATGCCTTGTGAAGTGCTTTATATAGGAGACTCTTTGTTTTAAATTTGGGAGTTTTATTCACATTTGGCCAACATTAGAAAGAAAAATGAAACTTAAGGATGAATTTAATAAAGGTTTTGGACCTAATAAGTGAGGCAAACTAACTATTGAGACTCAAAATGTAGTTGGATAGGAGCATTGGAAATGGGACACCTTAGGGTCTAGCACTATAATCCAACCCCAACGCTCTTGTCCTAAAGGAGAAGGACCCAAGAGGATGGAACTAACATGGGATATAGAGTCTTGTTAAGCTATAATGACCATTTAGAAGGATAAAAATGACTAAAAATAAGCAAAAAGGTGACTCAAATCATGAAACAAAACCATGATCAGTAAAACTAAAGACATGGCTAAATGTAAACAAAGCCCATATTCTCCAGTCTAAGTCTCCTATGAAAGGACTATAAAAAGACAGATATGTGTGGTTGCTTGACCAATTTACGGTGTATACATTTCCCCCCCCTTTTATTCTATTGATGCAATGAAATGAAGTACTAGAGTAAAAGAAAGGAAAAAAATACGTACATGAACTTACCTGCATGGAGATAAATGTGCTATAAAGGGTCCAACACACTTTCTATCTAGGGAAGTGAATGGAGAGCTAAGTAGTGCCTAGAAAAATAAGGAATCCATAAAGTAGATGCCCCCTATACTGAATCTAAAAGTGGAATCCATGTAATCATGGAGAAGGAGGGCAATGTTTTCCCCTATGTTGAATCTGGCTAAAAATGAGAAATGCTCAAAGGCCCAAAGCTAATGTTTGTCCTCTATCCCACATAAATCATGTAATATAAAATGTGTGTATATAATTTTTATATTTTTAAGAGAAAAATATATCATTCCCCCACTCTAAATATATAAAATATAACTAAAAAATACTCAAAGACCAAAAACCAATGTTTGTCCTCTATCCTACACAAACTCATGTAGTTTGGATCTAGGTAAATAAATAGACCAACCATTTTAGATGGATATGAAATCCAAATTTGTGATAACATAGGTATATCTAGGTGTAATTTTAAACTCTGGTCAATGTGTAAAAATATAATGGCATGTCTTTCCATTCCATCTATATAATCCTAGATGATGAAGAACATGAACATTTGTGCCATGCCCCCAAATCCGGTATGTGAGTGATGCATATGTATAATATAGTAATTTATATAACCACATGTGATATGACCTATCATTTCATGACCCATGTTAAAAATTTTGGATCAAGACACTATGTTTTGCACTATGCCTATAATCTCCTAGCTGGTCTTATAACTATGTCATGTTGTATGAAGCTATATGTGTGAGACGTGTAGTAATATACATACCCCCAAATCTAGTATTTGAGCTTGAATATATATCAAATTCACTATGAATCCATATAATATAAACCATTGTATTTGAATAATCTATGTACTTGCAAGCTAAAATCATTATGGATTCATATGATCTGAACCACTATATCTGAATAGTCTATGTATCTATAAACTGAAGGTATATCCCCTTGAATGTTCTAAGTAATATTGAGTGACCCATGTAATCTAATTTATTATGTATTTTGACTTATCTGAGTTGAATCTAATAATATAAATAATGGAGGTGTAAGAACCATGGTGTATCCACTTATGAGAGTGGATGGGTATGTTGGGTAAGTTTAAGAATAGTAGGAATGATGCCCCCTTTTAGGGAGAGAGAAAAAATTTGTGATAGAGGATGTTGAGCCAAAAGTGATAAATAGTGGTGTAATGATATAAATAATGTTATATTTTCATGAATATCTTGAGAGATTACTTTATTTATTAGACTGAGTTATTGAAATTGGAAGAAGTATTAATTGGTGATGATCAAGGTGTATGTCTAGGTGTAAGAGTAATATAGAGATGTGCATGCCATAGTAGGTATATGAAGTAGTAATAAAGTGAATTTTGCATGATTTTTAAGGTATCATTTTCAATATTCCATGAAATAAAAAGGTTTGAAAAATGGAACTATAGGGATCAAGTTATGGGCAAAATGGTATTTTGCTTTGATTGAGAAAATTGGGTAATACAAGAAATTGGATTAATTCAATTCATTTGTGTATTAACTAGGTTGATATTTGGAGCTATAAAGTAGGAGATATTCTAAGGATATGAGCACCTATTATGACTTGATTTGAGTAGTTGGTAGCCTAGATTTAGGATGGTGGTGATATTACCCTAGTAAGTAACTAAAATGTTTGATTTTTGTCTATTCTAATGCCTATTTTTTATGTTTTGAGTTGTTTAAAGTGTCCTAGTAGAAATTTCACTAGTTCTATTGCTCTTATCCTACATCCAACATTACTATCTAGGTTCTAGCACTCTTTTCTAGGTTACAACACTCATGTCTAGCATTGTTGTCCTATACCCAACATTATTGTCCTATGGGTAGGATTTTTTGAGTTGTTGCTTTGTTAGTTTCTATTATTTTTTCTTGGGTAGTGATTTAGCATTATGAACTAATATATGTGATATTTATAGTGTTTTAAAGGTGAGGTACAGATGAGAGAGTTTTGTAGGGGCTAGGTTATGGAGACATTGAGGTTGTTACCATGTCTACTGATGAGAGAGTTGTTATGGATAGGGTAGGGTTAGGTCATGTGTGTGACCTAGGTACAATACAGTGGGATAGATATCTGATTAAAAACTTATGTGAGAGGTGGAATGTAGATACATGTATTTTCTAGCTTCTTACAAGGGAGATTATCATGACTCTATAGGATGTGTATCACATTTTGCATTTAGTAGTTAGTGGATAGTGTTTGATGTTATAGGATGACATGGGTGTTGATGTTATTGATCATGCATCCTTGTATTTTGCTAGTGTGACCTCATGTATACATAAAAGAGGTAGTGATAATGATGTTTTTCTTTTACTTATAGTACAGTCTAGTGTTTTGTGCCTATGGAAGTGGTTGGCCTTGTTTGTTATTATAGATGGGAGTGGAGTGTCAATTATATACAAGATGCATAAGATTGTGCATAGTGTGGAGGTGTATGGAACTATGTTTTCATGGGGTAGGAATCTGCTTTCCCACCTATACAAGGACATTTACAAGTTCACATAGGAGGCGTTTAGTAGTGTTATTGCATTTTTGGGTTTATGAACACATAGCATTTGTGCAATCAATAGGGTTATTGAGGGAGAGGTGGGCAGCTACACAACCATTTGGGGAGTGATGGTTGAGTACATTAACTATCTAATCTCCTAGGATGGATCATTATATATGGGTTTTAGATAGATTGGTAGCTGGTAACATTATATAGAGGCATTACAAAATATTTCTTAGGTGGGCCAAGGATGGAATGCAATTACAGTATATGAAGGTAAGTTGTTGGATACATGACCACTAAGTTGGAGTGTATGAGTGGTTTTAGTATGAGCACATGACTATATATTTTAAGGTTCCATAGGATGTGCCCCTATTAGCATGGGTGTGGGTGAGGAGTGAATAGGCACCAATGAGGGTAGGAGCTGATATGAGGCCCATAGAGGCTGAGCTAGCACCATTACCTTTGGATGCATAAGATGTAACTATAGATATTCCTAATGTAGATATTTTTGGATGTATATATTCATATATTTCATGGTGAATGAGGTATCATGGGCCCCATTATACCTTATTGATAGATGGGATGATCTTTAGTATGAAGATCTTGTGTCAATCTAGATGATGGAAGATACATAGCAATTATATTTAACTTATGTATAAGTTTGTGCTTTATATATATATATATATATATATATATATATATATATATATAATGTAGTGTTGTACTTTGTGTGTAGGTGGAGTGGGAGATGATCAAGATGAGGCACATGCTAGGGTAAGGAGTGTAGATGATTACTATTGGGAGGCCATCATTGAGTCTACACTTTGAGATCTCACATAGCATATTATTGATGATGTAATGGAGGAGGGTTTGATAGAATGAACGATAGTGACAGTCGATGTTCATGCTCATTTGTTTGATAGAGACACTATAGTGATAGCTATATATGTTAGAGTAGCAGGAGAGAGAGAGATGAGCTGAGAGCTAAGCTAGATAGGCATATGATGCCTCTATTTTATTATGGATTAGTGAGAATGAGGCTTATGGATGAGTACACAAACCTTTAGAGGTGGTATGAAAATTTATGTAAAGAGCATGGTTGGCTACTAGAGTGAGAGATTCATTATAAGAGGCATTCAGGATCTTGAGGAGGTGTGGGGTCATCAAGTTATAAGTTAGATTATGGGACTAGTATTGGATGATAGAGTGAGACTGAGAGTGAGGGCTTGATGCCCATTCATGATTGATTGTATTTGATAATAGTTTATATATATTGAAAGCTTCATTATATATATGCATACTTGTTTTGAGTTGGACTCATGTGTATTTGTGTTATGGATTTTAGAATAGATTGGTATATGTATTGCAAATGGTTTATTAGAAATAGTTGATTTGACATTGATGTTGAGGTTGCATATGTTTTGGTAAAATAGTACTTGGGATATGTGATTTGATTATTGCTAAAAAGTGTGATGTTATTTTTTATTTTGAATTATATGTGAATATATTTTTTAATTTATGAAATGATTTGATAAAGTGATTTGGTTTAAGATTGGTAAAATGGGATATTGGTCAGCTCTAAATTTGGATAATTTGGTTTAGCTAGGGATAGCTATTTATAACTAAGAATGTTAGTTGTTAGTATAAGGAGATCCAAGAGAGCATTATGTGCTCAATTCCCTAAGAGTGGCTCAAGAATGCAAAGGTTGGTTGTTTGGCTCCATCATTGCCTATTAAGTGAAGATATGTAATCATACATATACCAATCGATGTATGGAATGTGTGTCTAATCCCTTTAAGTAGGTGGCTCAAGAATATAAAGGCTAGCCCTTCATCTCCATCATTTCCTATTAAGTGAATCTATGTAATCATGCATGTACCAATCGATATTTAGATTATGTGTCCAATCCCTTTGAGTAGGTGGCTCAAGAATATAAAGGTTGTCCCTTTGGCTCCATCATTTCCCCATGAAGTAAAGCTATAAATTTATGATAATATGAATGTTTATTGTATCACTATCTTAAACCTAATGGCCAACTGAACAAGTGCCCATACTAATCATGTTGTGTAAGAACAACACTGTATTTGATATTGTCTATTATGCACTAACTATAGCTATGTGTGGAGACTCTACCAAATGTAACCTTACTAAATGTGAAACTAAAACTATGTGATATGGAGAAGGCTCATATTTCCATAATTTTAGTGGATTACTACATGAAATAGTATCATATGGCCTTTATTGTGATGCATATGATTGACCGATAGAATGAGATGGAGATGAAACCTATGATAGTGGCTCATATAATCTCAATCATAGTGGGTTGCTACATGAAATGGGTCTTGGAAAGCTCAATAATAGTGAATATCTCTTTGGATAAGTACTCTATAGTGTGGGTTCATCTAATTTTAACCGAAATGGAATACTATGTGAGATAGGACCCATAAAACTTGGTCATAGTGAATATCTCCTTAGATCAATACTCTACTATGATGCCTATGACTATGCTAGATATGTATATGGAATTGCACTATGTACTCCTTGGAATACATTTCTATATGTAGGTTTCTATCACTTACTAGTTTTTAAACCTTATGAATAGGTGGAATAGGATATCTCCTATGAGGCTATGTCCTAGAACCTACATTACTCTCATGATGAGTGATTGATGATTCTTGTGAAGGAATGTCCTATGATGACTCAATCATGGATGAATGAGGTCTATGGTTCCATGAAAGAGGATATCTTGGTGTCCCCTATGCGAATGTTATGATGCCATTATCAACACATCTATCAATGCAATCTTTGATTCTATAAAAATCATTACCTCTATCTCCATGTATAAAATGATAGCTACAAAAGGGCTGATGTGGCTGTCTATGTATTAGATGTAGAACTTGCCGATGAGTAGAAGGTAATGTGATTAACCTCATATCTAGTAGTGCTAATAATGTGACACATGGGCTATCTTTCTTTGAATCAAATTGTAATGGTACATTACTACTATTCTTTGTAGTGCATACTATATGTTGTGCTCTAGAAATTGGCTCTTTGTTATTAACTAGTTGATTTTATAGTTGAGGTCTCCTATATTTTTTAGGACATGGTGGATGTTATGTGTTATGAGATGTAGATGGAGTTGCTACTATGAAATCTAGATTAATGTGATCAATTGAATCTAACTTAATCAATCCCAATTTATTTTCCAAGGCTAGAACTATAAAACATAGGTGCCAAAAAGAGGACTCTATCTAATATAATAGATGCTCAAGGAGAGGTTGACGAAGCCCCTTAATAAAGATATGTTGAATCGATAAATCTATTGGTTTATAAATCAATCTTAACATGTGTGTCTTGAATCATAATATATAATCACTAAATGGCTCTAAAATATTCTAATGCAATGTGGCAAGTTTCTCATATGTAACACAAGGGCCCATGTTTGCTATGAAATATCTAAGAAATGCCTCCTCTAAGTCATCATATGTATGCAAGGAGACAATAGGGAGTAGATGAAAGAACCAATTTTGTAAATTACCCACTAATGTCTACTAGAATAACCTGAGTAGAATCAAATGACTCACATGAGATGGTAAAGCCTTTTGAAAGGCTTGAAGGTGTATGAATGGATCTCTAGTTCCATCAAAGTGAGTAAATGATGGTATCTATAAATGCTTAGGCAATGAAGATTTTATAAATGTCTTCAAAAGAGGGTTACCATGTAAATCCTTGGAATCCATTCAAGACTTATAAGCCTTGTTTTCCAAGGTAAGGATATGTACTTGGTGTTGTAATTCACCAACTGCATGCATCAAAGAAATAATCTCCTGGGATGGTATATTAGCATCTTAAAGCGGTTCATTTAATCATTATATTTTATTATTAATTTTAGCCATGGTAATGATACATTTAGAAATTATATCATAGAGAGGGGGTGTTCTCACTTGAACCTTTGGAGGAATGGTAAATTGTACCTTAGTAGAGGGATGTGGTACCATTCTCTTTAGGTGAAGAGTGAGAAGTAGGTGTTACTATAGTATGGGGTGTCTTGGGAGATTCATTGGTATCTTTACGTTTTAATGAATCACATTCTAATTTAGTAGATGTGATGTTATCATTAATATGTGCCTCATTTGAAGTAGAATCATGCATAAAATAGAAACAACATTTGGTAGTGTATTATGTTTGAGAGGAGTGAGAGAAGAGCTAGAAACATGAGATTAATTTTATTATTCACTATGTACATAATAATCATCATTATTTATCATAGTCAAAATATTGTTCATAGTCACTCTCATTTTCATATTCATTTTCATGTTCACTATCATACTCATTATCACTTCCATTGTTAGTATGGAGAGGTGTAAGAGAAGAATTTAATTCTTTTCTAATATGAAATAAATTATCATGTGAAATTGGAATATTGTGTGCATTTATGTTATCTGTGGATGGAGTATATGCATTATTTTCATTTATAATTTGAGAATTAAGAGTAAGAGAGTTATCATTTAGACATTCTTTTGATAAAGTAAAGTTGATAGCATGAGATGTATCATTTGAACTATGCATTGACAATTTGATTTTATTGCATTTATATTATTGTATTCTAAACATAGAAGTAGCAAAACAGAGAGAGATTAGGTTCATATGGAAGAAAATTATCACTAGTAAGAGGTTCACTTGGAAGTGCATGACTAATTTATTCATTTGGTGCATTGTGCATAGGAGAATGAGGTGAAAAGTACCTTTCCCATTTATCAAAATTATTTTCTTTAGAAGAAAGAATAAAAGAGATAGGTTTGAGAGAAGAAGATGCATTTAATTTTTATTCACTGTCACTTTCACATGTATCATCATATTACTCATTACAATAACAATAATTATCTTCATAGTAAATGAAATCACTTTCTTTTAGCTAATGTGCAATTTTGTAAATTTTTCCATTCATTGTCATAATTCTGAGAAAAAAATTATAAATTAATCTATGGGATGAGAGGGAAGAAGTGCCTTAGTGTTCATTTTATTTATTTCACAAAAGAGAATATGAAAAATTACTATTAAGAACATAAATTCAATAATAACTACTAACATAGATATTTTGAAAATATTTTTGGCACTCTAAATAATTTTCAAAAACTCCAAAATATTTTTATAAAAATTGCAAGGAAGGCTTGAGGTTTTAGGACCTAGTTTAGGAATCTAGGGTTTTGGATTGAGGTTTTAGAATTTTTAAAAATTATTCATATACTTTAAATTATAAAATAAATTTGAATAAGATAAATGCATAAAAATTTATACAAAAATCATAATTTTAAAGTTAAAATTTTGCACAAAATATGAAGGAAAAACCTTAATTGTACCTAGTGTTTTATATTTGTTCGAAGTAAGTTGGGTTCACTAAATATTTTATTATTTTTAGGAAACTAGGGTCTAGTTCCTAAAAAATAAAAGGTCTGTAGTAAGGGGGAAAATCTAGTTTAATTTGGTAAAATATAGATTTTGATCAAAATTAACTACATAGGGGAGAGAAGTAACTTATCTATAAAAGTAGACTGAGATGACTATTTCAAAGCCTATAAACTATTGCACAAGACTAGGAAGATGTTAGGAATATATATCTATTTTTTGTTTAGTGAAAGGATAAGAATGCTGAAAATAGGAAATTTTGAGGTCTGACACTATAGTCCAGGTCCTATCACTATTATCCAAACTAGTCATAGAGATTCGATTTTTTTGGGTTTATTTCACTACCCTTGTGTGAGCTTGCTTATGAAATTTTGAGTCTTGAATGTTGACGTACCTCCTTGTAGAGTTTTTTTAATATTCAAAACCTTGGATCCATATACACACATGAAAACAATAAATGCATCAAAAGTAAAAGGTGGAAAAACTAGGTTAGGTAAAGTATGATCACATGGTCTAGATCCCCTATTATCATGATCATTGCCTACATTAACCCTCACGTTAGGGTCTTAGATCAAATGTAGTTTTCCCTTAGGGAATGGGCATAATCAACACGCATGGTAGATGCAAGAATTAATTTCACCTAGGCCTTTCTTTGATCAAGCATTCAAATATATGTGTGATGTTAATGTTGAGCTATACTATTGACTAATTTTTAATTATTTGTTGTGCCAAAGTAGTAAGTTCTAGATATAAAAAAGCCTTGTGAAGCATTTTATATAGGAGACTCTTTGTTTTGAATTTGGGAGTTTTATTCATATTTGGCTAATATTAAAAATACAAATGCAACTTAAGGATGAAGATAAGAAAGGTTTTTCACCCAATAAGTGAGGTAAAATGACCATTAGGACTCAAAATGTAGTTGTACATGAGTGTTAGAAATGGGACACCCTAGGGTCCAGTGTTATAGTCCAACCCTAACACTCCTGACCTATAGGCTTGAGACCTAGAGGGATGGAAATAACATGGGAAATAGAGTTTGGCTAAGATGGAATGACCATCTGGAAGGCTAAAGATGACTATAAATAAGCAAAAAGGTGACCCAAGTATGAAACAATACCATGATCAGTAAAACAAAAGACATGGCTAAATGTGAACAAGGCTCATATTCTCTAGTTGGATTTTCTTGTGAAAGTAATATGAAAATACATGATATATGTAGTTTCTTGACCAATTTAGGGTGTATACATGCAAATGCACATGATTGACCCATGGTCAACCATAACACACTGGATAGGATGGTGGTCTATGTATACTCATATAAGGAGTGCATGTAAATTTGTATCATTGACAATTTCCTATTCTAAGAATGTGATGAGTGGTCTACATAGAATTATATTATGTTACATGCCAATGATGTTGTGCAATGGATGTGTTTCTTCTATAATTATATGATATGAAGTTGGTGGTGGATGTGCCTAGTATGTATAATGAACACCTGATGTGCCCCATGCCTCATTCATTATGTGATTTTGGAATGGATCTAAAAATATATTTAGTGCCTTAACCTCTATTTTCTATTCTTTTGGTGATTTTATGGGTGTGACCACATTAATAATATTAGCCTTGATTAGATCTTGTATCTTGTTCTTTAGAATTATGCATATGTTTGTTATGTGGCCTAATACCCTATGATACTTGTAGAATGTATTAGAATCATAGTTATTTGGAATAATTCATGTTGTATCAACCTATTTAATGGGAAGGAGAGATATTACATTCAATTCCAAGAGTTATTATAAAACCCATGATGGTGTCTCTGGAAGGTTAGTGAAGACTCTATGTTGAGGACCAAATAAAACCAATCTAGGAGATGTCTCTGAAGCTATGTTGATTGTGGCCTTTTGATCACTCTTATTCTTAGTGGCACTTACCTTATATGGAGGCTTGTTTTAACTCTTAATAGTTGATTATGATCCATTTGTGTACTTGATTTTGCCCATTGATAAGAGATTAATCTCTCTTTCCTCAAATGTGTGGCACAAATTGGTAAATGTAGGAATCTTCTTAAACAAGATAGCTTTGTGTAATGTTGGTAAGAGATTTTGTTTAAATATATCCTAAATATATCTATTTACCATAGGAATAGTCAATTTGGATAATATAATATTATATCATAAGAAATAATTTTTGATAGGCTAATTTGATTTTTGTTTTAGCTATGCCACTTGTACATATGATATCTTATCACTAATGTTGATGGAAAAATATACTAGAAACATGTCAGCTAAAGGAATGAATTCTATGATAGATTGATTTGATAAATTATAAAACCATTTTATGGAATAATCTTTAGAATGCATGTAAATAACTTCATAAGAAGCTAATTATTAGACACATAATCCAAGCATGTTACATGAAAACATCTAAGATGATGTTTTGGGTCACCCTTTCCATCATATAATGTAAGCATAGGTGTCATGAAACTGGATGGTAAGGGATTTGTCACTATGTAATGTACCAAAGGTGTATGTAAGATAATGTTATAATCCAAGGCATGTGATGGCCTAGTGACTCCTTTATCGAGATGTAACACATTAGATTGTATGGTATGAATCTCATGAATAAGGGATTATAAATATAGAGTGGAGGAACTAGCCACAAGAGGTGTAATTATCATTGATGGTTGTTGAATTACAATTTTAGGTTGTGCTTATTGATTTGGTTAAGTTATCCCCACTAGAGGTGTAATAAAATTATTAACTGAGGGAGTTGAATATTGACTGTTATATATTTTTATCTTAATTTCCAATATGGCTTGTAGGATTTTTTCATGATCAAGGTTTTGTTCTCAAATTCTATCTCTAAATATCTATAATACATCATCTTTTTTCATAATTATGTCATCATTGTTAAGTGAAGGGAGAGTGTCCTGATTCTCAATGTGTATAAAATCTTATTATTGGTTGTGTTGTTCATATTTGAATGCATTATAATTTAAATCCACATAATTAGGGTGTGAAGGATGCATATCTAAAGTTATGATAGGTCCCTTAACCATGTTATAGGCTTGGATAGTAGGAATCTGAATATGCTCTATAGGATTACAACTTAGTCTATCACTTCTTATTATTGGAAGAGAGATAGATATTTTAGATGGCATGTAGTAAAAAAATTAGAATAAAGATGCTAAAAAAAATATGAACTCTAAAATTTTTAAAGTAGCCAATGAAAGTAGGAAAAAAAAGGATACAAACCCTAATATCATCTAGGGTTAAGCTTTTTTAAATGTGGGGTTTCTTTGTAAAATTTTAAATTATATTTAAATAAACTAAAACCCTAATATAAAATTGTTTTAGTGAGACAGGTTATGCCAAAATCATAAAAACATAAGTATGTAACCCTAATTTATTGCACAAAAATTTAGAAAAGGCAAACTAGGGTTTTAAGAAATATTTGAAGTAAGTTAGGTTCACCAAATGTTTTAACCTTTTAGGGTTTAACTAATGTAAATCCTATGTTAGACTAAAGAGATAAGTGGTCTAAATTATTGAAATAATATGCAATAAATAACCACTAATTTGTTATAGATTTTGACTTGCTTTGACTTTATAAAAATAGTAATAATGATGTCTAATGGAGACTTATATAAAAAAATATCATAGAAGATATAAGTGTTAAACACTAGGTTATGGATAATTCCAAGTGTTGTCAATAGGGTCCCTGAGTTAAATTATTCATTGGACTGTATTGCCCCACCTAAACAGTAGTGTCATGTGGCTCTAGTGTCTTGAAAATGGTGCTAGTGTCCTCTTTGTAAGATTGTTCCTATTTTTTGGGGGCACTTTTGCATTTGTTTATGGGTTCTAAGGTGTGAACTAAATATATAAATTTTTATTATGCTTGGAATGTCTAATTTAATCTACAAACCCTAATTTTCCTTGTAAGTATGGAATGCGCTAAAAATTTGTGTTTTGTAGTAGGATAGGTTGGACATCCTCAATACCCCATTATGATGAGAGTTTTATACATACCAATACTCCAAGGAGGTATTAATCCAAATGTATTTCTCCCATATAATACTTGGTGCAAGTGAAATTGAATGTTAGAATGATAGTGCTCTTTAACGTCTTGAGTGTGCTTGAGATTGGAAAGCTTTAATATTTGAGCTTAGGGTAGTTGTAGATGGTAGTATGTATAAGTATGGCATAATATGGATTAATAACCTTGATTTTACTCTAATTATTTATTATTTTAATATTCTCTTTGAATCTATTTTCCATCTAGTGTATAGAGGTCTAATAATTTTAAATTTATAGTGTTTCATATCTTGTACAAATAATAAAATGTGATTAGGTCAACCTTAGGATGGGTACACATTTGAAATTATATCCATTCAAGAGATTTATGGAAAGGGAAACTAGCACTAAGTTGGGGACACTATAATTATGTCTCTCTAATGTCTTTAATATGGTTTTAGTGTCTAGTTGGTAGGTTGTTGGGCACAAAGGGTCATGATCATGGAATGTAGTTTTGAGACTATGTTTGAGCTTATTGGAGATGTTTGTGGTCTACACAATGGTTTTAAAAGTGTGATAAAGGATCTAAGATAGGCCTAGGGATAATATAGGAATATTTTATCTCAAGAAAAACCCTTAGCATATAAATACCACTTTTATGTGATTACACCAAGGGTACAAGTGTGATAAACTATCTCAATAGTAAGCCAATTATATTCTAAAATCAGATATAATACATGTTGAATTCTTTAAAATTAGATAGGTTAAAAATAGTAAGTATAACTGTGTTAGATATGTAAATGTCAAAGAAACAATGTACATAATTTTTTATAATGTTGACTAGTTCTATATTTATAATAGGTAGAAATCAGACTAGAAGAGGATTCTAGAATAATCACTAAATTCTAGATTGATGCCTCTAGAGATACTGACACTAGTATCAACATTAAATAGTTGCATTGATACTACTATGTGAATTTTACATTATTATATATAATATCTACTAGAAAAATATTCAACCACCTAGATGTTTATTGGTTTATCTTCACCTTCACTTTGGTGCATTCAAACCTATGTCATTAATTATCACTCCTTGTGATATTGTAAAACCCTAGTTTTTTATCCTCATAGTGACCTTGGGGTAAAATGGGTTAGTGGCCACATGGTGTTGATATAACCCTAAATACCCATATATCAATGATTTCTTCCTACATTACCAATACTAAAAATAGGGTCTTAGATTGATGCAATTACCCCCTATGTGTTGGCTTGTGTGTGAATCATGCAATATATGGAAAGTAAGTACAATAGTGACATAACTTGTAACTTAGAAAATATATATCTTGGGATACTCCTTCAATATTTTATACTTGTGTATGTGTTTTCCCTATGACTGATATGGAAATAAGAGAAAATAGGGAATTTTTGCTCACTTGAGTGCTTGATTGAATGACTTTTGTCAGTTATTTGGTGAGTATGTAAGAAGTTTTTAGGTGAGGAATGAATGATTGTTGATATTTTGTTTATATCAATCCCTTTGGATAAATAAATCACATTAAATAAATTAGTCCAACCATTAAGATACACTTCATTTACAAATTATATGACTTTAGGTCATTGGACACGTGTGTTACAGTAGGACACCTATGTCAATTTAGGTGTTTATCTAGGACATTAGTGGTGATGGAATAAGAAAGTAGGTACATGCTCACAACTTATAGAAGTGAAGGATAAGCATGTTTTAATCATTCTAAGAAATATATAAGGTTTGGGTCATCAATAGAAGACTAGTTAGACCAAGAGATAGGCCAAGGGGCACAAGACAGAGCAAATATGAGACTTTTAAAAGTGGGAAAGTTTTAGAACTGGGAAGGATAAACAAGGTCTGATTTTACCATGTTTACAAGACTAAGGTGCTATATAATCCATAAATTTTTTTTATAATTGATAAGGCATATAAACATATTAAATTGGTCATTTAATCTCCTTAGAAAATTAGGTCAAATGTTTATTATTTGAATAATTATCAAGACATGTTACAAATAAATATCAGAGATGTTATTTGAGATCACCCTTGACATCATAAAATGTGAACTTGGGTGTAAAAAATTTGGTTAGAAAAGATGTTGATGTGGATTTTATGCACACCAAGGAATGTTATGAGGCAGTCTCTAGAATTTTAAGATCTATGAATGAAGAGTCACTCTAAGGCATGAGTTATAAGGTATTAATTTTGTAAACAACCTATTGGTGGAATAGCAATGAATGAAGTAGTTTTTTTACCATAGATGGGTTAGATATGGATGGATCTAACCTAAGGTAGGTCTGACCAAAATAAAATTAAAAAAATAAGGAAATGTAAGGCATAAAATAAATCATGTGGACCAAAAGAATGAAACCTTTCTAAGCCAACACTTGAACTAAAAGGTTGGACAAGTAATTAAAAACCAATTTTTGATGTAAGCCACTATAATCACACCAATAATAAACATAATTATAATTCAAAGTGACCAAGAACATAGTAAATTTAAGAATATATAATCAAAGGTTGATGTGTTTTTAATATTACATTTACACATCTATAAGGGAGTATTATTATTAATACACAAAAGACATTCAAATTAGAAAAAAAAAAAAAATGATAACTATATTAAAATCATAATTCATGCACAACTAAAAAACTAAGATACTGAAATGATATAACTTCTTATAAAATCCATAGGTTTGGAAATTAATCAAGATTTGCACATCAAAACTAATTGAAGAACTTTACTTGTAATTTCCTATTAATCTCAATAGCCAAAATTATCCTTCCTTTGGGATCAAGAGGATACAAATATATATAATATTTGGATGGGGATGCCTCATCTCCCAAGAAAAGTCTAAAATTACATGTCTAAAAATATATGATGTGTCAATTCTCATGAAAATCATGCATGTACAATGGTAATTTCCCATAATAGAATTCCTCAACTAAAAGACAATATATACACGCAAAAATAAATTAGGAACTAATGCTCATACTTATATGAAACATGAAAATACATACGTATTCAAAATGGTGTTGATGTGGTACCACTAGAAAAAGTAAATAATGGGTTAACATTTTTATAAACTAAAGTGGATGAGACTATTATTGTAATTTGAGTCATAGCTAAAACATACATTATCACTTTAAATATGCCAAAAGTTATTGCTAATGTATTTGTGGTAGTGAGTATTGGATGTGGCCTATATGTGGGCCTTATATATGTTCACATTAGTGTATATATTGGAGACTAAGTACCTTGAGGAGTTGTATGTGGTGATCTTATTTCTAAAGTTTATTTCCTTGCTACCTCCATTTATAGATATAACACCTAGATATCCTAGAAGTTGAAATCAATAGATTCAAAATAAATCCAAGGTCATTTAAACAATTATGGGAGTTTCTCCATAAAATTATTATGTGTGACTAATGTAGTTTTAACTTCCATATGAAGTGTCTCAGTTACTATAATTTTATCTCTAGAAGAATTCACTAGTTGCATAATTTCATCATTGGTTCTATATCACATGCATTCAATTTAAACTCAAAATCTATATGTTTTAGCCCAAAGGAGATTATCAAAAATAGGATTTTAAACAAACTATCTTATAGTAGTTCTTACCTTGGTAAATCTCATATCTTTCAAAATACAAACTACTTCTCTCTCTTAATTTTTAAATTGTTGTACTAGAGTTTGCATGTCTTGATGTTAGTCTAGCAAACCATTTCTCTAGGAAATGTCATAGTTATGTGATAATGAATTTTTTGTTGTTATATTAGATTTAAGTGGGAATATGCATTATTTCTAGTTATCAATCTTAAGAAGCAAAAATTTCCCTTATATCCTTCATTTTATTGAATAAATTAATTATGTTCCCCCACTTAGGCTAGGAATTAGTCTTAGCAGACCTTATAAAATGAATGGTGTTATATAATTTTTTAGTTTCCCTCTCTAAGTTATCTATTATTTCCTTAAGATCCTAAATAGTGATCATTTACTTTGAATTTTAAACTAATTGGTCGTAGCTTTTGCAAATTTATTTGATCACTCCCCTAGTAACATCCACAAAACTGTAAGTGTCCTCCCTATATCTATCTAGGTTAGAAAGATTTAATTTTCTTCTCTTTGTTAGAGAGAATATGCATTTTATATATTCTAACTTGATCTATTCTCCTTCAATAACCATAGTATTTATTTTAACCTTAATTAAGGAATTAGTTTATTTATCAAAGTGGAACTTTACTATTGGTTTCTTAGTAATTATTAGATCTTGCTTTCCTAATTCCTCGTGTTATATCTATTTAATCCATGGAGGGATTCTCAACGAAAATTATTTCTCTAATTTCTTAGTAACCATAGGAATGGAAGAATTTTTCCCAAGAGGATGCATAGTTTTGGGATAAGATGTACCTAATGAAAGAAAAGGATGTATAGCCTTCCTCTATCTAGTAACTTATTTTTGCATTGATGTATCAATAATGTATTCATCTATCTTAGCTTCCCTATGCACTAAAATTATAAGGGAATATATCTAAGCATCTTGGGCAATGGGCATTCCCAATTGTGTATACATCTTGGGGGATGTGACTTGTGTATCAAAAATGGAGGTGGACACTAGGTTTTCAAAATTTACTCACACTGATGTTGTGGGAGATTGAGGACTAGTTACAATAAATAATGAATATGTCATTGGGGTACTAATTATATTTTACAAGTAACATGTGATTGATGTATACTCAACCCCAATAATAATATAAGTATTAAGAGGACCCATAGTTGAAAACTAGGCTATAGTGTATAAAATTATTATTGTAACCACCTGAGGCTTATTTTTTTGGCTCAAATAATGTACATAATGAGTGGTATCTACCACACCAATTATAGCATTAGAAATTGAGGAAAATATAAAATAATGAGGTAGTGCGGTACTTATAATCTAAGAGGGGACAAATAAGGCTATAGTTCCTACAATTGTCACCACTATATCCTGAGATGGAGAACATGTGGGTGTAGTTGATGATGACCCCTATGTTCAAGTTTACAATTTTGACTCTACATCTCATAATGTATCTAATAACAATTTGGTGTCCACTGAGCTAACAGATCTTTGTTTAACCTCTTCAGATTCAAATAATATATGAGTTCCTATAGACTAATTAATTTCTTTATTTATACATTCATATTATTCTTATGTTTTAGTTGTTTCATCAAATGACTATGTTTATTTAGTGTCTATCTTGGACACCCATTCTTCTTTAGTGACCCATATTTTTTCCTCTTCTTCACTGTCATAGATTTGGATAGGTTTTCATCTTTTTTCTACCCTTTCTTATCTCTCCTTTCCTTAGTAACTTATTCTTGATTCCCTTCTACTTACACCTTTTAAGGTGAAATATAAGTATTAAGTTTGCTTTTATATATAATTGGTGGTTTGGAAGTAATAGGGTATGGCCTTGTATAAGGTGGAATGAGAGATGAAGGGACTACAATAGTAACATGTGGAAACGAAAGGGGGAGTAGTGACCATTAGAGGAATAAAGGGTGATAAAGGTGGTTTCCCAGAAGACATGAATTATTTTTGGTGGTGTTGTCATAATAGGTGGTGACCTAGGTGGATAAATAATAGAAACATGAGACAATAAATCAATAATACTTACTTGTTGATCTATATTTAAATAAAGTAATGGTAATATGAAAAATAGCCCAATTGTTATATCAGGACTCTTAGGTCTCTCCTCATTAATTATGTGTTTAGGATAATCAACAACAACTATCTATGTAGGGAAGCTTGGACCAATCTCAACTCTTCTTTCAACGTCAACTTCCTCAGATGGGCCAAATTAATCTTATATGTCTACTTCTATTTGAGGAGGAGGTCCATGAATAGTTTTATAAACCCATTAATCCTTTTAAATCTACTTATCATCTTCTTCATTAGTTTTTGTATCATATTGTATCCTCTTTGATAAAATAATTGACATGTTTAACCTTTACATCTTGATATAAACTTTTATGTCATCCTCAACATTCATGAACTCATGGCCATGATTGTAGGATTGGTGACCATAGTTAATTCTCACTTTCCTTTCATATTTCTTAATATTTTCCTTACCATTTTTTATGGGTCCCAATGCCTAAATTGTACCCATTTCAATCCATAATGTATCCTTAATCTTATAATACTAAGAAAGGTTGGGTAGATGGATGTCTACTTGGTGCTTCATAAGTCAACATCCAAACTATCAACTACTTAAGAAATGATTTCTTGATCAGCCAATTTATTAGGCATAAGTCAGGGTAAGTACAAAGGGTGTGCTATAGTACCTTATATCTTGATAATAGTATATTCAAGATAAAACCAGTAGTCACCCATTTTTTGAATAATCTTCTTTTTGGGTTCTGACAACCTAGGCATTTATTTTCCATATCTGGCATGGTATATGGTAGGGTAAAAGGTCTTTATTAACCTTTTCATTTAATTTATAAACTTGTACACATGGATGACATTAAATTCATCATAAATCATGTTATTTGGATATTTTTGGATGGTTTCTAGGGTTTTTAATATGTTGAATGCATAGTTGCAATCACAACATCTACCATATAGGACATCAAATAGTAGTTACCTTCAAGTAAGATTCTTAGATTTATGATTTTTAGACTCAAATTCAAGCTAATAATCTCTTCAAAGGCTATGATTTTATTGTATATTAGGATAATATCCAACTATGAGAATCATATCTAAATGGCATAAACAATGGTTGAGAAACCATATATTTTATTCAGTAGGGCCATGGAAATTCTTACCCCTATTCTAAAAACATCATTGGGGATAGAATATTTAGGTCCCTAAATCATAAATTTAATTGGGTTTCCATCCCATTATTTAAATTTTTTTTTGGATGTTGTTGGTAATGAGTCATGAATCAACCATGTCCTGCTTGTAGGTCATTTATGGTAGAGGGAGTTTGTAGTATATTTTGAAAGCATTCCCACTTATGTATTCTACTAGAGTTTTGTTAAGTGTGAAATGTAATGTTTTCACATATATTTTATCATTTAAAAATAAATCAACTAATAATTTAATAAGGGGCATTACGTCTAGTTTGGTTGTTGCATTATGTAGATTAACCACTTTTATTTCCATCAAGTCATCCTTATACCTCTGTGTGAAGATTTAAAGTTAGTACTTAACCTTATATGGATTGATTACATCGAACTCATCCCAAATAGTATAATAATTATTGAAATCATGATTGAGGGATACTAAATTAAATGGTGTATCATTGTACTCAATGAGTCTTATAATTGAATATGTAAAAGGAGGTGGAGTGCAAGATGAGGCAGCCATTAAAACTCTACATGGAAAATGTCTATTATGTGAAGAGTCTATAATTTCTTGGTCACAATAGAAATTTGAATTCATAATGTTCACTTGATAGCTATAAGGAAATGTGATTGGATTAGATATTACAATTCAAATTATACTTATTTATATGTGCTAACCTAGAGAATTGAATGTATTAATTCGGCAATTTATGGGAATTAATGGAAAAATGGCTTTCACTCCATTCTAGGTCTATTATTTCCATTAGAATTTAATAAAGCTAATTTACATACATTTTATTTCCATGTGGATTATTTTACCTATGCCCGAGTGCCTAATTAGCATAATGTGACAAATGTTTCTTTTTTATAATTTTAGGCTTGGCCATCATGTCTTGTTATCTATTTATGTGGATAAAGGACACATTTTTGCATATTGCTACTCCATTCATTTATGGGCTATATAGTGTTTTAATTTTTTATTTTATCCATGGGTTAGAGGGATGATTACACATGGATAAATCTCAATGATCCACTTGTTTGGGATGGTTTGTATGAGAAACTTTATTGATGTCACCTCTAAGCTATCAATATAATGACATGTGTATGGCTCTTAGTGATTCACTTACATAGGATAATACATATGGAATCTTATAACATCACCTATAAGTTAGCATGATGATGACACATGGATGGATCTCACTACTCCACTTACCTAAGATATCTATATGAAGGAACCTATTGATGTCACCTCTACATTATTATGATATTAACATGTGGATAACTCCCAGTAATATTATTTCTTAGAATTTTAAGTCAATGGAACTATGTTGATGTCACCTTTGACTTAACAATATGATGACACATAGATGAATCTCAGTGATTTGCTTTCTTGATGTAGTTTGTACATGGAACAATGTTGATGTAATCTATGGGTGAGTAGGATGATGACACATGAATGGATCTCATTGATTCATTTCCTCAACTAACTTGTGTTATTTAATTTGGATCCAAGATAGATAAATAATGTTGTGTGGAAAAATTAGATGAGCTCAGAGAGTGTTTTAGGTAAACCCTTTAAGCATAGATTAACTTATTTGAGATAAAACATAAGAAAAGAACTAACTAAAAATAAAACACATCAGCCTAATTAGCCTTTAAATAAAAAATTTGACAAGTAGCTACAGTATCTAAAGTGAAAAAAATAAAAGGAAAAATTTAAATCATGCCTATGGCTTATTCACATCTTTGATTCCTCTTTTCATAACTTTGAAACATATTGAAAACTTTGAATGACATATATTTTATACTTTTCAAATTCCATGTCATAGACTTCTAGTTTATAAGACCTTAAATCAGGATATTCAATCAATAGTGGGTCCCTAATTGTATTTTAAAATGGAGTGTGTGTGTGTGTGTTAGGACACAAAAAATAGAAACTTAGAGGGGAAAATACTCTTGAGTATTTGATAACCTAGAATCTTAGTATCACACTACAACAAAACCTCAACTCTACTGAGAAAAGAATAAACAAACTAGACCCTGAAAAATAACCATACTTCCTCATGAAACATATGTTGGATTATTTTATGATCCAAAAGTATTTTTTTTAGTTAGTTTTATTTAGTGTATAATAAATGAGTTGGTTCATAGGAATTAGTTTTTTCCTCGTAAACCACCCATGAAACTTTTATATGCTTTCACCCCACTTTATAAATTTATCCCAGAATAATACAATCTAATTTTTGTGTGGAAAATTTTTATTCATGATGTAATTTCAATATTATTTCTCCTCCTCCCTGGGCCATCATTTGTATCAGAGCTTGGTACTAGAAGATTGAAGAGAGATTTTTTTTAAGGAGAATAGAAGAAATTTAAAGACCTTGGTTGCAATTATGGAATCTAATAGATGAAAAATTTGGTAGCTTATCTAATCTAAAAAGAAATAGTAAATTGGAGGCAAATGTTTTTGAAGTTTTGGGCACAATACTCCATACCAAAACAAATGCAGAGATTTTTATGGTGTAATTTGTGAAGTTTTTTTGTTTGATTTTCTTTTTCAAATCAAAATTGCTTCTTTCATGTTGAACCCATGCCAGAATTTTATAGAGTTAGAGGTAAATGTGGTATAACTATATGTCAGTCAAATCATCCTAAAAAATATCAAAATTCTCTAGTATAAAATCCACTTGTTTGGCACTTGAAGAATGGTATTACTATTTAAGTTTTGTTTTTTCTTATGTGATAATTTACAACACTTGTACAATGTCCCAAATGGTGTTTTGATTAGAAATGGCATTTTGATCTGATTCTTTATAATTTTATACTACATAAGTATTTATTTTCTCCTTTTGTGTACCAATTTTAACTCTTCTTTCAAATTATATTGGTAGCTTGAGGATGGTGTAGCAATAAATAAGATGCTAGATATTGGATATTTTAATATTTATTAAACATTTTTAACTACATGGCATAATAAGGTTTCACTAGTCATTTTATGGGTTCCATAATTCAAATAAAGTGACCTATTTTTTTTATAGTTCTATTTTACATGGATGGGTAAATTGTTTTTACAACTATATGATTTATTTTTCAATAATTCATAAAAATCAAAGTCATGTGATAAATATTTTTTATTTGTATTCAAATTTATCAAAAGAAAGTTGGCTAGAGGATATTTGTTTAAGTCACTTACAATAAGAGGTCAAGGTTTTAACCCTAAAAAGTGCCAAAAATATTTTTTTGCAAAGGGATTATTTGAATTAATTGTCAAAACCAAGAAAATCCACACCTACCATGACCATTTTCACCATATATTGATTACACTGTCATATTATTTTTCCAAAGTTAACTTTTTGGAAACTAGACTTGAATATATTTTCAACGAGTATAAAAAATGAGGGGTCCATCATGTCTTTCAATGATATTTTAATCCCCATAAACTAGTAAAATTTTCTAAATTAGCATTGAAGGGGGGTCTGCCTAACCTGACATAAGAGAAAAAATTTAAATTATCATATCTTTTGCATACGTTAGCCAAATTATTCATATGACAAATCATTTTTTATGGAAATATATTTCTAATAGAATTAGTGTGATCAATTTTTTATTTTAGTATGCATAAATATATTTTTTACATATTTTGAATAAATTATGCATTATAATGAAATCAGGTGCATTTTTAGTGGAATCTGACACCCCAAGTTTTTCTTAAATAGTAAAAATGTGTCTTATACATCAAACAAATATCATAAAAATGTGTCCCACCACTTGTGTTTTTAGTGATGATGGTGTTAAATTTCAAAGTTTACAAGTCCATGAGGATCTAATAGGCTAAACAGAGCCAACTAGAGGTTGGAGGATGCATGAAGGTTAGAGGATATTTTCCATTATCCAATTCATTATTCACTTAGAGTATGGGTTCACTTCTAGGATAGCAATTTTTAGCTTGTGTTTTTGCTTTTAGTTCCATTTTTGGCTTTTGATATCTGATATTCATGACATGGAGTGGATAGAGTAGTTTGAATTTGTTTTTATGTTACACAACTTCTCACCTCTAACTTGATAGGGGGAAGATATTGCATAGTGGCCTTCGATCAGTCATCGATGGTTGTATGAGTTAGCATTATATTTTATAGTATTTTGAGTGTTAAGCAAAGGCATGTGTGTAATGTTGTTGATTATTGGGCATCCAAGAAAATGTATCATACTTAGTAATGAATGATCACTTGGATAGGTTCCTATGTAGGACCTTATGTGGGTTGATGTAGTTGGATAAGATTTGATCAGGTTCTACTATAGTACAGTATGATGATCATAAGGGATTAGTAAGCCTTGATTATGTTCATCAGCCTTTTATACCACAACTCATTGGGTGAGCTTCTATATGAAGTGGCATCAGTTTTGATTAGTATTATGATGTATAATGTGTTCGCTTGCAGATGTAATAGAGATTCATTGATGAATTCACAATCATATCTCTAAATTTTCATCTTTTTCATACCCTTTGGATTAAGGGGGAGTTTGTTGGATTATTTTATGATTCAATTTTTTTTTTAATTAGTTTTGTTTAGTTTATAATAAATGAGCTGGTTCATGGGAATTGGTTTTTTCCCTATAACCACCCATTAAAGTTTTATATGTTTTCACCTCACTTTTTAAATATATCTTAGAATAATACAATCTAATTTTTGTGTGGAAAAACTTTGTTCATGATGTAATTTCACTATTATGTCTCCTACTCCCTAGGACATTAACATATTAACTCTTTTCATTCCTTAGATTTGATTGTGTGATTTTTGTGAAATTAATTTCCCTTGGTTATGAAATTTTTAACAAAGACATGAATGAATAATGTAGGTTTCATTTTGACCTCATATTTTGTAACCAAATAATAATGGAATCATGGTTATTGCTTTGTTAACATCCAAGTGTGTGTAGCCTCGATAAAGATACCTCTAATTACACTTCAGTCATTACTGTATTTTCAGTGAGGCATCCATGCCCCAATAGATATTACTTGAATCACACATCTTCTATCAATTTTTATAATGATTTTTTTTGTTTTTTTTAAAATACAAATAGATTAAGGGTTGGGAATCACCATAGGTTGGGTGTGTGTATAAGACAATTTATTTTTATTAATACATCCCTATTAGTGTGTATCCATTTCTATGTTTATTATCTCCCATCTAAGTTTTATCATGTAATATTGTAGTTAATATTTGGAAATGGAAATTATTTCTAAAATTTTCATTCCTATATCAGAGTAAATCCTAGAGGTCCAATAGGCTCATTTACTCCAAGAAGAACCTAATTTAGTAATAACAGATACCTCAATATTATAATCTATATTAATATTAGAATAAATCCTTTTTAAGACCAATTTTTCATCCTTGTAAATCATCCCCTTATTTTTATCAAGTCTTTATAACTTCGGCATAAGAAATCAGTTGGTCTATTCTACAATTTTAGAGAACTAATTTAGAAAGCATAACAACTAATCTACTAAAATCAAATGTAGAAAGAATAAAACATTTAATATAAGAAAATAATAAATTATAGGAAATCTAATATAAAAAAGTGGGAACCTAATATAATACTACTTCTACATTTTCACTTATAGTCACTCAAAAGCATCTCTAGTTAGAGAAATCATGAAATAATGTTTAAAAAATTATCCATTGACTAGAAAGGCAAGGTCATTAACTTGAAGATATTTCAATTGAAAGGCATTATTACCTAAGAATTTTTATATTTGATATGGTTCCATCCATAAAGTAGTAAAATTTGTGTGTTGTCTTTTCTTCTCATGTGCCTTATCCCATATAAGTACCAAGTCTGAAATCTTGAAAGTTTTGATCTTAGATCTCTTGTGAAACCATCTTTTGATAATGTAATGATGTTTAATGATGTTGTGTATTGTTTCACTTATTATATCTTCCATATGGATAATGTCAAACATTGTAAATTAGACTCTTTCATATTCTCACATGTACTATTGCATGAACTGGTATGTTGGTATTTTAAGAGTAATGGGGAAGATTGGTTTTTTCGCATACACTAGTATAAAAAGTGAAGCCTTAAGAGCTTGATTATGCCTGGTTATATCTACCCATAGTGAATATTTTTATAGTAGATGTCATTCTCTTAGTTTGTCTTGTGGTGACTTCTTGATGGCATCCATCATATTCTTATTGGTAGATTCATCCACTCCATTACCTTATGGATAGTAGTTTGAAGAGAACTTGATGGTGATTTAGATGTTGTAATCCCACTCAATAAATTGAGTAGATTCGAATGTTGGACCATTTTCATAAACCAAATAAATTGGGGTACAAAACCTGGTTAGTACATTTTCTTATAGAAATTTTATGACATCTAGTACTCTATAATTATTTGTATCCATAGATTATGTCCATCTGGTGTAGTATTCAGTAGTTATTAGGACAAACTTTGTGTTGTTAAAGAGTTTGTATTAATTACCCCAATAAATTTAAGGCCTCATTAAGTAAATTGGTATCCTTCTATGATCAGTTTTAGTGGCATGTCATCATTCACATCCCTTTTTCCAAATACCTAACATTCATAGTAGGTTGTGACATGGTTATGTGCATCTTTGAAGATCATGGGCTAAAGCATCCCATCCTCAAATTTTTTTTAGTTTTTTATTTCTTGAGGGATGTTCACTATCAATATTCTAATGTATATTGTCTAAGATGTCTACAATTTCTTCTCTTGAGACACACCTTAAGTAGATGCCCTCATAGTTCTTTCTGTATGGGACTCCCTTATTGATCATATAGTGAACTAATTTAAGCCTAAGGGATCACCTTTGTTATTTATTTAGATCAATAGGCCATGTAATTGTGAGTAATTAATGGATGATTTGAGTGTACCTACTAGCCAAAATTGGCTACCATAGGCCATTATATTTTAAAACTTTTTATTAGGCCTTATATAGTTTTGTTGATAGCCTCTAGATGGCCATTGTTTTGATGTCATGTTTTTTCATTAGGTTATGCATTATTCATTGGTCCTTAGGTTATGGCAAGGTGTTGGAGGTCTATTCCAAGTCCAAGATTCATGATTCTTAGTTTAATCTCCTCGTAGTCTCAATCCTCCCATGAAATACTTAACATTGTTTAAGATAACTTTGATAATGTTAAGGTTCTTTTGTAGAGTTTAATTTTGCACCTAATCCAAGTTGAGTCATTGGTGACATGATAACTCTTCAAGATGGAATTATGATATTAATGATCAGGTGAATGAAGAAAAAAAGTTATGAGAGAGAAACATTAAAATTCCATGTTTTAGAGAAGCTAAGGTACTTTAGAATTAGTTAAGGTTTTTGGAGAGGTTAAGGTTAATGTTTTACCTATCCTAAGCATTCCCTAAAGCATCTTTCTTGAATAATTCTTATTTTTATTGGTTATAAGGTGTAATTAAATTAAATAAACCTTGGCATGGATATACAAAATAACATGTAATTGAAATCACTTAAATGAACCTCAAGTCTTATGGTCATTTTGCATACTCCAAACCTTTTCATGCTTGGTAAATGTCATTAAAAGCATTGTAATAGAATATATAAGTCAAATATGGTGTCATGTAAGTTTATCTCACACTTTTCAACCTTTTTGATTATTTTCAATGTGAATATGATCAAGTTAGAGTCATATTTGATAGTCTTAAGCTTAAAAAACATTGATGACATGCAAAAATATTAAAAACACAATTGGTGGGATATGAAAGAGATGAAAAAATGTGTTTAAATAAACTCAAATGATCATGGTAAATTTTTTTATCTTCACCAAATACAAAACATGATTGATTGATCTTGCAAAAGTTAGACCAAGTTAGAAAATGCATCAGATACTTCACCAAGTTCTTGGTAACTAATTAAAGGTTAGTTTATAGTGTTTGCTTCATGTAGGATAATAAGGGTTATATTATAATATCCTATGGTTTGACTGAGTCCCTTAATCCCTTAATATTCCATGTATTATTTTAGGATTGTAAAGTCCATGCTTTATGAACAATTTCTTAGGAGACAAGTAGTCCAAAACCCTTTTAAACCCCCATAAGATTACTTTTAGGGAATTCAAGGAACTTTTGAGTCTATTGGTATAAATGGGTGTTTGGGTGATACCATTAAATATAATAATAGTCTAGTGAAACCATTTCCCATCATTATTTTTGCATGTGTCGGCAAGGGAAGTTAAGAATCTCCATTATAATAAGTTGTAGACCTATATGGGATGGCTACATGTAGGGTTTTGGTTAGTTTGAATGATTATTGCCTAAAATATTCTTTAATAAAGCTCCATAAACCTATTAATCCTCATAAAAATATCTTAAAGTTGTATATATCAAACATAAAGGGTAGATAGTAGTTTATGAGAGACTTTAGTCTTAGTATTCTTTACCAAATTTATAAGTATGAAGGAGTGAACATAGGCATGTGATCAATGATAAAGTTTCTAAGACATTTTGGAGTAATTTATGTTTATTAATAAGTGTAATATACCATTATATGTCCATATGAGATCATCCAAGCAAGTAATACTAGTCATGTGGTGAGAGGAGGAGGTGTTATAGGGCCTAAATAGTTACCTATAGGTCTACCTATAAGGTAAGTATAAAATGCCAATGTTTGAGATTGGAGGTGAGTCTAAGAAACCACATAGGGTATGTGAGGCATCATAGGAAGAGTTAAGAATTTTTATATGGCATTTGAAACAAAATAAACATCAAAATAGTTAAGAATACCTCAAAAAGGCTAACATGTTTATAAAGCCTAAAATAAGGTTATTTGTATATATGGGGTTGAAATCTCAAGAAACCAATCAAATATTAGTTTCTCATGATAATATATAGTCTTTTAAACCTAAAAAAGACTCAAAATAGGTTTTTTCAAGGTATTCATGAACCCTTTTAATGTAGTAAGAGTGTATTCAATTATACATAGGGAGTTAGTGAGATAGAGCTTAAAGCACTTATGTATGTAGTTAGGGTTGAAGGATGGAAGATGAACATAGATACATCAATGAAAATTTATTAAGATAACTCATATCACTCTTCCTAGGAGGATATAAATCTCTAACTCCAAAATCAAGTCATAAATATATCAAAATATTAAATTCATATGAGGAATAAGGCATTCAATAGACTGTGGCACCTATGATAAAGATGACTAAAATGGATTTCAAGCTAGCTTACATGATTTAAATCATGTGGAGGAAATAAGGAGTGTATACAAATAGATCCAAAGGTGTCTTAAGATTTTTTCACAAGTTTCATAAATTTATAAGTGAATAAAGATAGTCATGAGGCCGAAAAGAGCCTAAAAATCCCTCCCTAAGCTCTTCAAGTATAGAGACTCAGTTCATAATCATGATGATTCTTTGACTGCAGGGTAAGGTCATATTCACATCATGATATAGATAGTATTAATATATAATTAATAATTTCCAATAAATTATGAATACCATAATGATATTTTATTCTAGAACCATGTCTTGAGTACCTACCTATAGGCCTACTAGAGAGCTACAAGTCTAGCTCCAAAAATATGAAGATAGCCTGAGACTTTGGTCTTGTAGTTAGAAACTCAAAGTCATGAAGAGTTTTAAATCCATGATTAAGTTTTGATGAGGTTGGTACAAGTAAAAATATGATAAATCACTCATGGAAGAGCTGTTCTCAGGCCTTACCTTAGTAAGGTGTTAGACCTAAATGAAGAATTATAGTTCTACCTACAAAAGACATGGAAAGCATGAATTTTTGTTATTAGTTTAGGAGTTAAAGATTTGTGTGGGGTAATAATGATCCTATATAAATATTTTAGGGTGATTTTAACCCTTGTAATATTGATAAAACATCAAATAATAGTGATTATGGTTAAAATGGGAGGAATAATTTAAAACCTAGGCCTGAGTTAATCAAGTTCCAAGGGTAAATGGGAATTCAACCCCAAAATAATTATACTTGAATATATATGGAGGGATATATTAGACATAAATTATAATTTTTAAATCAAAATTAAACATCATAATGACTTATTTTTATAAAAAAACTTAGATTGGGTTCAAACCTATAGGTTTATAAGCTTAAGGAGATCAATCTTTTACTCTGTCTATACAGGAGTAGGTAAGTAATTAGGAATGGTGTTTATCGATGTTAAAATGTTATATGTGATACAAAATTTTTTAATTATGAGTTTATTTATATCCCTATACTATATGAATGATTGTTAACAAGATAGACACCTCTTAAGCTATCTAAAAGGTCTAAAAAGACCCGATGACTATGTTTGCCCTCTAAATGACCTCAAACACTCTTGGTTACCCTATAAACACCTTGCAGAGACATATGATACTCGTGAGCACCTAATTAAATAGTTATTTTGGCACATGTGAGCTAAAATGAGCACATACATGACCTATATATATATAAGATCTGGCTAATTCCATAGTGTCTATTAAAGCCTAATAAACCATATTGAGATCACTCAAATTCCTATGTAGAGTTGTAAAATAAATACTACTAACCTCTAAAATTTCCTCCATGTTTTTAAGACAACTCTTAAGTCAATGGACTAGGCCTAGATGTAAACCATCTTTGCTTGTATAAGTAATTGATGTTGTAGGCTTGTCTCAAAGCTTCAAGGCCAAGAATGAGAAGAGATATGAGCTTAAGTATCATTTTAAAAAGATGGGGGAAATTTTTAATAGCCAATATGTCTTAGAAATATGTATATCTTTTCAAATAGGCAAGATGTCAAAGAGGCAACTTGTAAGTCTCCTTTCAAGAAATGGTAGTTTCAAGAGGGAGGGATGATGTGTCACTCCTATGTCACATTGAGGATATCATCATCAAACTAAATTCACACATGTTGAAGAGATATTTAAAGACTATTTATTGTTATGATTTCTTGTTTTTAATTGGTTTTATGAGTGTTTGGTAGTCATGATGGGTTCTTAACACCTCCTTCTCTCTTTCTATTTCTTTCTTTTATATGTACTACCTTGTTTTAAATTATAAAGGATCCTCAACCTAAGTGTGTAAAATCCTTTCTCATAAAAACACTTGTACTTTACCTATTTAAGTGAATATATGTTTATTTCTATCCTTCTCAATATTTTAATTAGTGTATACTTCATGGTTAGTTGATGAATGCTAGTAGTAGTGTCATAGCTCTCTTTTATTTGTCCTATCTCTTTACCTTTTTGTAGGTTGTTAGTCATATTAGTAAGTCATATGGAGTGTGTTAGATGGAATTGTATTGGATAGGTGTGGATATTACTTATTTAGTGTCTTATATAAGACCTCTTGATCATCTCCTCTTGGTTATTATCTTAATCATCACCTTCATGTTAAAATATCAATGCTTGGAGACTCATGTTGAGTTAGTGCAATAGATTTTAGTCTTTGTTAATGTTATTATTTAAGTATAGGCAAGTGGAGGGTGTTAATTATGGTGCATCACCTCCCATTTACTTGTTTTATTCATTTATATCCATTTCCTTTTTAATCAATAGGTTTATTATCAGTTCTAGATGATAGCAGCAAGGGATATAACCCTATCTAGAGATTCACCTCATTGATTAGGCCCCCCATAGTCTATAGGTGTCTCCATGATATCACCTAAGTGAGTAGGATTGAATAACCTCATCAAGGTTTAAATTTAGTGTGATAACAATACTAATCACCACTAGCTACCCAAGCCTCATTGATTTGTTCAATACAAATACATGGATCAGTTTTAGTCATGAGCTAGATGATTCATTGGCCTCTCACCATCTTGGTTGGCTTGATCTAAATATAAAACTCATAAATTTTGGCCATGAAATTTCCTCTTATTTTTCCCAATTCATTTTATCCAAGAGTGATCTTGACAATTGGGTCTAGAACAATTATGTATATTTTTTTTCTTAAAATATAATGCCTAAAATTTATCATGGCTTTAATCAGTACATATATCTATTTGTCTATCATAAAGTATTTTAAATTTACATTCCTTATGTTGGTGCTCATGAAGTCAATGGTATTTTCATTATCATCCACCTTCTATGTAAGTACAATAACTATAGTATGTTTTTAAGTAAAAAAATAAAGATAAAAATATTTATTGAAGTCTAGGTTGATCAGAATTGGAGTTTGAGAAATGGAAGTCTTTATGTCTTGAAAATATCTCTTATCCTTAATTTTCCACTCTATCTTAGCATCTCATTTTAGCATAACATTCAATGGTTTGACAAACTCTACAAAACCAGAAATGAAGTTCCTTATAAAGTTAATCTTACCAAAGAAAGAATTCAGTTCTTTATTACTATTGGGAGATGTCAAATTGGATATGGCTTGAACCCATTATGTATCAATAGATATCCCATAAAATTCTCCTTTAATTTTATTAAACCATCGTCTCCCAGATCTTTAATATACATGGTCACAACATCTTTCTAATCTATCAACTGAGACCCAAATGTCTAATAACTACTCATGAATTGGAAAATATATTTATTATCCTCAAATACATGGAATCTATCAATATTTTCAAGGATAAAGGGGAAGAAAACTATCTCCATAGATAACTTTTACATTTTAGATTCTTGGAGTGGTGCTAGATTGGTAGTTAAAGCTACTAGTGAATCTATTATCTAGTTTTAATCCCTTAATATATCCTTGATGTTGAATGGATTAATTATTTTATCAATCCCCATGCTTTTTGTTTATACTTCTTCAATAAAGTGATCTTATATTGATACTTCTTTCTAATCTGTTAAAACCCAACTTTGAATCACTAAAGATTTGCTACTACTTGACGTTTTGCTTTAGTGTGAATTATAGGTTGAGGAATAGAAATTCATACTCCACTCTATTATTTATGTAAGGAAATTTTAGCATGTAGGTAGTGAGATACTACTTAAAATATAGATTGATCAAGGCTACACCAACACTTGAACCTTGTTTTGATCTAGATCCATTGAAATGGAGAGTTAATAACTAAGAAGGACCTTAAAATTATTATTCATGAATCTCTTATTTAGCATTAAATATGTATACTCTTACATGTAGAGATATGAAATCAATATTATCATTCTTGGCATTGTACTTGGTGATCAAATACTTCATTTTTAGTTTTATGTCTACTCAGATCTAATTGGCCACTCCTTTCTTAGGTAGCTACATGTGTGATAAGTTGGTGGCCATGTACCTATTCAATGTCTTTAACTAAGCATGGATCAATATCAGTCCATACACTTTTAGAATTATAGTGAATATAATAATGTGATATAGATGTGTACATTTATTAGCTACACAATGCATGGTACAAAAAACTTGTCCAACTATAGGACCATTCTTTTTTAATTATCTAGGGTCAAACCTAGCTCCTTGCATATCGGTGTAGCCATCACATTGGTTTAGGAACCTAAGTCAATAATTAAATTATAAATGTTATTATTTAACATTCAAATAGTTATTAGAAATGGTGGCACTTCAATTTATCTTTATATACCATCATATTTGCATGCATAGATTTGGATTATCAAATGTAGAGGATATCCTAGTTAGAGATTTGAGAAGTAAACCCCTCTTTTTAGTGATCTAATCTAGTTCATATAGGGTTATATTATACTTTATATTATTCATATCCTTAATAATATTGTACCCACCTCAATTTTATGGTTATGACTATGTAAATGATAATCCCTTTCAGGGGGAGGTAGATTATTGTTAGATTTATAATTTGGAAGAGTAGTAGCATTGTTGTTCATAAGAGTGGAGGTAGTAACAAGATAATTATTCATCATATTGTAATTATTCCTCTATAACTATAGAATTCATGGATCTCATCTACATTATCTTCTAGTTCATTCTCATCCTTTAATGGGAATGAGAAGTCATAAGTCTCAAAGAACATTACAGTATTGGGATGTCTTGGAATAGTAGAGGAATATGGCTCTATTAGATTTGGAGAACCTTCATGTCTATCTATTTATTTTTGAAATATATTGAATTTAGTACATAACTCTATGTAGTCTAACTTACTGTGTTATATTGTGTTATAAACCTGGCACAATTAGGAAGAATTGCTTTCATGATATTTATCTTTGGCACCCTTTTAAGTGTCTACTAATCTATATTACTTGCTGAAAGGCCTATTTCACATTTGGAATCCAAAACTCTAGTTATTATTATGTCCACTATTGTTACCCATGTATTTTTGCATGTTAATAAACTCATTGCTTAATTTCTACACCATTTGTTGAATCACTTCAAGTTCTATCTTTGTGGAGTCAAAAGAAGTACCTTGTATGGTAGCAATATTAACTGGCATCAAGGACTAATTCTATTTTTATTGGTTAGACAAATAATTATTTAGGATGATAAGATGTTGATTAGGTAGATCATGGGTTAAAATAACATGGGAGTATACCTGATTCTAGTTTTGGGCCATATTATTCTAATTTGGGTTTAGAATTGGACTAGAGGATAAGAAAATATGACCAAGAATAAGTGGTTCTAATTATTTTAGATTAGGGTTCAATTATTTATCAAAATTGATAACTTTAGCATAAGCCAAAGGTATTATATCAACACTAACAACTCTCCATGGAAACATAATACTCATAGGGTCTAAGGTGTTCTTTTACATTTCAATGGCTAACACCCCAAAAGGTTTATAGGCAATTTTAATCCAAATATAATATTGTTGAACCTAGCATTGAAGGCTCATATTGGATCATTTGGTTCTATTCTCATTATTTCAAAGTGACAGTAAATAACACTTGTGCTAATGACTTGACCAAACTGTGCTAAAAGGTGTTTTGACATTGATCCCAAGATGTGATTAAACCTTGGAGGACATTAAGAAACTAGTCATAGATAGAATATTAAAATGTGAAGGGAAAAAGTATGCATGTCGCATATTCATGGGTTACATTCAATACTCCTAGATAATTCTTGAAGGTCATAATGTGTTCTTTAATAGTCTTACTTTATGAGGGAGAAAATGAAGTAAGATCCTTCTCAGGGTTTATAAGTAAATCATGCATGACTCTAGAAATTTTGATAGTAGAAATGGTTAGCTAGGTTATAACTTGGTCTATTGGGAATAGTGTAAGATGGGTTTATCTTCTTGGAGATAATGATTGATCTTAGGGTCCTCTTGAGACACCTTTATTAGACCTAACTTTTCTTTGGATTTCCAAAGGTGAGTATAGTAAGTTAGTGTATGAGGTAGACCTTCTTAATCTATTAAATAATTCCAGTACAACCCAAGTGATATTTTCAAATAAATAGAGGAAGATTTGTAATCCCTCCTAGTGATAGATAAATTCTTGTTGATGTGATTTTTATGCACACCAAGGAACCTTATGAGATAGCCTTTAAATTTTCAAGATCTATAAATGAAGATTCACTTTAAGGCATGAGTTGTAGGTTATTAAGTTTTGTAAACAACCTATTTGTGTAATTGTATTGAGAAAATTATTTGTTTACCATAGATGGGTCAGATATGGATGAATCTAAACCTACTTGAGATGGGTGGATAAATCATGGATCTATCCTAAGGTGGGTTTGAATAAAATAAACTCAAAAAAGAGGGAAAGGTAAGGAAGAAAACAACACATGTGCACCAGATAAAATAAAACCTTTATAAGATAACACTTGAACTAAAAGGTTAGACAAGTAATCAAAAACCAATGTTTGTCATAAGACATTGTAAGCATACCAACAATCAAAAATAGTTATAATTCAAAGAAAAAAACACAATAAACTTAAGCATATATAATCAAATTTTGACATTTTTTTAAGATTGTGTTTACACATATACAAGGGGGATTATGATTAATACACAAAAGACATTCAAATTAGAAATAGCATAATAGTAATAACTATATTGAAAAAAAAAATCATGCACAACTAGAAATCTAAGATACAAAAATGATATAACTTCTTAAAAATTCCATAGGGTTGGAGAGGAATCAAGATTTGCACATCAAAACCAATTGTATAACTTTCCTTAGAATTTCCTATTAATCTCAATAGCAAAAATTCTCCTCCCTTTGAGATCAAGATAATAAAAATTTATATAATCTTGGGATGGGGATGCCTCATCTCTCAAGAAAAGTATAAAATTACATGTCTAAAAATAGATGATGTGTACTTTCTAATGCAAAATATGCATGTGCAATGGTGATCACCTAGAATAAAATTCTTCAACTAAAATACAACATATACATTCCAAAATAAATTAGTAACCAACATTTTAAGTTAGCTAAAACATAAAAATATATATGTATTTAAAAGGGTGTTGATGTGGCATCACTGGAAGAAGGAAATGATGGGGTAAAAATTATAGAAATTAAAGTGGGCAAGATTGTTTTCTTAACTTGAGTCATAGTTGGAACATACACTATCATTGTAGATTAGCTAAAATTTGCCACTAATGTAGTTGTGGTAGTAAGTATTCAAAGTGGTGTATATATAGGCCATGTCTATGTTTGCACTAGTGTATATTTTGTAGAATAAGTACCTTGAGGATGTGCATGTGGTGGTCTTGCTAATAAAATTGATTACTTTACTACCTCCATCTATATATATAATGCATGGTTAGTCTAGAAGTTGATATCCATAGATTTAAAATCAAGGAAAGTCCATTTAAACAATTATGGGAGCTTGTCTATCAAATTTTTATGTGTTATTAATGTAGCTTTGAAATCCACATGAAGTTTCTCAGTTCTTATAATTAGATATCTAAAAAAAATCACTAGCATAATTTCATCATTGTTTCTATAGATCAAGCCTTCAATTTCAGCTCAAAAGTTGTCTATTGCAGCCTAAAGGAGATTCTCAAAAATGGGATTTTGAAAAAACTTCCCAACAGGATATCTTACCTCAGTAATTATCATATCTTTAAAAATAGAGACTACTTGTCTCTCTTGATTAAAAAATTAGTGTACCAGAGTTCACGTCTCTTGATGTCAATCTAGCAAACCATCTATCTTAGTAGTGACATAGCCACATGCCCATGCAACTTCTATTTTTTTAATTTAATTTAAGTGGGCATATGCCCTCATTATAGTTTATTAGATTAAGAAGTGAAACTTTCCACCTATATCCTTCATTTTATTGAATAAATGGATTGTGTCCCCCCAATTAGGCTAGGATGTAGTCTTAGCAGACCTTATTAAATGAATGGTGTCATATAAATTTTTAGTTAACCTATGCAAGTTATCTATTATTTACTTAGGAGCTTGAATAGTTGTAATTTCTTGTGATTTATGAACTGATTGGTCATAGATTTTGAAAATTTCTTTGGTTGCTCCCCTAGTGACATTGGTTATTGTTTGCATAACATGCCCCATTTTCAATCAAAAAATGGGGACCCTCTTTTGCTTTGGATTATGGTCTTATGTCTTTCAAGGATTAATTATGGTTTTTGATTAAAATCAACCCTCTTGGAAATTCAATAAATTATTAAGTTACAAGTGATTGAATGGGTTCAATTAAATGTCAATGAACTTCTTCAATTTAGTACAAGATTTCATTTAGAAACGCATTTATTTAATATTTGAATTGGCATATGTCTACAAATTCTTAGTCTAATTATTTTCATGTGTTTTGAAACACATTCTATAGCTTCTTTTTAGGGTATTTAACCTTAAGTTTATGTAGATTATCTAACTTTATATGAAGTTTATTACTTATTTTCTTGGGAAATTCGATACATTTTTGATTCAATTTTGACATAAAGTGGTAGAATTTTTATAAGGTTGGTCTTCAAATTTCATGTTTGGAAAAAAAAATTATCAAACTTTGTGTTTGGTGAAGTGAAATTACTAGATTATTTCCACTCTTTAGGAAAAATTTTAAGTGAAGCAGTCGAAACAATTAGTTTGAACAAAAGTTCCAAAGACTGCATAGAGAATGGACAAGTTATAAGTCTTGAAAAAAGGTATTAATACTTTGTTGGAACCTTTTTTGCTAAAATTCTAAACAACACCCTAAAAAAAGTTGTGATGACATAGATGCTAAAGAAAAAAATTTATGAAGAGGTGAAGGTCACAAATTTCCTAAGTGTTTAATCTTTTAGAAAAACTACAACAAAAATAGTCAAGAATTTTATCCCAAATAATTTTTTTTAATATATGGGTCTTTGAGGATAAATATTTAAGGAATTTTCCCTAAAATCAAGGATTTTTAGCTTTATACTTAGTCATTTCAATTTGAATTTCTATTAGCCATTAGTTTTCAAATTCATTGGATTTTGACTTAGTCATTTATTTTTAAATGCTTAGCCATTGATTCTTAATTTAAGGTTGTTGATTATGCCTTTTCATATGGTACTCATAGGTACCCAAACTATATCTTGGTGACACATGGTGATTTATCATGGATCTTAGTGGTCCTAGACCCATTTCAGAGTAATTTTTAACATGGTTAATTTTTCACTTTTGCTCGGAGCCATGTGTCAAAACTCTGCTCTATGGGACTTAGAGAATTTGATCAAAACTTGTTAAGGGACATGTTTCACTTTTACACTACTTTAAAAGACTTAGTTGATTCTTAAAAAAGTTAGCTGGTAGTGTGATGATGTCAATAATGATCTAGGCTAGTGGGTTAGTGGGATGATGTCATGTGGCATCATCCTATTGCTTTACTATCATGTAAATTTCCATACCTACGTAAAGCCTCTAAGTTAACGGGTTAGTGGGATAATGCCATGTGGCATAATCCCACTACCTTACTAACCCAAATATTTTCATGCAAGATAGGAATGATACCATATCCTAGGTAATTGAGTGAGTAGGATGATGCCACATGGTGTAATCTCATTTCCTTGCTAACCTAAAGATTTCTATGTAGGCTAGGAGTGATGTCATAACCCTAAGCAAGTGACTAAGAAGGATGATGCCATGTGGTGCAATCTTTATGCCCCACTATCCCATGGTAGTCTATGCAAGTAGGGAAGTATTTCGAAGTATAAAGTAAGTGAGATGACACCATGTGGTAAAATCTCAATTCACCATAAAGGAAATAGTCATCATGGACAAATGGAACTATAGAACATAGAACCATAAAGAGGATAAATATTATCCCAATAGACAAAGATCCCAAAGCCCTGAGCCCTTGATTTCCTAAGATGCCACCACATGATGACATCTCAAAGCCCATGACCTAGAGGTAAGACCATTTATGGTGATAAAGGAAAAAGCCTAAAGGCTTGAGAAAGTGACACATGGAAATGAGGAGTTGAAAAATTAAGAGCCTAGGTGAATAAAAATAGGCCATTTGTCCAAGAAGAGGATGAAGGTTAAAAAAGATAGATAAATCTTGTGGGCACCAAAAATATGCCAAGTGTCAATTGGGGACCATAGAAATATAACCATCCATGTCATGAGAGCAAAGCAAAAGGAAAGAAATAAGGTGCTAAGTAAGAACCCATCAAAATGAAAGACACATTGGATGCGCAACCAACAAGACACTATCTTAAATTTGATGGCCCATCTAGCTATCAAAATTATTAGAATCTAGGATTTGATTGCACACCTAATTAATCCACAAAATTAAGTCATAGTCTAACTAAATCATGAGTAATTAACATGGCATGTTCATGAGGATTAATCATGGAGAATAAAATACAAACTCAGCCTTAAAGAGGCATGGTCAATGATTATGTAATTTTAGGGCATGCCTTCAATCTATTAGAGACCTCAAGCTTCCTTCTTGACCATACTCCCTTAGCCATATGGAATTATTGTAACGACCCTATTAGTGTGAAAATTTAATTGAGTTTGAACTCCTTAGGCCTACATGCCTATATAAGATTAACTCTTTGTTGTAATATGGGCTATATCCTTTTACTTTTATCAATATAATAATGGACTAAATTATTTTTTTATCCATATTTAATTATATAAGTCATTTTCTTTCATGTATTTTCTTTACTTTATAGATTAGTTTTTTGAGTTGAGGCTATTTAGAAGCTAAGTTTGTAGCTCATTAAGCATTTGATGTATCTCATATAATCTTTAATATAAATGTCTTTAATATGAAAGCTTTGTCATTTGATATACTTTGTCTACACATGCATATGATGACCTTATTTTCCTCTTTGGCTTTGCTACTCCATTCCATAGACTCCTACACCATCCTTAGTTGGATTTCTTTTAGGTCTATCTCAACTAAGGACTGGTCAACTTGAGATTTGTCTTATCAATAGAACCAAGATGGCTGACATTAGAAAGTGGGATCTTCTTCTCTTTTCTCCATGCCCTTCTCTATTTTTATCTTTTCATCATATTGATATATTAGTTTAGCTTAGTTTATGAGTTGTAACCTAAACTTAATGTTTATCTTGACTTTATGTTTTTTGTTCATTGTTGTTGTTGTACTATTGTATTTAGACATACAATAGACTTGTTTAAATTAGATAAATTTATATTCCATATTTGTATGCTAATTATCATAGGCAAAGGGTTTATTAAATATTTAAATATCAATGATCACTAAAATATTCTAAAGGCTCATTTTTAGGATAGTCATAAATTCTAGTTGATGTTGTCTGGTTACCTAGAACTAGTAAAAAGAGACCTTGGGGTGATTTATCTCTCTCATAAAGGAATATCTCCTTTAAGGAGAGGTTGGAGGAACCTCATCCTAGGAAGTTATTGGTTTTGTTTCGAAACTACCATCAACAACATGGGGGTGTAGTTGATGATGGCCCCTATGTTGAGGTTTATAATTTTGACTCTACATCCTCTTTTGGATCTCCTTCTTTATTTGATAATAATTTAGTGGACATCGAGTTATTACCTCCTGGGTCAACCTCTTTAGATTCACCTAATATATTAGTTCCTATAGATTGAGTAATTTATTCAATTATCCATTCATCTTATTCCTCTATTTTAGTTGTTTCATCAAATGAATTTGTTTATTTATTTTCTATCTTAGACACACATTTTTCTTTAGTGTCCCATCTTTTGTCATCTTCTTCACTATCATAGATTTGGACAGGGTGTGATATTTGTCTACACTTTATTATATCCATCCTTTCCTTAGGAAATTATGTCTTCTTTCCTTTTACTTACAAATTTTGGCATGAAATAAGGGGAGTCTTGGGATTCCTTTTATAAGTGATTGATATTTTAGTAGTAGGGGATGGCCTTGTAGAAGGTGGAATGGGAGATGAAGGGACTACAATAACAATAGGTGGTAATGAAATGGGGGAAGTAGTGACCACTGAAGGAATCATGGGTGGTGAATGAGGTTGCCTAAAAGACTAAATCATTACTTATGGTGGTGTTGTCATAATAGATGGTAACCTAGGAGGATAAATGATAGAAACATGAGATAATAAATTAGGAAGACTTACTTATTGAGTTATAGTCAAAGGAGGCAATGGTAACATGTAAAATATCTTAGTTATTGTAGTAAGAATTGTAGGTCTCTCCTTAATAGCTATGTTTTGATGATAAATATCAGTAATTTTGTACGTATGGGAGCTTAGAGTAGTATTAAATTTTCCTTTAACATATGATTATCCAAATGAGCCAACTTGCTCTTGTATGTCTACCTTTATATGAGGATGAGGTCTATGAATAGGTTTAGAAACCCATTACCCTTTTTCAATCCACTTGGCATCTTCTTTGATAATTTCAAGATCATATTAGATCCTTTGTGATACAATAATTGACATGTTTACCCTTCACATCCTCATAGTAACCTATGTGTCATCCTATGTATTCATGAACACATGGTCATGATTGTAAGACTGGTGACCATAATTGATTATCACTTTCCTTTCATATATTTTGATATGTTATTTGACATTTTTCCTAGGGTCTCAATGCATAAATGGTGCCCATTTCAATCCATAATGTATCTTTAATATTCTAATAGATTGGAAGTGCTCCCACCTAATGTATTGCATTTATCCAAATCTAAAAGGGTTTGGGTGGATAGATTCTTGCTTAACCCTTCATAAATCAACAACCACATTGTCATTTAATTAATAAATAATTTCTTTCTCAACCAATTTGTCAAGCACAAGTCAAGGTAAGTACAAAGGGTGTGTCTTAATAGCTTTTATCTTGATTATAGTGCATTAAGGATAAAACCAGTAGTCACCAATTTTTTAAAGTCTTTTTTATGGGATCTGACAACCTTCACATGTTTTTTTCATATATGGCTTGGTATACCATAGGGTAAAAGTTATATGTTAACCTTTTCATTTGATTTATAAACATGTGCACATGGAATATTTTGAATTCATCACAAAAATTATTCTTTGGGTATTATGTGGATGGTTTCCAGGGTTATTCATATGTTGAATATATAGTTGTAGTCATAATATCTAAAACATAGGGCATCATATAAAAGTTACCATCTAGTAAGTTTCCTAGATTTGTGATCCATAGAATTAAATTAGAGTTAATAATCACTCAAAAGGCTATGAATTTATTGAATGTTAGGATAATATCCAAAAATAGGACCCATATCTCATTGACATAATAAATAGTTAAGAAACCATATATTTTATTCATTAGGGCCATGGCAATTCTTACCCTTGGTCTAAAGAAAATACTGGGGTAGTAGAATTAAGACCCTAAATCATAAAGTTGCTTGGGTTCCTATCCCATTATTTCAAATTATTATGGATGTTTTTGGTAAGGAGCCACAAATCAACCATGTCCTGCTTCTAGATCATTTCCAACAGAGGGATTCTGTAGTATTTTTTGAAATCATTCCCACTTATGTATGTTGATGGAGTTTTAATAAGTTTGAAATGTAATAAATTACCATATATTTTCTCATTTACAAATAAATCAAATAATAGGTTAATGTAGGTCATCACCTCTGGTTTGACTATTGTGTTATGTAGACCAACCATTTGTATTGCCAACAAGTCATCCTTATACATCTATGTGAAGATTAAAAGCCACTCCTCGGCTTTGTATGGATTGAGTATGTCAACCTCATCCCAAATAATGGAGTACTAATTAGATTAAATATGAGGTTAAAAAGGGTCCTCTTAAGAATTCTATAAAAAAGGGATGATGTTTCATATGTATTAACATATTAAAATTAAAAAATACTTAACCAATAGTTAATGATATGGGTTAATGCGACCCATTATTTGAATTAAATACTAGAAGTATCTATCAATAACCCTAAAATTATATCCATGTTTATGTATATTTTTTAAATTGAGTTTAATATGAACTTTTATTTAGTTGAACTTCAGTTATAGCTTCTTTGTAATGATAAAAATATGAAGCTCCATGTTAATATTACATAAATGAAGAATAAATATTTGGATCCAAATATCCATTTATTTTTAGCTTTTATTTTAATTTTTTATTAATTTATGAGAGAAATTATTCATTTAATTTTAATTTTTTTCATTAATTATTTATAGTCTCTTTTATATTAATATATAATTAATTATCACTAGTAATTAACTATCAGAAGCAAAAATAACTATTATCAATAAATAATTTTTATTAATATATTTAATTATCATTAGCAGTTAGTTATTTATTAATTTATGAGAGAAAATTTTAATTCATTTTTATTTTTTTATTCTATAGTTTAATATGACTTTAGATTTTAATATGTTTTTATAGAAAAAAGAATATGCAATGTGGGTAATTAGATGATGCAAGGAAAGATCCTACTAATTACATGTCTTACATATTGGGAAATATAATGTACACCCTCTATTGGGACAATGCATATAATAAAAAAAATTGATTGAAAAGTGAATTTTTATTAATTTAACAAAAACTATAGTACAATATTAATCATACAAAAAATGGCTGGAAAATTCACATCCCAAAAATAGTAAGCTATGGAAGCCTTGTAAAAAACATAAGTCTAAAAGAGGTCACAACCCAGCCAATAATAATAATTAAACTAACTCAAGTGCACATCAATCAAAAAAGGGAATGAAATAGTACAAATAATAAGGAAAAAACTAAGCAACAACTATGAACATTACGGTTGGTAGAGGAGGTGGAGGTATAGGATCCTGAGGCTTCCTTCCCTAACTATCTTGGGTCAAGGGATCTTCATCAACTAGGAGGGGGCCCCATCCATCAGCATGTTGGTTAACTTTAGAATCATGTTTCACCTAAGAATCCTAGCAAAGAGAAGAGATGGATAATGTCAACCATGGTAGTTTATCCTGTGGAGGGATTGTCCATCCCTGCACCTCCATTATCTTTGTTGCCTTTTTCAAATACTTAAGGAGGAGATGTCTAATGATATCAAGGAGAGGGGGTACTCCAACTTTAATACCTATGACTATAATATCGGTGGTGTCTCCCCCCATGCCCATGAACCCCAAGAGAGGAGTGGTGAGGATAGGGATCAACAGGCTCATGACTTGACCACATAAGGATCATTCCCCCAATGATCTAAGAGGAGATGCAGATGGTGAATCTTGATCTAAAATTGATCTATTTGACTCTATCTCTAAAGGTTAACATTAACAATCACAATAAATTTTTTAGTTACATAATTTGTTTTCCATAACTTCATTATTAAAATATTCTGGATTTTTAGATTTCTAAATCTGAAACAAAATATCACTATAAAAAATCTGCTAAAATATGTTGTATCTTGTAAGCAATATAATAGGTAAGATCCCCCAAGAGAGTCATTTTCCATGTGAACACTTTAGGCATGAAGGATTTGAAAAGGGTATGAATCCATCTCTATATTGACAAGGCATGAGGATAAAACCAAAAGAGATGCTTGATAGTTTATGGGTGATGATGGGTTGGGCAAGTGGGATTTGAAACACCCATGTGCTTGAGCCTATTCCCCATAGGTAATCCTTGGTAGAGGATACACCAAAACAAATGGGATTTTTTGGACTCAAGACAAGCTACCTAGATATTATCAAATCTTAAGGCCCAAACCTAATGGAGATATTGGAGAGACCACAAGTGATTAAGGGTATCAATATTAATATGCTAAAGGTCCAAAAAAATATAACAACCAAAGAGAGTAATAATGAAATGGTGTGGCTATAGGTCAAGACTAGTCCTTTCACCATGGCATAAGAGATAAAACTCCAAATTTGTACAAGTATTCATCAAGTATGGATATTTATAATTCTTAAATGGATTTTACATCTTCCTTATTTAGATGGAACTTAGACTTTAGCATAGGCCAAGGAATCTAGTCCCTAGAGTCCTTATAAAAGATATCACCAACTGTGAGAATACCTTTCTTAAAAACCTTAAGATTTTGATCTAGGGCACCATAGTAAAGGGGTTATTATGGAAGTTTAACTGGGCAAACCACTATAATGATAAAGATTTTAGAGAAATAATGCTTTTAAACCCATCCCCCACCCAAATGAGGTGGGGTTTGAGATTTTACCAAGCCTTCCAAATACTTTACATGAAAAAAGTACCTTATAGTTTGACTATCATTAGAGACATAAGTACACTATGAAAGCTAATTTCTTATCAAGATTTTTTGCCAAATGAGCAGCCTTGAGAAATGTCATGCCTTAGTAGAATTTTCTAGGATTCATCCCCATCAAAGCTTCTGATAATCTATTTAACCCCAAGAATGAGCCCTTGAAGCTTGATGTCTATGAGTCCCAACCCACCATCTTATTTAGGGTGAAAATAGATAGCCCAAGAGACTCTATGAAAACCCTAGTGCCCCTTAGAATTAGCCTAGAGAAAGTCTCAAAGAAGCTTTTCAAGATTTTCATAAGAGGCATTATAAGGATCCTAACAAGATGAATAGTACACATGAGTAGCAATGAAAGCCTTAGAGAAAATATATAATTTCTTAGTCAAATTAAAAGGCTTGGTGATCTAAAGGGAAATTTTTTTTCAACACTTTGATCCACATAAGACCATAATTATGTAGGAGAGGCTCTAAAATCAAATGGAATACCTAAGAATTTAAACTAGACCCTAGAAATCACCCATTGCCACATATGTCCCTCTAGCCAAAGAGGTTTGAGTGATAGGGATTGATGATTTTATTGAGTCTTTGACCCATATAAAAATTAACTTGGGAATTTTTTTATGAATCTCTAATTATGTGTTTTGAAAGTTTTTCAAAAGTTAATAGATGATGTTTAGGCATATGGACTTTTGATTAAGTGGCATATTATATTTATATGCATGAAATTTATTTTTAAAAGTAGGCGAGCTAACTTGGAATACTATCTTACACCTAGATAATTTAGGTGAATCCACATTATTCACCACCCAATAAAATAGCCAAATGACAAGTTCTAAAACCAAAATATTCATTAATTAATGAGAATAGCCACTAAAATTTACCCTAGGGAAACCATATCTAATGGATTTATGGAGCTCAAAGTGTTGATATTAGGATCCATTGATGGTAATACAAACCATAGGATCCTAAAATAATATATTGATAATGTGAAAAAACTTGGGACCAAACCCTAAAGCCTAAATCATATCTATGATAAAAGGGCATTCAATCTGATCAAAGGCTTTCTCAAAATCAATTTTGATGAACAACACCTTCTCATAGGATATTCTAATTGATTTCATACCTTTCTAGGCAATAATAACATTATCTAAAATATATTTATGTTGAATGAAGCTAGTTTTCTCACTTTTCACAATTAAGGGAAGCAAGTGTTTGATTCTGAGAGATAATGCTTTAGCTATAATTTTGGAAGAAATATTGATAAAATTGATGGGTCTCTAGCTGGTAATTACCTTAGGGTCCCGTACCTTGGGAATGAATTTGATGCTTCCTTGATTAATGAGATGACCTAAAGAGTTGGTCAAGACAACTTCAGAATAAACTATATAAGATCAAGCCCAACTATATCCCAAAGGGTTAGATGAAATTAATAGGGAAATCCATCAATATCTAGAGCTTTATCAGAGGCCATCTACATAACATCTTCCTTAAGTTCATTGATACTAAGAGGTCTATCATAAGAAAATATTTGTGCTTCTAAGAGATTCTAAGGGGCCATGATAAGGCATTGAGAGAGGGAAACTTCACAAACAAGATATGAAGGTTGTGCTACAAAAACACCACTATAGTGATGCACAAAGGCTTAGAAGATATCAGTTAATTTGGTAAGCCTATCTAAATCACTTTTAATGGATTTAATTTTGTCTGTAGTTTGTCTTGACCAAAGGAGAGAAAAAAATACTTGGTCATTTTGTCTCGTACCTTCAACTAATGCATTTATGTTAGGAGTTGACCTCCTCTAGCCTTATAAGCCTCAACAACCTAGAGTTTATGTCTCCACATGGTAGCTTGAGTTTACAAATAAGGGTTTAAAGGAATAACTTCTAGTTCTTATGAAACCCTAAGGTATTCACAGTTTGTAACATTATGAATGTGTTTCCTAAAGATATATACTTATTTACCATAGATATAAAGTAAATAAGTACTACAAGCTATAACATCAGACCACTACTCAAACCAACCAATGTCCCTTGTGGGTCTAGGATCTAGGTTATAAATCTTGATGATATGCTTAATAGTCCACTCACACTTGAGATAGATAGTGTTGAGTTAAAATTGATAAACCTTGGGTTTAACATGATGAGAGGTTCATTATATGTAGAAGTAAATGGGATTATGATCATATAAAAAAGACCCCATAATCATTGATACATGTGGACCATGAACATGAGTGAACAAAAAAATATCTTACTCAACAAGTAGGCAACATTGAAGACATGAAATGACTTAATCTTCTCCTTGACATAAATTTGACCATGGGAACCAAAAAGAATTTGAATCTCTCCTATGATGGTTTGGGTTGAAAACCCAAGTTTATTTCTCATGTAAAATCAAGCTCCCATTATCTTACACACCATTTCATAGGAAGATGACCTTCTTTATCTTCCATAAATTTAATCATGTTGAATTCACCATAAAAAATCCAATGTGCATCTAAAATGGAATTAGTGAACCATCTCCAAAGAAACGTGTGTTCCAAAATATCATTAAAGCTGTACAAGTTGACAAAGCCAATGATGTGATGACCAATGTCAAAAATAGTCCATACCACCTAGTGGGTGGGGTCAGAACCCCATAAAATAATATTTTGAGATAGGTTAGGTGTCATAAGGGTGATAACTCCCTCATGGCTAGACTTGTGATAAGTGGCCTGATAAACGGCCCTAGGCCAAATAATGTGAGTTGTAGATTGAAGAAAAGAGCCATAAATTATGACTTTTTGCATGCATAAAACTTTCATTTGAGAAAATTTATGAAAATTATTTATGACCATATACTTATGAATTATATCATTAATTCATCTAGCATTCCAAGAATAAATTATCATTGGGAATCATCCACATTCATATCATTTCCTTCAGTAAGGTCTGAGAGGGATACAAGCCAATTGAAAGTTGAGCCTAGAAGGGAAAAGTCTCCAACCTTGAAAGGTTTCCTTTTGTTTAGCACATAATCTTCATCTATAAAGGGAGAGGAATTATGTGAGTGATGTAAAATAGTTCTTATGGTTGAGGACTACAAGCCCCTGATTTGAATCTACATCATTCACCCCTAAATAGGGTTATGACAAAGGAGCTGTAAGAGGGGGAGATGGGGAAGACATAAACTAGTGACCACATGTGGGGATAAATAAATTGAAGGTATGGGTTTAACTTATTAAGATGTGGGATATTTATCGGTAGGGGCTGAGAATCTTGGTCCCCTTGTGGACTAGTATATAGTTATCTAGGGTCTAACATTGCCATGGGAAACATTATTTTTTCTATTATAAACCGTTATCCACCCATCAGAAGGTTGGGGTTTTGACTCAAACCCACTTTTGTCTTAAGTGACCAAAGGAGTGGGCACTATTAGACGACATTCTCTAATTATGTGGTCTAAAGCCTAGCACTAGAAATAAAGTGTTTAGGATGTTACTATAGAGAACACGGTGAGAGAATAAATTATTTCCCACTTAAATATCAATGGATCTTTGATATCTTTGGCAAGGTCCATTTTGATAAAGACCCTTCTTTGAGGTTGGGCTGCATAGAACTTTGGTTGTTTATGGAAGATAAAATGGCCCATAGGCTTGACAAGCTGGTCAACAAAATTCCACAAAGGAAGAGGTAAGCCTGGAAATTCTACCT